>JANAVB010034419.1:5976827-6047469 GCA_029216955.1 Iris pallida
CTTTCCTATAAAGTGTGGTCGGTCAATGACTTGTAATCGAAATAATTTATGTAAATAAATATTATAAACTATTTTGTAAAACTATTTGAAGTATCGAAAACTATATTTTTACTAGTCAACCTTATTTATAGATAGCTATTTGAAAATATTTATACTACTGAAAAACTATAATATATCGGTTTAAAATGAACTTAGATAATTTCTTGTAAATAAGGGAAAACTATTTTAGACTAGAACTCTGATTTTGAAATTATATATATGATTTAATCCCCAAAACTACTTTCATATTTTTTGGAAATGTTAATTTAATATATTGGTAACAATAATAGTAATAATAATAATAATAATAAGGTTTAATAATAACTAATAAAATTTTAATACTAACAATAAATATACATTTATTATCCTATAATTAGTATAGTATGTACTAATATATAATAACTAATATTGTGAGGTTACTCGATTACTGTTCCCGAGAGGACAGACTCGATTACTGTTCTCAAAAGAACAGATTTCCTCCTCTCAAAAATAAAAGGAACTAAGTAAAGAAGCAGAAGAGGAAGGAAAGAGAGTGCAGAAAGTGGAGAAGGGTTTTCGCTCACCGGCGACTGGACGAAGGGGCGCACGCACACGGCCCGCCCGAAGCATCAGGTTAGCTCCTTACGACGAGAAGCGTCGCTGGACCAGCGGATGGGCGCTGCTCATCTGGAATCCCGCGCTGACCTCTCGGCGTAGACGGAGGTCGACAACCGGTGGGGCACGGCTGCGGCCATTGGTGGGCACGAGCTTGTGGTGGTGCGCTGGCGTCGTCACGCAGACGTCTCTGGTGGTTGATTATGCACGACGTCAAACGCCGGGGCTCGGGCTGCCCACGGAGCTCGGCGTAGGGCACCGCTCGCCTGGGTGCGAAGGCGAGCGCGGCAGTCATGGTCTGCACGCGGTGAGGCATTTGGCACGGTGGCAGCTCCGTCACGGCGCGGAGGCTCGCGTCTATTTCGGAGAAGGGCACGGCCTCAGCGAACCAGCGCACGCGACGCGGTGGCATGGTGCCTGGAAGGACGGAGTTGCAGGGTCTTCACCAGAGGCGGGGCGGCACTCGCCAGGCGGTGGCGACTTGGAGGTACGCTCACGGCACGGAGGAGTAGGTATCATTCGGAGGATCTCAGGCAAGGCGCAGCATCGGCGCATCTTGACGAGGCAGTAGGATCGGCTCGCCGACTCGGCTGCGATTACTCATGGTAGTCATCGGGATAAGGCGGCGGCTTGTGGTCGTGGCCTGTGCGGATGTCTAGAGAGACATAGAACCGGTGCTGCCGGAGGGGCTCATCGCTGCTGACGGTGCACAACCGAGCGCATGAGGGTGGTGCTCGCAGAAGAGGGCAAGTCAACGGCAGGTAAGGTATTGGTGTTTTCTACTGGTGGTGGTGGTGGTGGTGTTCAATGGTGGTGGTGGTGTTTTGCTGGTGCTGGTGGCGATCGTGTGTGTTTAGGGAACCGTCGGTGGCAGGCCGCTGGAAGAACGAGGCGTTCGCGGCATCAAGAATAGTGCCTGGGACGCGGCTGCGGTCACTAATGCTCGCCAGCGGCTCGGACGCGGTGGAGATACGGGAGGAGGCGACTTCCGACAGCGAGGAGGTTAGGTTTAGAGTTTTTGCTTGTGTCTTATTTGGATGATGATGTCGAGGTGTCCGGAATGTTGGACACAGGATTGCATTGTGGATGATTGTATTGTACGGGACATAAGATGAAGGGATTGGAAGTTGACCAGGACACGGACACAGACACAGGAACACGAATTTGGTGATGGCTGTGATGTTAGTGTCGATCGTCGGGTGGGACTGGCTGGTTGTCGAACAATGGTGGTGGAGTTGTTGGTGTTGGAGAAGAGAGTTGCTCCTTATATGGGGGGTTTATTCTTCTAGTTGGATAAGAACTACAAAGTCCTAATAGATAAGTCTCTCCCTTTATTTAAAATCAAATAAACGTTTTAAAACAACCTCATTTAATCAAACCCACTAATAGATAATGATATAAATTTGAATCAATATCAAGCTTAAAATAATCCAATCTTATCGAAATCTACTAGTAAATAAATATACTAATTTAAATACTCATCTAAAAGCTCAAATTATATAGATTCAATTTAAGAGAAAACAATTTTTAAATCGTATGCATTTAACTGAGTAAAATAATTGATTATTATAAAAATATTTAGATATGATTTCGATATTTATCAAACAATTTAAATTGTATACTTTGATATCTAAATCACATAATCAATTACTACAAAAATTTAAATAACATTCTATCTAATTTCAAACAAATCCCCATCCAGGTAATGATATTATCAAGTCAATTTTAAAATATATTTATTTATAAATCCAAAACTTAATACTTTGATAACATCTTTATTGTTTTCAAAATTACTCATGATTTTCAAATCCCTTTTGGAAACCAACTTCAATAAAATTCGAAATACTAACCGACGTCTTTCATAGTTCCTACAATATCCTTTAACAAAGTAAATTAGCACTTCTTAAAATATTTAATTTAAAAACTCGTTTTTGATATAAAGAATTAATCAAAATATCCCTTAAACACGATAATAAAATAAATGAATAAAAAGTAAAAACGGGAAGAGGGGTTACAAATCTACCCACCTTAGAAATAAATTCGTCCTCGAATTTTAGGAGTGGCTATGATGGATAGGCGACTCGATAGTTCGAAAAGGAATATAGTAAAAAAAAATTAACAAGAAATGTATTGATCGATAAAATAGAAATTGATCAAGGTTAGCAAGAGTTTTCTTAATAAGGAGTATTGATCTAGCATTGACCTAGGAAAAGATGGAAATGAAACATCAATAGGTATGGTTTGACGTTAGAGTCTTAAGCATGGTCTTGAGTCCTAAAAATGCGCTAAATGTTCACAAAATGTAGACACAAAACTAATGGTAGCTTCAAGGACAATTCATCAATCGAGATTCTACTCACCTTAGAAATTTTCTTCTACGAATTTCAAAGACATGATTAGGTATGACTAAAAAAATAATCAAGAAACCAATTTTTTTTCGATATGAATGGGAACGGCGATTGATATAACCGGAAGAATGACATGATTCATGATCAAGTTAGAAACGCATAATCGCGGGTAAAATCAAAGATAACATGGTTTTTTGTACGATCTGAATATTTTATGATTGAGTCACGATCAAATTCGTTTTAAGAACGATCAAAGTCATTTTGGTACGATCAACTAGTTAAGCAAAATTTATAGGCGCGGTTATAGAATCAAATTCTAGCTACGTATAAGAGTCTAGTGGAAGGAAATCAAAATATGTTTAAAAGATGACAATTTAAAAGTAGAAGGGTAAGAAGATAGGAAGAACAACTTATTTATTGAGAAGGATAACTAGAATTAAGGCACAAGCCAATTTGGAAATTTAATAGTCATATGCCAATAAAAGATATAGCCTATATGGTATTCGAAAATCATAAGCGTACCCAAAATCACTTTCCAAGAATTTATGCCTAGCCAGTGTACAGCTGGCTGCAATAAACTCTCGGTTCCACGACTCGAGCTATGTTGCGATAACGAATACCTTATCAACTCCATCTAATCTTGACATAACAACTCAAGGATGAAATAAGACGACCAAGACATAATTTTAATAATGTTCGATCATCCACGCTTACTTGAAATTATTTCAACTTAGGGGTCATACCACGCCAGTACGCTGCTGGCTGCAGTGAACCCGCAGTCTCGATAATCCAAATAAGTGACGACAGTGCGCTGCTGTCTTGTCATCGCAAGTCATCAAAATTATTTCAACTACATCTCCAAGAATATCAAAGGAGTTTAAAATACCATACAAGTTGATAAAGATAGAAAAGTGTAAGTACTTGTTCTTCAAGTATAAGGTCAGCTTCTTGAAAAGGAAAATAATTGATTAGGAAGGATAATGATCGAAATCAAAATAAGTGAAAATCTTATAATCCTTATTTCACAGATATTCAATATTCAACGATTGAGAGGAAACTTTGAATCCAAAAAAAACTTAACTCGAGATTAATAGACGATTGAGTGAGAAGTAAAAATAATTCCTTAGGTCCAAGGAAAAGAATATAAGTGATGATATGGCGATGTTTAGAGAAGACATAAGATAAAGTTTTACAAATGATCATGTTTAGGGAAAAAATGACCGAAGGCAAAGAAATATAAACTTAAATTTATATTTCTTTAATAATCAAGATCGAGGAAAACTATGTATAATGCATTATGTCTACCTATTATGAATATATTTATACACAAATATTTATGTATAGCCTAAGTAAATCCCATAAATCCCAAAATATCATTCTAAGAGAAAGTTATCATATTTCCAAGTAAATATAAATTTAAATACATATATTATATTCAATATATAATTTATAGAAATTATTCACAATACTAGAAATGGACTACCAATATATATACACGTCTATATATCTACGTGGTCGACGTTGGTCGTACTACATGACCACCAGGACTTGGGTTGGGTTCGGGCTAGTTTGGAACAACCAGGTCTTCTAAAAGCCAATAATAAGTAATTAAATTATCCCCAGGGTTATGTCACGATTTGGCCTGATTTTCCTAGTTAGTGCACACCTATGACTCGTCTTTCTCTACCATGGCTAGAACACTAGTCAAAGCACTCGACCACACTCTCAATGCAAAAATTCTTGGTTATCTTGCACTCCAAAACTTAACTGTGACTAAGGCCTTCTATAATAAATATTTATAAAATTCTAAAATCATATTTTAATTTAAACAAATAAATAAAAGGATATTCCCCAAACTTTCGGAAAGAGGATTAGGGAGAAAACAAAGGGAAGCCTCCCCTATATATAGGAGATGGGAAGCCCCGAATAGGAAGGATCAAATCTATGAAATAAATCCTCCCATGAATTTAAATTGGGTTTGATCCAACCTTATTCCAAATCAATCACAAAATGTTATCCTATATTATTAACTAATCTCTAAAATAGATTCAATTATCAAAATATTATTAAGAGTAATTTAAATATTTATAGATGTACATTTATCATAATGCAATATCTTCTAACATAATATAGCAATAATTTAAATCTAAACATAACACTTGATAATAATCAATTAATCCTAGGAAAATTCTCTTCTCCTTTCTCCCAAAATACTTAAAATAGAAATAGAAATGGAAGTTATTCTCGGACTAGAAAATACTTAAAACTAAAATAAAATAAGTAGAAAATTTTCAAAAGTCGAAAAATTAGACTCACAAATCTATCCACCTTAGAATATACCTTCGTATCAAATTACAATCGTACCTCCTTGTATGAAAGTCATCTAGTTTTAGAAATTCAATGAGACCTATGAAACAACCTTAACTACCAAGTGGTCACATAAAAATAGGGACTCCTAGTCCTGACCATTCTCCTAAATTTGACTTACTCCTAGTTGTGAATGAGCATTTTTTAGTCGCAGGCTCGCAGCAGTACGAATAATATGGTACTACCACGAGTTCGCACAATTTGCAAAGACTGACCTGCATGGGATACCAAAAAACTTGTCACGAACCGCACCTTTTTTTTTTAAACGGATGCGAGCGCGTATCCAAGCTAGCCTACGCAGCAGAGTCGGCAGTAGAACGCTGTCACGGCCAAGATGCTCAATATCACAAATATAACATTTATTGCTCATTTACATTATTAAATCAAACTACAACTTATTACAAGATTTATATTTGAATACAAGGTACAATGTCTCACAAAATTATTAAAAGACAACTACATTAATACTAAACTATTTCACTAGCCGCTAGGTTTGGCCTCCGTATTTACCCATGTCTTCCGTATCCGATGCTAAAGGCAGCCGCGACTAATCTATAAAATTTTGGTTTCCAGTCAGGAATGGAACGAGTACAATTCACTGAATGCAGTTTCAATAAATAAAATTAACTATACAACAGAGGTTAGACATCAATTATATGTTTTGAAAATAAACAGCAAAAGACGTGAGAAAAGACAAAAAATCAATAGCAAATAAATAAACTAAAATACCTTTCCACTGTTAGAAGTACCTTTGATATGTGATCAGTCTAGGACACTACACCGCGAGGTCTACGATGTCTACTTGCACGAAAAATAAACAATGTCTACGAGGTCTACTTGCAGAAATTAAATAATGTCTACGAGGTCTACTTGCAGAAATTAAATAATGTCTACGAGGTCTACTGTATGAAAATAAACAATGTCTACGAGGTCTACTGCATGAAAATAAACAATGTCTACGAGGTCTACTGCATGAAAATAAACAATGTCTACGGTCGGATCACACATCCTTGGTACTTCTCATTCCCGACTCAACAATTTATAATAGAATATAAAATCACATAACCAATGGCCAATCAATGAAATATAGTGAAGATCAATATCGAAAAATAAACAATAAAGTGTACTCGCCTGGGGTCCTTAGTTGGTAAAAGCGACAATACCATTGGTTCAGAATCATCCAAATTGGCGAGGGTCGATATGTAGAAATTCAAAATCATAAGAAAATGGAAAATAAGATTAGTCACGGTCAATGACTTGTAATCAAAATAATTTATGTAAATAAATATTATAAACTATTTTGTAAAACTATTTGAAGTATCGAAAACTATATTTTTACTAGTCAACCTTATTTATAGATAGCTATTTGAAAATATTTATAATACTGAAAAACTATAATATATCGGTTTAAAATAAACTTAGATAATTTCTTGTAAATAAGGGAAAACTATTTTAGACTAGAACTCTGATTTTGAAATTATATATATGATTTAAGCCCCAAAACTACTTTTATATTTTTTGGAAATGTTAATTTAATATATTGGTAACAATAATAGTAATAATAATAATAAGGTTTAATAATAACTAATAAAATTTTAATACTGATAATAAATATACATTTATTACCCTGTAATTAGTATAGTATGTACTAATATATAATAACTAATATTATGAGGTTACTCGATTACTGTTTCCGAGAGGATAGACTCGATTACTGTTCTCAAAAGAATAGATGTCCTCCTCTCAAAAATAAAAGGAAATAAGTAAAGAAGCAGAAGAAGAAGGAAAGAGAGTGTAGAAAGTGGAGAAGGGTTTTCGCTCACCGGCGACTGGACGGAGGGGCGCACGTACACGGCCCGCCCGAAGCATCAGGTCGGCTCCTTACGGCGAGAAGCGTCGCTGGACCAGCGGATGGGCGCTGCTCGTCTGGAATCCCGCGCTGGCCTCTCGACGTAGACGGAGGTCGACAACCGGTGGGGCGCGGCTGCGGCCATTGGTGGGCACGAGCTTGTGGTGGTGTGCTGGCGTCGTTACGCAGACGTCTCTGGTGGTCGATTATGCACGACGTCGAACGTCGGGGCTCGGGCTGCCCACGGAGCTCGACGTAGGGTGCCGCTTGCCTGGGTGCGGAGGCGAGCATGGCGGTCATGGTCTGCACGCGGTGAGGCATTTGGCACGACGGCAGCTCCGTCACGGCACGGAGGCTCACGGCTGTTTCGGAGAAGAGCACGGCCTCAGCGGACCAGCGCACGCGACGCGGTGGCATGGTGCCTGGAAGGACGGAGTTGCACGGTCTTCACCAGAGGCGGGGCAACGCTCGCTGGGCGGTGTGACTTGGAGGTGCGGTCACGACGCGAAGGAGTAGGTATCGTACGGAGGATCTCCGACAAGGCGCAGCATCGACGCATCTTGACGAGGCAGTAGGATCGGCTCGCCGGCTCGGCTACGGTTACTCATGGTAGTCGTCGGGATAAGGCGGTGGCTTGTGGTCGTGGCCTGTGCAGATTTTCGGAGAGATACAGAATCGGTGCTGTCGGAGGGGCTCATCGCTGCTGACGGTGCACGACCGAGTGCACGAGGGTGATGCTCGCAGAAGAGGGCGAGTCAACGGCAGGTAAGGTATTGGTGTTTTCTACTAGTGGTGGTGGTGGTGTTCAATGATGGTGGTGGTGTTTTGTCAGTGCTGGTGGCGATCGTGTGTGTTTAGGGAACCATCGGTGGCAGGCCGCTGGAAGAACGAGGCGACCGCGGCATCAAGATGAGTGCCGGGGATGCGACTGCGGTCACTAATGCTCGCCAGCGGCTCGGACACGACGGAGATACGGAAGGAGGCGACTTCCGACAGCGAGGAGATTAGGTTTAGAGTTTTTGCTTATGTCGTATTTGGATGATGATGTCGAGGTGTCCGGAATGTTGGACACAGGATTGCATTGTGGATGATTATATTTTATGGGACATAAGATGAAGGGATTGGAAGTTGACCAGGACACGGACAAAGACACAGGGACACGAATTTGGTGATGGCTGTGATGTTAGTGTCGATCGTCGGATGGGACTAGCTGGTTGTCGAAGAATGGTGGTGGAGTTGTTGGTGTTGGAGAAGAGAGTTGCTCCTTATATGGGGGGTTTATTCTTCTAGTTGGATAAGAACTACAAATTCCTAATAGATAAGTCTCTCCCTTTATTTAAAATCAAATAAACGTTTTAAAACAACCTCATTTAATCAAACCCACTAATAGATAATGATATAAATTTGAATCAATCTCAAGTTTACAATAATCCAATCTTATCGAAATCTACTAGTAAATAAATATATTAATTTAAATACTCATCTAAAAGCTCAAATTATATAGATTCAATTTAAGAGAAAGCAATTTTTAAATCGTATGCATTTAACTGAGTAAAATAATTGATTATTATAAAAATATTTAGATATGATTTCGATATTTATCAAACAATTTAAATCGTATACTTTGATATCTAAATCACATAATCAATTACTACAAAAATTTAAATAACATTCTATCTAATTTCAAATAAATCCCTATCTAGGTAATGATATTATCAAGTCGATTTTAAAATATAATTATTTATAAATCCAAAACTTAATACTTTGATAAAATCTTTATTGATTTCAAAATTACTCATGATTTTCAAAGCCCTTTTGGAAACCAACTTCAATAAAATCTGAAATACTAACCGACGTCTTTCATAGTTCCTACAATATCCTTTAACGAAGTAAATTAGCACTTCTTAAAATATTTAATTTAAAAACTCGTTTTTGATATAAAGAATTAATCAAAATATCCCTTAAACACGATAATAAAATAAATGAATAAAAAGTAAAAACGGGAAGAGGGGTTACATGTACGCTCTACTTTACCTAGTATATTCTCTCTATCTACTGCTACATTTTCAATATTGTATAACTAGAACTGTTGTTTGAGATTTTGTACTCGTTTCCATCCTGACTGGACCTGTTGAAAATATTACAGATGATGAGGAGGAGTGTCCTACCTATTACGGTCCTCATGACGTGGTTGGTATAGAGTTGGATACCCTAGTGCAGCAGGGGCTAGCTCTAGCAGATAAGGCCTTGGTATAGTTTAGATGGTTTTAGTATAGTACTGTACTCTGTCTCCATATTACCTTGGCTTGTTATTATTGTTAGTTGTTTGTGTTGAGATTGTTGACTCAGAGATTTTGGACTTGTATTATTCTGTGTTGGATTTTCAGGATAATATTTATAAATCTTATTGTCTTTATCTTTCAGTATTATCTATCATCATTCTTAGAGTTTATGATTGAGTATATTATATTATCATTGCTTGTCCTCCGTTCGGAGTTGACCATTCTCGACAGGTCTTGATATTGCAAATGTTGTTAGATAGTAGACCTAGACAGCGTTCTACGCCGTTTCTGTGACGTAGACTGGAACGCTGTTATGCACTCGTACCCTTACCTCCGGTGTGGGTCGTGACACGTTTTTTGTGGTGGCCCATGCAGGTCAGAAGTTGCAATTAGTGCGATGTCGTAGTGGTGCTCGACTTAGAGTGCTGCTATGAGCCTGCTATTATTTTAGAAGATATAGGCTATAGGCTAAGGGTACTCAATCACAATTAGGAAACTTCTAATTTGCTTCTATACAACTGTTCTTTCTTGATGCTGATTACTTGTACTCTAATTGTCCTCCTTTGATATGATCTATCTTGTGCCATATTGACTTCTTTCTTTTGATCTGTCTTCAGGATGGTGATGACACGATCTCAGCATTTGGAGCCTGTGGATACTGAGAGGTCCGCCACATCTCGCGGACCTGAGCCAGTCACTTCTCCTGCAGTCATTGCATCTGCAACAGCAGTCGAGGGCGCTCCTCCACCAGTTGCGAGGACTGTCCCGGAGGTCGCCGCGGCAGGAGCAGTCATGGGTGTTCTTCCTCATGTACATCAGACTCCTCTGTCTGTAGCCGAGGATCTATCTCCTCCGCCTCCACTACCTACCGATATGGGACAGATGTTTGCCTTCCTTCGACAGATGATGGAGGTCCAGCGAGTCCAGACTGAGGCTCAGCAGAGGCAGACAGACGTGATGCATCAGGACGTGAGGGATGTTCACCAGTTGGCTCTAGTAGCCGTAGAGCAGAGGACTCCGCTGCAGGGAACGCATCCGAGTCCGAGCAATATCCAGGACTTTAAGAAACTGGGGCCTCGTGACTTTAGCAGGACTGAGGGCGTAGTTTATGCTGACGACTGGCTCGAAGACATCGAGCGTCAGATGAGGGCTTACCGCCTAGTAGATGACCTGAAGGTTGAGGCGGTGGGGTTGCAGTTGTTGGACATTGCTCGTACCTGGTTCAGGAACGAGCCAGACCTTGCTGGGGAGGGCCATACCTGGGCCAAGTTCAAGGTCCTCTTCAAGAAGAAGTTCTTTTCTCCTACAGACAAGATCGACTTGGCGAAGCAGTTTCAGAACCTCCAACAGGGTGGTTTGTCTGTAGAGGAGTATGCTGCGGAGTTCGGCAGACTGAGCCGATACGCAGAGTATATGGTACGTGAGCCGGAGATCAGGACGAGCCGCTTTAGAGAGGGATTGATCTGGGATATCAAGATCCTTATTTTCTCTTTCTATGCGACCTATACCGAGATCTTCGTAGAGGCTCGCAAGGTGGAGAAGGAGTGGGGCCTGAAGCCCAAGAGGGACCGTGATCTATTTTCGGGGACTACTAGCAGTGCAGGGGCTGCTATGCGTCCTCAACTCCAGCATCATTCTATTCCGCAACGCCCGCAGCAGATTCCTTCTCCGGTTAGGGCAACAGTTCAACAGGTGCCCCGGCAACAGCAGCGGGGACCGACACAGCAGGCACCCACTTGCCACTGCTGCAAGAGGTTCGGACATCTCTAGGAGGTTTATAGGAGACGTTTGGATGTGTGCCTATACTGTGGCACCGAGGGGCATCAGGCGAGAGATTGTCCTTCGAACCATCATCGTGCAGCTCAGGAAGCACAGGGTAGGCCACCTATGGCACCGCATTATGCCCCACACCAGCAGCGGGATATACCCCGCCAGGGCAGGGCATTTGCGATGACAGTTGAGGATCCTACAGGCATTGGACTAGGAGGTTAGTTCTTGCTCTTTCCTTTTACCTGTTTCTTTCCACCCATCGATTGATGATTGCTTTCTTAGTACCTTTAGTTGCATATGTGATAAATATGCTAGATAAATAGAATACCCCAATGGAGACTGCAATAATATGATATTGTAGAGGTTTAAAACCATGCATATATAAATAGAATACCCCAATGGAGACTGCAATAATATGATATTGTAGAGGTTTAAAACCATGCATATTTTTTCTATTTCCTAGAATTGCATGTTATATAACTTTGGATAGAAATTTACTGGACTTTGATTGTTGGGGACTTAACCTAGAGAAGAGTACAACCATTTTGAATTTCGAGGACGAAATTTTTCTAAGGGGGTAGGATTGTAACTGCCTGTTTTCAAAATTAGGATAATTTTACCATTTCTCAATTTTCCATAATTTTGGTGAATTTTAATTAATTTAATACTATTTAAATTGGTGTATTATGATTTTGTTGTTTTGTTAGTACAACCCTAGAAACTATTTAGCCTAGAGACTAACCATGACCACGGAGACCTAACTGAGTATTTAGATTAGCAAATTTCCACTTTTTATGCTAAGGGTATTTTGGTCATTTTTTATATTTTTACATTTTGAAAATTTTATATTTTTAATATTGTTCTTATAGGATTTGTTTAGTCGTGTTTAAGTTTCGTATCGTTCCGACTTGTGTTAGTGACCCGGGTAGCTTAGACTCTAGATGGAACCCAAATTTAAGTTAGACATGGCCCACAAAACCCACCATTTAAGTTAGTAAGTTAGATTAGTTACCACTAGTTAGAATGGTTAAGTTAGAGATCCAAACTTAGCCATTTTGACTCCAAACTTGAACCAAACCTAGACTTGACCTAAAGAGACATGTAGAAGCCTTATTGGGCTTTCACCCAAGGCCCAATACGCCCCCTCCCCCATGGCTGGCCATATAGGAGACATTAGGTCTCTTTCCTTCTCATTCATCTTGCCTCTTTTTATTTCTACATGTGTTCTTCTCCAAATTAGAGAGCTCCCCTCTTTGATTTGATCTCATTTCCCTCACATTCCTCCATCTAAACTTCTCCTAATCTATCCCACACCATCAAGAAAGGATTCTATCCAAGAATTTGGGCAAGGTGCAAAGGGAGGTGTCCTTTTGGATAGACCTTCGTATCGGAGCCGTCCCCTAAAGATTTTCATTGGGATTCCACTCCCAATAGGTAAAATCTATCCTCTAACTTGATTTCTTTTGTATATTAATTAGTTTTGAATCCATAGGATCCACCCCCATGCATGTGTCCCCTTTAGATTCAATTTTGAGACCATTTGGAGTCCATTTGAGGATGTTATAGGTGTGTCTTGTGTCCTACTTGGTAGATCCCAATATAGGACATCCCATGTGTTTGTTTTTATGCCAATAGCCTATTTTAATCTCTAATTTCAGTTTTATAATGTTTAGAGGGTAGATCTAACATGGTATCAATATTAGGGTGAAGTTTCATATAGAGTTTTTTGGGTGAATCAATGTGTTTAAGCCACTTTTGTGATATATTGCAAAGTGGACTGTTTTGAGCTATATTGTTATATATTGATATGTGTGTGGGTGTGTGGTGGTGTATACTATGTGTAGAGAGAGTGGGGGGGATCATATCTATCATGTTGGAGGTTATGGTTGAGTGTTTGGTTGAGAGTGTGGAGAGTGGTGGTGAGAAGTGAGTTGTAGAGTGGTTGTTTTGTGAGTGGTTTTGTGTGGTTTTTGAGTGGGGTTTTAGAGTGTTTTTTGGAGTGAAAACTGTAAAACCCCTAAATTTTCTACTATTTTTTTTATTATTAAATTTGGTACTGATTTAAATTTTTGTATTGTACGTCGTGTAGTCGTAATATACGTCGCGCACGAAATTTTATTTTTCGAATTTGCTCGACTAGTGCGATTATGTGCGAGCGTACATATTTTTGAAAAATACTTTTCTTCTATTTTTATGGTTTCAAAATATTATACATAATAATTATTTAGCTATCGTACCAAAATTTTCAAGTTCATTATTTTGTTTATTTTATTTACACAAAGGCTTTCGTTTATACAGTTATTAATAATAAATAATATTTTTAGTGCGTACATATATTTCATAAATATTTTATTAGTGTAATTTTCGAAATTATTAATATAAATATTTTATTATTCAAAAAGATTTATTATTTTTGAAATTATTATTATTAGTATTTTGAAAAATATATTTCGAAATTATTGTGGCGATTTAAATCTTAATTTGAATCTATGGATTTATTTATATAGTTAAATATTTGAAATTTGAATTATCTCATTCGATTTTAAACTAAAAAATTTAATTAGATTTAATTGGATTTTGATTTGGATTTTGATTTGGATTTGGATTGGAATTTATTAAATTAATTTAAATTAAATTACGGGTTTAAATCTAATCCTAACCTTTATCTTATTGGGAATTCCCACATCCTATAAATAGGCAGGTACTCATCCATGTATTTTATTCTCCACAAATTTTTCCACAATCATACGTGCATCGTGTCTGTGTCCATCCAAATTTTTATTTCAATCTTTTTACATTTACATATATTTTCCGTGTCGGGCACCCCCGACATCAATAAAATTCTAATCCCTAAACCTAACCCTAACCCTAAATTGGTCGAAGCCACGACCAACTCCCCGTCGACGAGCCTCATGTCCTGCAGCTCCCTCCTGCCTTCTCCACAACCGCCGTCATCCACCACCATCGCTGCCCCGACCAACTACGACCCCCGCCATGGCCAACAATATCTACAGCCTCGACCACAACCATGCCACAGCAAACACCACCTCCGGCCAACCCGTCTCCGTTCTCCTCCCAGACCGTCACAGCACCCTCGCCCTAGCCGTCCCACACCCCTGCCGTCATGGAAGCATCACCGACCACCACCTTATTCACCATCGCCACCACAGCAAGGACTTCCGCCGACTCCGGCCAACTCTCGTCGGCACCCAGCCCCGCCCGATACCTCAGTCGCACCTCCGCCACCCGCTGCCAACAAACACCGCCACCGACGCCAACAAACACCACCACCGTCCCCAAAATAAATTACCACCAAAAAAAAAGAATAAGGAAAAACCCCAACCCTAACCTGACAGCCGGCCGGACCGCCGTCCCTGCCGCCACCGCGTCGGCCAACGCCGACCGTACGACCCCGCTCCCTCGCGGAACGCCGCACTCCGCGCGCAGCTCCGCTCCCCGCCTGCGACCATCCGCCACCGCCCGGCCTTACCACTCCGCCGCTGCCGGAGTACGCCGCTCTCCTCTTCTCCTCCGCCGCGTCCCCGGCGAGACTCACCGGCCGAAACCCCCTTTCTCCTTCCCGCGCCCCTTCGACTCTTCTCCACCGCCCCGCTCGAACCCCCTTCTCCGCGCGCCGCCGCCTTCCCTCACCGGGGCCCGAGCCTCACCCCTCTCCCAGCTTCCCTCCGCCTCCCGTCTTCTCCCTCTCTCTAACCTCGTTCGCTCCTCTCTCCCTCGATTTTTCTTCTCAAATTTTTTTCTTTTCTTCTTCTTCTTCTCTCCCTGCTTCTCTCTATTTGATATTTTGTTTCTGTACACTTATTTGCTACTGGTTGGACTTGGCACTTCTCCCGAAGGGAGAAGTACAGAGTTTTGTTAAATTTATTTATTTATTATTTATTATTATTTATTATTATTATTATCATTATTAGTATTATTATGATTATTATGTATAAATACTATATTACTGTTAGTATTAGTACTATACTATGTAGATATTTTCTAATGTAATACGTATGTATATTAGTATATATTTCATATATGATTGGTCTATAATACCATTACTCTATTGTTAATATTTTGTTAAATCTTCTAAACTATTTAGTAACAAAATAAGTTATATGTAAATTCAAAGTGGATTTCAAAGCCTATTATTATTATTTTTATTCTTTTTGGTGATCTAAATATTATCGTAGCATTTATCTAAATATTAGTTGCCAAATTATACGACTACTCCTAGTCTTTTCAAATTATTATTTTACTAATATAGCTTCTTCTTCTTTTTCTAAAATATTATTTTGCAAAACTTAGAGTTTTAACTAAAACGAATTTTTTTGTAAATAGATATTATTTATGGTGTCTTATCTGTAGCTCCGACCTACATAATATAATTCGACGAAAATTAGAATTTTGCCTAAAAATGTTTTTCTTGAATTTAAATATTTTTGCTATAATTATTTTGACTCATAAAAACTAGTTTTAAGTATTATAATTAGTTTTCAAATATCTTATTATTTTATTCTTTGATTTCTCTCATGTCCGTAACCGATCCCCTTATTCCCATTCTGTCACCCAATTTCGTACTACCTTATGTCAAATCTAACTATTTCGACCCTTCCGGACCTAATGGAACTGTCCGTGCCACCACCCGAGGTCACCTTGCATAGTGGTTGCACCGAAGTTGCAATTCGTGCCACCTTGATCATCGCAGCACACTAGGCGTCCTACCAGGCAAGACACATTGCCATTTGTTGTTTATTTATTCTAGCTCATATTTTATGCATTATTTATTTTCTTTATGCAAAATAAACTGTGATACATGGCATACCTGTTAGAACTTACTGTTCATTTATATTTTCTGCTGTGTATTATTTTCTTACAAATTAAACCTAGATTTAAGGGACCACCTTGTGTGTTGCATTCATTGGCCTTGACACATTGTACCACGAAGTTGTGTGTCGCATGTAGGACACAAAAGTGCGTAAGTGGCTGGCCACCAGTACGTACAAGCCGTACGATAGGAATAACCGCTAATAGAGGTTGCATGCTAGTTTGACTTAGCGGTTATAGTGGTCTTGTGTTGTGGATACAACACAGTAGGCATTGGGCGGGGAGGACAATTCTTTAGCGTATGGGCTTCGATGCACTTTCCCTTGTGACCCGAATTCTCCGCTGGAGATACGGGGTTGCTGACCCATGATTACTGACGGCCACTGACGATTCTGCGGAACGTCATGCTCTTACTGATGGGGCCTCTGGTGCCCAAGGGGGACTACGTCGATCCTATTTAGCCAGGGCCCATGCGTAGGAAGGATTGTTCTTAACTACATTTCACTTAGAACGGTAGGCTACCTTTATCCGTTAGGTACGAGTACTTTTGGTTTGGGTACTTGTATCTGACCGTGGCTTGGAACAATAACTTGTCGCGGATTAGTTCGTCACATCTTGTCCTTGTTTGGTTGTAGGTGTGACTTACTACTTCGATGAGAAGGTATTGAACCTTGTTGGGGTCCGGATACTATATTGGATTCTTAGCATGGAAAGGTACGTCACCGTGAATTAGTTTACCATCTTCTGTCCTTGTTTGGTTGGGGGGATGGTACGCTCGTTCAATAGGTGCGTATTGGAACATGTTATAATTCGATTTACGTATTTATTTGAGCAATATTTATTCAGTTTATATGGCATGATATTATGTGTCTTGTTACGTCCCTCTGAGGACCTGGTTATCTCTCCAGGTGTGTGCTCTTATCTTTCGCAGGTGTTCTAGCTCTAGCCGTGATCATTGCTTCTTCTATGAGGATGATTGCACTTGGATCGTCTTTGCTTTGCTCCGCCAAATCATTTCTTTTTCTATGTATTTTTCTTTATTTTGTTGGTAGTGGATTTGTCTCCGCCCAACATATTGTATTAAGACAATTCATTATCTTTATATGATGTCTTTTATTCATTTATTTTGCGTGGATGAGATTAGTTATGGTTCTACTGCATTTTACAGCTTATGTATTTATACGAGGCTTCCATATATTGGAGTATACTTCGTATGAATACAGCTGGCATGTCTACGTACTTAGTCCTACGTATTTTGGGACTGGGGCGTTACATGTTTTTGTGGTGGCCCATGCAGGTCTAGATAAATTATTTGGTTACTTTACCGTACCAAGCAAGCCTGCGAATAGGATTAGAAGTCTAGGATCTCATCCACATACTTGACCTCTTTCCTAGATTTTATCTACCGTTTGACTCATCAATTGCATCTTGCTTGATTCCTTCCATCCCTATTCTCATCTTCCCTTCGTGCTTGCTAGAGATTGACCCTACTAGTTAGATGTCCCAAACACCTTTAGCTTAATTCTTTAAGTTGGGTAGAATACCCCATACACCCTTGACCATTAAGGGAATACAAATGGTATTATCTATACCATAGAGATTAGAGAAAGTTAACCCATTCGGTCAACCAAGCCTTGGTCAGTAAAACCGTAGAATAATTGTATAGGAATAAACAAGACTTAAGTTCCTATGACTCATAGCCTATTCATATTTATTCTTTATTTCAAATCTTAAATCTCTCGTGCTTATGTTGTTACCCTCTTAACTAATGATGCTAATATGGCCTAGTTTTTGCAAGCTTATTTTTTTATCAAGCTTGTTCAAGACATATGTTATTTGGGCATGTCCACTAACATATTGTCTAATCAGAACCGGTGTATGATGGTCTGATCAACCGAGTGCACTTTGGTTCGCTTTTATCTATCGTTCTACGTGGATGGGGACGTAGCTAAACTTGTCCTTGAGAGTCCCATCCATGACTGCCTTGAAAATTCCCTTGAAATTATTCGATCGTCTTTGAATCACGTATTCGTAATTCGATAACGCCTCCTTCGAACTCTATATTGCTTTCGCCTTCACCTATTTTTAGGAGGACGAAAACGTCATACTAGAACTTCTTCTAACCTTCCCATCGGCTATGACCATTCTCACTCGATGTTGCTATATCTTCATCCTAAACTACTCGACCCTATCAAGACCCTCTAATCGCTTAATTAAAGCGAATCTATTTCGTTCTCGTGACCCTCATTCATTACCCGTGACCATACCGTATTGTTTTTATACGATCTAGATCGCGATTTTTTACGACATAATTTTGTGAAAATATTGTCATCATTGGATCTCCATTAATATTCCCTTGTGTCTTCTCACCCCCTACTAATTTTTTAATTTCGAGGATGAAATTCTTTTAAGTTGGATAGGATGTAAAACCCCTAAATTTTCTACTATTTTTTTATTATTAAATTTGGTACTGATTTAAATTTTTGTATTGTACGTCGTGTAGTTGTAATATACGTCGCGTACGCAATTTTATTTTTCGAATTTGCTCGACGAGTGCGATTATGTGCGAGCGTACATATTTTTGAAAAATACTTTTCTTCTATTTTTATGGTTTCAAAATATTATACATAATAATTATTTAGCTATCGTACCAAAATTTTCAAGTTTATTATTTTGTTTATTTTATTTACACAAAGGCTTTCGTTTATACAGTTATTAATAATAAATAATATTTTTAGTGCGTACATATATTTCATAAATATTTTATTAGTGTAATTTTTGAAATTATTAATATTAATATTTTATTAATCAAAAATTTTTATTATTTTTGAAATTATTATTATTAGTATTTTGGAAAATATATTTCGAAATTATTGTGGCGATTTAAATCTTAATTTGAATCTATGAATTTATTTATATAGTTAAATATTTAAAATTTGAATTATCTCATTCGATTTTAAACTAAAAAAATTTAATTAGATTTAATTGGATTTTGATTTGGATTTGGATTGGAATTTATTAAATTAATTTAAATTAAATTACGGGTTTAAATCTAATCTTAACCTTTATCTTATTGGGAATTCCCACATCCTATAAATAGGCAGGTACTCATCCATGTATTTTATTCTCCACAAATTTCTCCACAATCATACGTGCATCGTGTCTGTGTCCATCCAAATTCTTATTCCATTCTTTTTACATTTACATATATTTCCCGTGTCGGACACCCTCGACATCAATGAAATTCTAATCCCTAAACCTAACCCTAACCCTAAATTGGTCGAAGCCACGACCAACTCCCCGTCGACGAGCCTCATGTCCTGCAGCTCCCCCCTTCCTTCTCCACAACCGCCGTCATCCACCACCATCGCTGCCCCGACCAACTACGACCCCCGCCATGGCCAACAATATCCACAGCCCCGACCACAACCATCCCACAGCAAACACCACCTCTGGCCAACCCGTCTCCGTTCTCCTCCCAGACCGTCACAGCACCCTCGCCCTAGCCGCCCCACACCCCTGCCGTCATGGACGCATCACCGACCACCACCTTATTCACCACCGCCACCACAGCAAGGACTTCCGCCGACTCCGGCCAACTCTCGTCGGCACCCAGCCCCGCCCGATACCTCAGTCGCACCTCCGCCACCCGCTGCCAACAAACACCGCCACCGACGCCAACAAACACCACCACCGTCCCTAAAATAAATCACCACAAAAAAAAGAACAAGGAAAAACCCCAACCCTAACTTGACAGCCGGTCGGACCGCCGTCCCTGCCGCCACCGCGTCGGCCAACACCGACCGTACGACCCCGCTCCCCCGCGGAATGCCGCACTCCGCGCGCAGCTCCGCTCCCCGCCTGCGACCATCCGCCACCACCCGGCCATCCCACTCCGCCGCTGCCGGAGTACGCCGCTCTCCTCTTCTCCTCTGCCGCGTCCTCGGCGAGACTCACCGACCGAAACCCCCTTTCTCCTTTCCGCGCCCCTTCGACTCTTCTCCACCGCCCCGCTCAAACCCCCTTCTCCGCGCGCCGCCGCCTTCCCTCACCGGCGCCCGAGCCTCACCCCTCTCCCAGCTTCCCTCCGCCTCCTGTCTTCTCCCTCTCTCTAACCTCGTTCGCTCCTCTCTCCCTCGATTTTTCTTCTCAAATTTTTTTCCTTTCTTCTTCTTCTCTCCCTGCTTCTCTCTATTTGATATTTTGTTTCTGTATACTTATTTGCTACTGGTTGGACTTGGCACTTCTCCCGAAGGGAGAAGTACAGAGTTTTGTTAAATTTATTTATTTATTTATTTATTATTATTATTATTATTATTATTATCATTATTAGTATTATTATTATTATGTATAAATACTATATTACTGTTAGTATTAGTACTATACTATGTAGATATTTTCTAATGTAATACGTAAGTATGTATATTAGTATATATTTCATATATGATTGGTCTATAATACTATTACTCTATTGTTAATATTTTGTTAAATCTTCTAAACTATTTAGTAACAAAATAAGTTATATGTAAATTCAAAGTGGATTTCAAAGCCTATTATTATTATTTTTATTCTTTTTGGTGATCTAAATATTATCGTAGCATTTATCTAAATATTAGTTGCCAAATTATACGACTACTCCTAGTCTTTTTAAATTATTATTTTACTAATATAGCTTCTTCTTCTTTTTCTAAAATATTATTTTGCAAAACTTAGAGTTTTAACTAAAACGAATTTTTTTGTAAATAGATATTATTTATGGTGTCTTATCTGTAGCTCCGACCTACATAATATAATTCGACGAAAATTAGGATTTTTTCTAAAAATGTTTTTCTTGAATTTAAATATTTTTGCTATAATTATTTTGACTCATAAAAACTAGTTTTAAGTATTATAATTAGTTTTCAAATATCTTATTATTTTATTCTTTGATTTCTCTCCTGTCCGTAACCGATCCCCTTATTCCTATTCTGTCATCCAATTTCGTACTACCATATGTCAACCCTAACTATTTCGACCCTTCCGGACCCAATGGAACTGTCCGTGCCACCACCCGAGGTCACCTTGCATAGTGGTTGCACCGAAGTTGCAATTCGTGCCACCTTGATCATCGCAGCACACCAGACGTCCTACCAGGCAAGACACCTTGCCATTTGCTGTTTATTTATTCTAGCTCATATTTTATGCATTATTTATTTTCTTTATGCAAAATAAACTGTGATACATGGCATACCTGTTAGAACTTACTGTTCATTTATATTTTCTGCTGTGTATTATTTTCTTACAAATTAAACCTAGATTTAAGGGACCACCTTGTGTGTTGCATTCATTGGCCTTGACACGTTGTACCACGAAGTTGTGTGTCGCATGTAGGATACGGAAGTACGTAATTGGCTGGCCACCAGTACGTACAAGCCGTGCGATAGGAATAACCACTAATAGAGGTTGCATGTTAGTTTGACTTAGCGGTTATAGTGGTCTTGTGTTGTGGATACAACACAGTAGGCATTGGGCGGGGAGGACAATTCCTTAGCGTATGGGCTTCGATGCACTTTCCCTTGTGACCCGGATTCTCCGCTAGAGATACGGGGTTGCTGACCCATGATTACTGACGGCCACTGACGATTCTGCGGAACGTCATGCTCTTACTGATGGGGCCTTTGGTGCCCAAGGGGGACTACGCCGATCCTATTTAGCCAGGGCCCATGCGTAGGAAGGATTATTCTTAACTACATTTCACTTAGAACGGTAGGCTACCTTTATCCGTTAGGTACGAGTACTTTTGGTTTGGGTACTTGTATCTGACCGTGGCTTGGAACATTAACTTGTCGCGGATTAGTTCGTCACATCTTGTCCTTGTTTGGTTGTAGGTGTGACTTACTACTTCGATGAGAAGCTATTGAACCTTGTTAGGGTCCGGATACCATATTGGATTCTTAGCATGGAAAGGTACATCACCGTGAATTAGTTTACCATCTCCTGTCCTTGTTTGGTTGGGGGGATGGTACGCTCGTTCAGTAGGTACGTATTAGAACATGTTATAATTCGATTTACTTATTTATTTGAGCAATATTTATTCAGTTTATATGGCATGATATTATGTGTCTTGTTACGTCCCTCTGAGGACCTGGTTATCTCTCCAGGTGTGTGTTCTTGTCTTTCGCAGGTGTTCTAGCTCTAGCCTTGATCATTGCTTCTTCTACGAGGATGATTGCACTTGGATCATCTTCACTTTGCTCGCCAAATTATTTCTTTTTCCATGTATTTTTTCTATTTTGTTGGTAGTGGATTTATCTCCGTCCAACATATTGTATCAAGACAATTCATTATCTTTATATGATGTCTTTTATTCATTTATTTTACGTGGATGAGATTAGTTATGGTTCTACTGCATTTTACAGCTTATGTATTTATACGAGGCTTCCATATATTGGAGTATACTTCGTATGAATACAGCTGGCATGTCTACGTACTTAGTCCTACGTATTTTGGGACTGGGGCGTTACAGAAACAAAGGGGGTTTTGTAGAGAAAGTAAAGGGGTATTGAAGAGGGAGTTATAGGGCAGCCAACCCCCCTCACAGCAGCAGCTAGCAGTTCCTAAAGGGGGACTGCACAGCAGCCATATGCTGCTGAAATTTCAGCCTACACAGCAGCAGATTTCAGCAGCAGCAACCCTAGTTTGACCCTCCCCCCTTTGACCCCCCAATACACCCCCAATAATTCCCCAAGTGTACTCCCCTATATCCACCAAAATATCTACTAAAAAACCCCTATATTTGTGAGTATTAGAAGAGTGTAGGTTGGTGGGAAAGTTAGTGGTTAGAAGGGTAGAAAACAGGGGCGAAGCATAAGGTGGGCTATCCCGGGCTGTAGCCCGGGCTTAAATAATTAGGAGTAGCTAGCAATATATACCACTGAAAGCTATAGCTCAGGTGGTTGAGTTAATTGGCTTCGATAGCATTGGTTTCTGATTCGAATCCTATGGTAGTAGCTTTTTGTTTTTGTTTTTTTTTATCGATTGCTTAGCCCTCCCTAAAAAAAATTTCTGGCTCCGTCCCTGGTAGAAAATAAGCTTGTCACATGTTAGTAAGTGACATGTTGAGGTATGTCATATGTTAAGGTATTTACATTAGAGGGTAAGATGCATATATATGATATTAGGATTTGAGTTAGGATTAGATATGGAGATATAGATTTGTCATGGACTAGAGTGAGGGTTAGAATCGAGTGGTATCTTGTGATACCAAGATGGTATCACAAGGTAAATGTGTTTTATCCTATGTGAAGGGTAAGGTATCAAGATATTTCAAGATATGGAGTTTGAGTGTCAAGGTACCATGATATGGTATCGAGATACGAGGGGATGGTGTTAGGATACCATCTTGAGGTAGAGGAATGCCTAGAAACTAAGTTAGAGTCTTGGTAGAGGGTTTACCTAGCTAAGGTAAGTGATTACCTATGTAGGATATTTACCCTATGTTAAGGTAATACCTTATATTTAAGATATGAGTTAAGTATGTTAAGATATGGTTAGATTTTGGATGTCTTGGTTGGTAATGTTAGGAATAGGATGTTTAGACTAGTTTTGACTCAAGTTGACCACGGTTGACTATTTTGACCAAAAGTCAACCGAAAGTCAACACTTTGCTTAGAAATGCCCAAAACTTGACCAAAGTTGACTGGTTGTCCGAAAGTCAACTGTTAGTCAACATTAGCCTTGGTCGATCGAGAGTTGACCTAGAGTTGACCAGAGTTGACCAGTTGACCAAACGTCAACTGAAAGTCAACTGTAAGTCAACCCTTGACCTAGATTGACCTAGTTTAACTTGCTTTGACTTCTATGACCTAGTATGACCTCGTATGACCTAGTATGACCTAATATGACTTAGTTTGACTTAATTTGACTTAGTTTGACTTACATTGAACTTGATTGACCTAAAGGGACTTAGAATAACTTTTTTTTACTTCTAAAACATTATTTTGATGCAGTATTCTATCTTTAGGTCTGTGATTTCCCTCGGAGCCTCGGTACACTATTTATATTTCTACCAGATCTCAGGCGAGTACATTCTCTGATAATATTTTTATTTTATGATATCGTCTTTGTTTCTAGTATTTAGTGTAGATATCTTTGTTCTCTTGACACATTGTTCACACGAATTGGTATTTGTCTGGATCCCGTCATAAGATATTATTCCTTTTATATATGGTATGCCTTGTGCAAGCCTTCCTTGTTTCCTTGTTCATTGTATAGACACGATTCCTGTGAAGGAGAGCTACTTCACAGAGAATGCGTGTCATGACGTGTCATGACTGGATCCACTATATTAGTCAAGGATAGGGGTGTTAGCGTAGATATGTGATCAATACCCCACAGTACCAGATTGTATCATCATTGTATCACCAATGTATCCTCACTGTATAGTGTTAATCATACACTCACGTATGATATTAGCCAGGCCAAACATTGTATCAAGTTCTAAGCCGATTACATGTTGAAACTAGTGCTAAAGTCACATAGATAGCAGTTCCAAATTTTTGTACATGTTATACACTGTTCTCTTGCCTTATCTCATTAAAGTTTTGATATACCCTGTCAGGATGTATGTACGCTCTACTTTACCTAGTATATTCTCTCTATCTACTGCTACATTTTCAATATTGTATAACTAGAATTGTTGTTTGAGATTTTGTACTCGTTTTCGTCCTGACTGGACCTGTTGAAAATATTACAGATGATGAGGAGGAGTGCCCTACCTATTACGGTCCTCATGACGTGGTTGGTATAGAGTTGGATACCCTAGTGCAGCAAGGGCTAGCTCTAGCAGATGAGGCCTTGGTATAGTTTAGCTGGTTTTAGTATAGTACTGGACTCTGTCTCCAGATTACCTTGGCTTGTTATTATTGTTAGTTGTTTGTATTGAGATTGTTGACTCAGAGATTTTGGACTTGTATTATTCTGTGTTGGATTTTTAGGATGATATTTATAAATCTTGTTGTCTTTATCTTTCAGTATTATCTATCGTCATTCTTAGAGTTTGTGATTGAGTATATTATATTGTCATTGCTTGTCCTCCGTTCGGAGTTGACCATTCTCGACAGGTCTTGATATTACAACTGTTGTTAGATAGTAGACCTAGACAGCGTTCTACGCCGTTTCTGCGGCATAGGCTGGGACGCTGTTACGCACTCGTACCCTTACCTCGGGTGCGGGTCGTGACACCCAGAGTAAATGAGGAGTATATCTAGGAGCCTCCATTGGAGCTAGTGCCCGTTGAGGAGGCACTACCAGTAGTGACTTAGCTAATTAGCTATTATTACTGAATTTGTCTCCAGCTTATGCGACTTTGGAATATTATTATTTCTGAGACTTATGTCATGTTGATGTAGTTAGACTCTTAGACTCTGATGTGGAATTGAGTTATATTTTACTACTAGACTTTTCTTGGATTATCATTTCATATCTGTATATCATTATCGTGCCATTTATCTTCATTATAGTTTATTGTGATTGAGTATGCATATTATCATTATATAATTTTCTCCTTTCGGAGATGAGATATCATTAACAAGTTGCGATATATATATATATATATATATATATATATATATATATATATATATATATATATATAGAGAGAGAGAGAGAGAGAGAATAAGGGAGGTGAGATGGCACCTCCCTAGCGGTGATGTGGCACTATCTCATCCCTCCATCACAAATCAACAACCACTTTTCTTTTTGTTTAAAAGATAACATTGATGTTTTCATTTGTGATGGAGGGATGGAATGGTGCCACGCGTCGCCACCCCACATTTGAGAGTGAGGTGCCATTTCACCTCCCTTATTCTTTCTCTCTCTCTTTATAAATATATATATGTGTGTGTGTGTGTGTGTGTGTGTGTGTGTGTGTGTGTGTGTGTGTGTGTTAGTTAGTATTATTGACCTAAACAGCGTTCTACCGTCGATGCTGCGACGTAAGCTGGACGTACCCACGTACTCCTGCCCTTATTCTGGGTGAGGGTCGTCACAGACACCAATCAAGTTACCCAAAAGCTGTTACATAATTTTAATATAGACAAGACAAAGCCTTTGTAGTGCCCCGCTCCGCAAAGGCACTAGATAAACAGAGAGATCGGATTGCTGGCTCTGCAACAGAAGACGATTGATCTGGGTGAGTGGAAAAAGTCTCATTTTATGATTCGTTTATGCCTAATAAGAACCTGAGTTTTTGATTGAATGCTACTGCTAATAATAAGAAGGTAAATTATTGAGTATGCTTATAAGAGAATCCATATGCTGCCATACTAAGAACATGAAAGGGGTTAACTTTTATGCTGAAAAGAAGATTTTTGCCTGTTAATAGTAAATGAATGATGCCTTAATCAAGAGTACTTTGGTATGCTAAGAACAAGAGAAGATAACATGCATGCTATGTAGAAGATTGTTGCCCGATAACAAGAAATGAACTGTTGCCATGTTAAATCAAACGAGATGCCTACCGTGTTAAAAAGTTAGAGATATTGTCTCAAAAGAGATAACTATTGCCATGTTTAATAAGAAGAGAAAAGATATTGCTCATTTGTCCTGAATTCATATACTTGCAAAGAAAGAATGTTTATGCTTAATCTGAACAGAACTGCTATCATGAAACAGAAATAAATGATTGTTTGTCCCTCAAATATCCTCTGAATGCTACATATGTACAGACGGACTTGTATATGTTGCAAAGGAAAAGAATTATGTAGGAGCTTCGACTCTGAGATCACAGAAAAGAAAGAAGGCAGAGTCATAGCTCTGTTGTTACAAGAAGAGAAGGCAGAGTCATAGCTCTGTTGTTACAATGAGAGAAGGCAGAGTCATAGCTCTATTGTTACAAAGATTGACATAGAGAAAGATGAATCATTGCCCCTCAAAGAGTTTATTTGCTAGATGTTGTATTCATGCATTGGTCTCGGACAACTTGTCACGCCCCAGAACCAGAATACTGGAGAGTGGGGGCATACATAGCCAGCTACGTATATTGAAGTGCAACCCACCTCGCTATACGGTCACGACTGTCTAGATACATGAGGGTTTAACTACAAGCCAACAGTCTCCTATGGTCATGAACAAGCCTATTGTCTCAATCACAAGCAAGTAAGTAAATGTTACAAGATGTAAGACCACCAAATATACAATAGTAAGGCGTCCCAAACATTACATATTTAGCTGATCATGAAGCAAGTCGTTACAAAATGTCAGGACTAGCAAGAGTTTAGTCATACATAATCAACCCTAGGATCTGTCAATCATGTTACAGCCCGTAGGCAGACAGTAAATAAAGGTACAACCGAGCTAACAAGTGCTCGTCGGCTAAACGCCTCAAAAGAATAATTTTACAATAAAGTGGGGGAACAAAAAGAAACCCACTCGTTGCCAAGGTTACGCCTGGTGGTCACCATCTGGCAGGAAGGTAGGTAGATCCACTGCTACTACTCCGATATCTGGCCATACAAAACCAGCTGGGTCAGACCCCAGAAAGAGCAAGTGCCACAAAGGGGGCTTCACTTAGGAACTAAAACCAATATTTCACAATAGAATACTAAAGTTAATAAATAAATAATTGATAATAATAGAGATAACAACAGTAAACTGAGTACGAGAAAACCATTCAAGTAGCCAGGTCACAATCCTTAAACCAAACAAGGACCGAGGTTGTAACCCTTCACCTGAATAGAAATCCGTCTCAAATACTATTGGTACGGTATAGACAATAAACGAAAAGAGGACACAGAACTGCTCCGGGAGCCAGGTTACAACCCTTAAACTAAACAAGGACCGGGGTTGTAACCTTTCGCCTGAACAGAACTGGACCCCTGATCTTTATTGTTAAGGCCAGTATAGATAATCACGCTATTGAAGGTAAGGTAAAACATGACGATCATGGCATGGGGTTGCAATAAGACAATAAACGAAGAGAGGACACAGAAATGCTCCGGGAGCCAGGTTACAACCCTTAAACCAAACAAGGACCGGGGTTGTAACCCTTCGCCTGAACAGAACTGGACCCCCGATCGTTATTGTTAAGGCAAGCATCAATAATCATGTCATGTCATAATCTTGCATAGGATCAGGATAAGACTAAGCTGAAATAAACTCCATCCAATCAATCACGGCCAATCAAGAGTACGGCTTGATACTTTTAACTAACTAGGGTTATCACAGGCCTAGTTACTAGCAAGATGCAATGAGATTATCCCAACAGCCACAAGCCCTGCAGACCATCCGGTATCCAGGTCGAAGGTCCGTTTATGAAGAATACAACACGTGACTGTGTGCTGGAAATGTGCCCTACTCGTCGGTAGGCTACAAGTCTACTTAATGCGCCCAGATAACGGAATTGCCTGTAGCTGGGAATCTCTTCATAACTACTGAATCATTCTAGTTAATTAATCTTAGTCAATTTCAGTAGGTACCCCAGACCGTGGTACTCAGGGATCCCCATCCCAGACATGATGCAAGACAGTACCAGTTTATTTGCATAAACACAATCGCCCACGGTGTCCAGGTCTTTCATACTTGTCAGGTCAGACTAGCTGTCGTAACAGCATGTCGAGATATATCATGTCAGTTTACTTGTTAAGAGTGTGCCACGGCAGGCCACTATCGTGTTCTATTCTTACCTTATCGTGAATGAAAGAAACTTGCATAAAATAACTAGTGACATATTCTTGAAGCTAAGGAAAAGATCTACAACTTTCATATTTTGAGTTTTTCAAGATTATAGCTACAAAACAACTTAAACAGGCAAAAACAGCAAAATAGAGCAATTCCGGCGCATGGGATTCCTGCACCAATCGGCGCGTGGGATTCCTGCACCAATCGGCGCGTGGGATTCCTGCACAATCGGCGCATGGGATTCATGCACAATCGGTGCGTGAGATTCCTGCACCCATCGGTGCGTGGAATTCCTGCACCAATCGGCGCGTGGGATTCCTGCACCATCGGCATGTGGGATTCTTGTACCATCGGCGTGTGGGATTCCTGCACCATCGGCGCGTGGGATTCTCACGTTGCGTATTCAGTACATGCGCGTAGGGAACCTATGCGCATGACACGCTCGGAGTTAAGGGATGCGTTGCCGGGACTTCATAGCGCATGGCCTCCCGGCGCATGGCCTCCTGGACGCATGGGGGTCATCGTCCCCAAACAGCAAGTTCAGCCATGAAAGTTCCAAAAACTTGTAATGGCCATAACTTACTCATCCGAAGTCGAAATCAAGCGAAACAAAAGCCAAAAATGCATAAAATTGAATTCTCTACAACATAGAACTATTTGTTTTCGAAAATAACTAAGTTTTAGAGATCAAAACCAAGAAAACCGAAAAGTTGCAAAATTAGATCAACAAGAATCCATCCATCAAATCCAAAAATGTCAAGTTCTAAAGAGGTTTAGAATCAAGTAAGGAAAAGAATGGAACAATAAAACTTGAGATCTATCATGAAGCAAGTTTGCACGTACCTAAGCTCTCTCTCTCTCTCCCTCCTGGTATACGTATACGTAATTTGATCCGTATTCATGATGAACCAAAGCAAACCAAGCCAAGCCGAACCAACCCAAGAATAAACCAATCAATGAAATGCTAGAATAAATCAAGCAGGAAGACATGCAATACGGATCAAATTACGTATACGTATACCAAGATACGTAATATGAACCACAGGTATTACAACTCAACCCACCTTAAAAGAATTCCGTCCTCGGAATTTAATTAAGAGGCTAGAGGGGCAAGAACAAGTTATACTATTCACAGACAAGCTATACAAATCAAGCAATCAAGTAATTATTAATGCAAGCAAGGAATCGAAGGCATGAGGCATAAGAAAGATATTATACCTCACGAGTCAAACAGGTCGGAATATCGCGATCGGATATCATCCTCACGCTCCTACGTTGACTCACCCAAAGAGTGATGACCCCAAGCAACGCGGACTAGCTTAATAGTCTTGTTCTTGAGTATCTTCTCTCTCCGGTCCAATATAGACACGGGCCTCTCCTCATACGAAAGGTTGGTACCAACAACCAATTCCGAATGATCCAGGATGTGGCTCGAGTCCGGGATATATCGTCGTAATTGGGATACATGGAACACGTCATGCACCTCTCTTAGCGACGGCAGAAGAGCGAGACGATATGACACATTGTCTACTCGCTCCAGAATGTCGAACGGTCCTATATACCTAGGACTAAGCTTTCCCCGCATGCCGAAACGAATGACGCCATGGTTAGGCGAAATCCTCAGGAATACATGGTCACCGTGTCACGCCCCAGAACCAGAATACTGGAGAGCAGGGGCAGACATAGCCAGCTACGTATAACGGAATGGAATCCACACCGCTATACGGTCACGGCTGTCTAGATATGTGAGGGTTTTACTACAATCCATCAGTCTCTTAAGATCATAAAATAGCCTATTGTCTCAATCTCAACCAACTAATAATAGTTACAAGATATCAGACCACCAAATACACAATAGTAAGGCGTCCCATACACTATATATTCGGAATGATCATGAAGCTAGTCGTTACAAAATGTGAGGACTAACAAGAGTTCAGTCATACGTGATCAACCCCCGGGGCTTGTCAATCATGTTACAGCCCGTAGGCAGGCAGTAAGTAAGTACAATCGAGCTAACACTTGCTCGTCGGCTAAACGCCTCAAAAGAATAATTTATAATATTACAGTGGGAGAACAAAAGAAACCCACTCGATGCCCTGGTTACGCCTGGTGACCACCATCGGACTGAAATGTAGGGAGATCCTTTTGTGCTGCTCCGGTATCTGGCCATGCAAAACCAGCTGGATCAGACCCCAGAAAGAGCAAGTGCCACAAAGGAGGCTTCACTTAAGAACTAAAACCAACAAATCATTATCATTCAATATGTAAGAAAACAACAATAAGTAACACAGATTGAGGTTTGTGCACTACCAATGCACTTATTCCAATCAGAGAAAATAATTAAGTGAGGCATCATTGACATACGATAACTGAAGAATCATGCTAAATAAAATATAGCTGGACAATATATGAAGAGAAGACGAAGGTACTATTCCGGAAGCCAGGTTACAATCCTTAAACCAAACAAGGACCGAGATTGTAACCCTTCGCCTGAACAGAACTTAGTCTCTGATCATTTATTGCTAAAGGTGCCAATCACTAAGGTGAAAATGAGAGAGTAGAATGATAAAAGTGACAATGAAGAGTGCAATACACTAGAGTGACAATAGAGTACAATCGTCATAGTAACAATCTAGAGTGACAATCATTATAGTGACAATCTGGAGTGACAATCATTCAATCATTCTGGTACAATCTTACAATCAATCACTTCTAGACAATACTATACTGGACTAGACTCCATCCATTCAATCATGGCCAGTCATTACCTACGGCTTTCTACATTAACTAACTAGGGTTATCACAATCCTAGTTACTAACAAGATGCAATGAGATGCTCCAAGTAGTCACAGGCCCTGCAGCTATTCAGGTTATCCAGGCGAACATTATAGTGACAATTTAGAGAGTACAATACATTAGAGTGACAATAGAGTTCAATCATTTAAGTGACAATGGTGGGTGCCCCACATAACAGTGGACTGAAATGTGCCCTACTCGTCGGCAGGCTACAAGTCCAAATATTTGCGGTCGGGATAACGGGATCGCCTGTAACTGGGAAACATCTCTTCATGACTAGTGAATTATACTAATCATTAACCTTAATCCATTTCAGTAGGTACTCCTGACCGTGGTACTCAGGAGTCCCCTCCTAGACATGATGCAAGACAGGATTGGATTATTTGTACAAGCACAATCGCCCACGGTGTCCAGGTTATTTATACAGGTCAGGTCATGTCAGATAGCCGTCGCAACAGCTGTTCAAGATATACCAGATCAGGTTATCATGCCAAGTGTACTTTGTCAGGAGTGCGCCACGGCGGACCACTATCATGTCATGTCAGTTTATCATTCAATCATGTCAATCAAGTTCAGGACAAAAGGCGTAAGGATATAAAATGGGCGTAAAAATATACAATAAAGGATTACAAGACATGGACAAATAGTAATAAAATAATAGTGCACAGGGCTATTGGAGAGCCATGCGGCTCAGGAAGGGTAAGACACATGCGGCCCAATTAGGAGAGCGCATGCGGCCAGGGTCACTGGGTCCCATGCGGCCAAGTCAAGGGGGCGCATGCGGCTGGAAGTGCGAGGGCATATACGGTCAGGAAACCAATTCCCATGCGGCCAGTGGAAAGGAAGGGGCATGCTGCCAGGGGGACGAGGGCGCATGCGGCTCCAAGATGTTGGGCCTCATGCGGCCAGCGGAAGAATGGGCTTCATGCGGCTGGGAAGGAAGCAAGTTCATGCGGCTAGAGAATGACGGGCGCATATGCGGCTCAATTAGGAGAGAAGTCCATGCGGCCAGGAAAGGGATCCAGTCCTATGCGGCTGAGAGTCCCATGCGGCTGAGTCACTTGCCGCATGAAGTGTCATGCGGCCAAGTCAAGCCCATGCGGCCAGAACTGTCGCATGAAGGCTCATGCGGCTCGGAATCACTTGCCGCATGAAGTGTCATGCGGTCAAGTCTAGCACTGTTCTTCTTCTCCAAGCTTCCTGAGAAGAAGAACGCCAAGAATCCATGCTTCCGAGCTCCATGAAACCTTCATCCGAAATCCAAATCCGAACTTCCATAGGTCAAAATAGGGCAGAACGAAATGCTCTACAATATGGAACCATCAGAACTTGATGAAAATAAGATTAAATAGATCAAAACCCAAGAAATCCAAAAATAATATAAATATAGATCTACAAGAATCTAGCCATGGAAAGTGAAAATGTCAAGTTCTAAAGTAAGTTAGAATGTTATAAGGAAGAGAATGAAGCAATAAAATTGGAGTTCCTCTATGAAGCAAGTTGCACTTGCCTAGACCTCTCTCTCTCCCTCTCGCTGGTAGGTGAGGAGTAAATGAGGAAGAAGAAGATGATTAATGAAAAGAGAGAAAGGAGAAGGGGGGTTAATAAATGGGGATGGTGGTGGTAGGTAGGGGGTTCACCCCTTGGTCCATGATGAACCAATAGCAATCCCAAACCGAACCAAGCCAACCCGAATCAAGAATAAACCAAGCCTCACTAATCCAAAAATAAACCAAAGAACCATTAAAACCAATTGAACTATCAATGCCAATAAAACCAAGCCAATGCAAAATAAACCAAGATAACTAATCATGACTAAATAAAAAAATATGGGTCCCAAAACACGTATATGTTCACTGAATACGTATCACGAATTTGGGACATTATACACCGACCGAGAATTCAAGGGGTCGCCGATGAGAATCGGCCCAATGTCGCTGGCGATCTTGGGCAACTCGAAGATGATCTCTGACTCTCCTGACCACTTCAACGGTCTGAGCAATCATTTCCGGACCAAGCATCTGTCTCTCTCCGACATCGTCCCGTGCTAGCGGGGATCGGCACTTCCTACCATACAGTGCCTCGAACGGTGCCATCTGGATACTGGCCTGAAAACTGTTGTTATACGAGAACTCCACCAGGTGCAGGTGATCTTCCCACGATCCACCGAAGTCGAGCGTACAAGATCTCAACATATCTTCGAGAGTCTGGATCGTACGTTTCGACTGACCATCTGTCTGCGGGTGATAAGCTGAGCTGAACTGGAGGTGAGTTCCCAAACTCTCTTGCAAGCTACGCCAAAAGTACGACGTAAATCTCGAATCTCGGTCCGAGGTGATACTGACTGGTATACCGTGAAGTCTGACGATCTGCCTGAGGTACATCTCTGCTAGCTGAGCCGTCGACTGACCAACTCTGAACGGGAGAAAATGAGCCACCTTCGTGAGCCTGTCTATAATAACCCAAATAGCATCTCTGCTAGCCGGGGATCTAGGTAATCCAGTCACGAAATCCATGGTTATATGCTCCCACTTCCATTCTGGAATTGGCAAGGACTGAAGAAGTCCAGCTGGCCTCTGATGTTCAGCCTTGACTTGTTGGCAAACCAAACACCGAAAGACAAACCGAGCTATCTCCCTCTTCATGCCATTCCACCAAAAGTGTTAACGAATATCACGGTACATCTTCGTACAGCTGGGATGAATGGAATACTGCGAACTGTGAGCCTCTGTCATGATCTCCTGTCTGATATCTCTACTGGGTACACAAAGACGCTTCCCATGTCGAAGTGTACCGTCTTCATGGATACATAACTCTGGTCTTTGTCCTGCCTCACACTCTGCTCTGAGTCGCTAAAGCTTGGAATCTGCCGACTGTGCCATCCGAATCCTCTCGACTATAGTGGACTGAACTTGCATGCTGGCCATCAATGCCACACTGGAAGGGAGAACAACTTCTATACCCATCTTCTGAAGATCTGCTAACAACTCTGGTTGCACTGTTAGAAAATAAACTCCGGCTCTCCTGCTCAATGTATCTGCTACAACGTTGGCCTTCCCTGGGTGATACTGCAGGTTGACATCATAATCCAGAAGTAGCTCTAGCCACCTTCTCTGACGCATGTTAAGATCCTTCTGAGTGAAAACATACTTCAGGCTCTTGTGGTCGATGAAAATCTCCACCCTATCTCCATACAAGTAGTTCCTCCATAACTTAAGCGCAAACACTACTGCTGCCAACTCCAAGTTATGGGTTGGATAATTCCTCTCATGATCACGAAGTTGTCGTGACGCATAAGTTATTACCTTCTCATGCTGCATCAGAACACACCCTAAACTTCTGCCTGAAGTATCACAATACACTGAGAATCCTCCGGTTCCATCTGGAAGCGTGAGAATGGGTGCCGTCATCAAGCCTCGCTTCAACCTCTCAAAAGAATCCTGGCACTCTGCTCTCCAAGCAAACTACACATCCTTGCGGGTCAACTGGGTCAACGGCGCTAAAATTCGAGCAAAGTCTGAAACAAATCGACGGTAGTAGCCGGCCAATCCAAGAAAACTGCGAACTTATGCAATCGTGCTGGGAACTGGCCTTGTCTCAATGGCCACGATCTTCTGGGGATCCACTTCCACTCCTTCCTTGGTGATGATATGACCCAAGTACGAAATGCGATCGAGCCAGAACTCGTATTTACTGAACTTAGCATACAACTGGTGCTCTCTGAGAATCTGGAGGACAACTCGGAGATGCTGCTCATGCTCCGCTTCACTTTTGCTGTAGACCAGGATGTCGTCTAGGAACACAATCACGAACTGATCCAAATAAGACATGAAGATACGATTCATGAGGTCCATGAATACAGCCGGCGCATTGGTTGCTCCAAATAGCATCACAAGGAACTCCCAATGCCCATACCTAGATTTGAAAGCTGTCTTCGGGATGTCCTGCTCTCTGACTCTGATCTGATGGTATCCTGACCGCAAGTTAATCTTCGAAAATACTGACGCCCCCTTGTGTTGATCAAACAAGTCATCTATCCTCGGGAGAGGGTATCTGTTCTTGATTGTCACTGAGTTCAAGGTACGATAATCTACACATAATCTGGACGTACCATCCTTCTTTTTCACAAGAAGCATCGGGGCTTCCCAAGGCGATCCACTTGCACGAATGAATCCCTTGGTTCTAAGTTCTTCAATCATCTTGTACAATATCTCTAATTCTGACGGTGCCATCCTGTAGACTCTCTCTGACACTGGGGCTGTTCCGGGAATCAAGTCGATGGTGAACTCGATCTCCCGCTCTGACGGCATCCCTGGAAGCTCTTCGAGGAAAACATCTGGAAACTCATCAACTATTCGGGGTAACTGCACTGCTGCTACTGTCATCCGCAATACTGGAGGAGAAGGTTCAACTTCGCCTCGGGAGAAAAAAAAACTTTGGCTCGCCTGGAATGCTAAAAACAACCCTGCCGATATGGCAGTCTATCCTAGCATACTGGTCCCTCAACCAATCCATCCCTAAGACCACATCATAATCGGCCATTGGGAACTCTATCAATCTAGCGGGGAACTCTCTACCGCTAACTACGATCCGACACGAGAAAAACACTCTATCTACTCCCACAAGTCCGTTACCAGTAAGTGTATTGAGCCTTACTGATAATGACTCGGGCTCCAATCCTATCCGTGTCGTGAATTATGCAGACATAAATGAATGCGAGGTACCAGAATCAAATAATACTGAAGCTGAAAAGGTGTTGACAAGAATAGTACCTGCCACTACCTTACCTGGTACTATTCCTTCCTCTCCCATGCTCAAAGCCAGCACTTGACCATGTCCTCTGGGTGCGGGTCCCCTCTGCTGAAAATTCCTCTGCATGCTCTGGATCAAGGCTTGGGCCTGAGCATACTGTTGCGGTCTCTGCTGCTGGAAGGCCTGGGCCTGCGTCGGCAAGGGCCTCGGGAACGGGTACTGCAGCTGCTGCTGCTGCTGCTGGACTGGTGCTGGTCCTCTAACTGAAGGACTAGAGAAGGCCAATGAACTCCTCCTGTTCGAGCAGTTTCCAACCCTGTGGTCCGGGGCACCGCAAACTAAGCACAAACCCTGTGCTCTGCGATACTCTGATACCACATGCCCTGGCTTTCCGCAGTGTGAACATCCCACTGCGGAAGACTGCTTCTGCTTCTGCTGCTGAGGGTGCGTCGGGATGGAATGCTGAACCGACGTCACTGAGGCCGCCCGCCTCGAAGCTCCAATGGTCAAAGCCCTGGCTGCCGGGGCTGGTGCTGATGACTGATTCATCTGACCGTGGGATCGCTTTCGACCTCCGGTCCGATCCACGATCCGCTGGGAGGTATACTCATGCCTCCTAGCTGCTCTCAATACTGCATCAAAAGTCTGATGCTCAAACTGCTCCACTGCCAATAGAATCTTCAGATGAAGCCCCTGCTGGAACCGCTGGGCTCTATCGAACTCGGTTGCCACCAAGGTGGGAGCAAACCGACTAAGCCTGGAGAACTCGGCCGCATATCCATCGACCGTCCTGTCCATCTGCTTCAGATTGGTAAACCTTGTCTGTAGATCATACCGAGCTACAGCATCAAAATATTTGGTCTGGAATTTCTCTCTGAATACTGCCCAAGCAATGGGTGCCACTAATCCAACGGTCTGCGTCGCCCACCAGCTGCGGCCAAGATCCAACAACTGCAGGCGCACTACCGCCACTTTTTCGTCTTCTGAAGTCCTGGCTGCTTCTAGAATCACCTCTGTGTCCTGAAGCCATGCATCTGCAATGGTCGCATCTTCACTGTCGTCGAAGAATAGAGGGTTCAAGCGCTTGAAGCTGTTGGCCGCGCTATTACCCTGATGACCTCCTCTGGTCAAAGCGTCAGCCACCACCTGGTACAAGGTATCTCCTCGACGATCCTGGGTGGCTAATAGTGACCTGATGAGACCCACCAAAGTGCCATCATCAGGCTCCACAGGCTGGATGGGCTGAACTGGTGGTTCTCCTCCGGTAGGCATGACTCTGGAGGCTACTCCTGAATACTGGACTTGATCTCCAGGTTGCTGCTGGTCCGCGGGAGGTGCTATGCCTTGCTGATCGGCAGGTCCAGGAACAATGCCGCTGAAGAAGACGACATAGAAAACAATAAGGAAGGACCAGGATAGATGAACGATACAAGCATGTGATCAGGTCAAGATTCTCAGGGATTCAGAGGATATGAGTAGAGATCAAGGGCGAGTACTGATTGAGACATCTATTCGGTAAACCCTCACATATCTTGATTTACAAGACCTATATGGGCCACCACTAAAACCATATCACGCCCCAGAACCAGAATACTAGAGAGCGGGGGCGTACATAGCCAGCTACATATATTGAAGTACAACCCACCTCGCTATACGGTCACGGCTGTCTAGATATATGAGGGTTTAACTACAAGCCAATAGTCTCCTATGGTCATGAACAAGCCTATTGTCTCAATCACAAGCAAGTAAGTAAATGTTACAAGATGTAAGACCACCAAATATACAATAGTAAGGCGTCCCAAACATTACATATTTAGCTGATCATGAAGCTAGTCGTTACAAAATATCAGGACTAGCAAGAGTTTAGTCATACATGATCAACCCTAGGATCTGTCAATCATGTTACAGCCCATAGGCAGACAGTAAATAAAGGTACAACCGAGCTAACAAGTGCTCTCGGCTAAACGCCTCAAAAGAATAATTTTACAATAAAGTGGGGGAACAAAAAGAAACCCACTCGTTGCCAAGGTTACGCCTGGTGGTCACCATCTGGCTGGAAGGTAGGTAGATCCTCTGCTACTGCTCCGATATCTGGCCATACAAAACCAGCTGGGTCAGACCCCAGAAAGAGCAAGTGCCACAAAGGGGGCTTCACTTAGGAACTAAAACCAACATTTCATAATAGAATACTAAAGATAATAAATAAAGAATTGATAATAATAGAGATAACTACAGTAAACTGAGTACGAGAAAACCATTCAAGTAGCCAGGTCACAACCCTTAAACCAAACAAGGACCGGGTTTGTAACCCTTCACCTGAATAGAAACCCGTCCCAAATACTATTGGTACGGTATAGACAATAAACGAAGAGAGGACACAGAACTGCTCCGGGAGCCAGGTTACAACCCTTAAACCAAACAAGGACCGGGGTTGTAACCTTTCGTCTGAACAGAACTGGACCCCTGATCTTTATTGTTAAGGCCAGTATAGATAATCACGCTATTGAAGGTAAAGTAAAACATGACGATCATGGCATAGGGTTGCAATAAGACAATAAACGAAGAAAGGACACAGAAATGCTCCGGGAGCCAGGTTACAACCCTTAAACCAAACAAGGACCGGGGTTGTAACCCTTCGCCTGAATAGAACTGGACCTCCGATCGTTATTGTTAAGGCAAGCATCAATAATCATGTCATGTCACAATCTTGCATAGGATCAGGATAAGACTAAGCTAGAATAAACTCCATCCAATCAATCACGGCCAATCAAGAGTACGGCTTAATACTTTTAACTAACTAGGGTTATCACAGGCCTAGTTACTAGCAAGATGTAATGAGATTATCCCAACAGCCATAAGCCCTGCAGACCATCCGGTTATCCAGGTCGAAGGTCCGTTTATGAAGAATGCAACACGTGACTGTGTGCTGGAAATGTGCCCTACTCTTCGGTAGGCTACAAGTCCACTTAATGCGTCCAGATAACGGGATTGCCTGTAGCTAGGAATCTCTTCATGACTACTGAATCATTCTAGTTAATTAACCTTAGTCAATTTCAGTAGGTACCCCTGACCGTGGTACTCAGGGATCCCCATCCTAGACATGATGCAAGACAGTACCAGTTTATTTGTACAAACACAATCGTCCACGGTGTCCAGGTCTTTCATACTTGTCATGTCAGACTAGCTGTCGTAACAACATGTCGAGATATATCATGTCAGTTTACTTGTTAAGAGTGTGCCACGGCGGACCACTATCGTGTTCTATTCTTACCTTATCGTGAATGAGAGAAACTTGCATAAAATAACTAGTGACATATTCTTGAAGCTAAGGAAAAGATCTACAACTTTCATGTTTTGAGTTTTTTAAGATTCTAGCTACAAAACAACTTAAACAGGCAAAAACAGCAAAATAGAGCAATTTCGGCGCATGGGATTCCTGCACAATCGGCGCGTGGGATTCCTGCACCAATCGGCGCATGGGATTCCTGTACCAATCGGCGCATGGAATTCCTGCACAATTGGCACGTAGAATTCCTCAACAATCGGCGCATGGGATTCCTGCACCCATAGGCGCATGGGATTCCTGCACCAATCGGCGCGTGGGATTCCTGCACCATCGGTGCATGGGATTCTTGCACCATCGGCGTGTGGGATTCTCACGTTGTGTCTTCAGTACATGTGCGTAGGGAACCTACGCGCATGACATGCTCGGAGTTAAGGAATGCGTTGCCGGGACTTCATAGCGCATGGCCTCCCGGCGCATGGCCTTCCAGGCGCATGGGGGTCATCGTCCCCAAACAGCAAGTTCAGCCATAAAAGTTCCGAAAACTTGTAATGGCCATAACTTACTCATCCGAAGTCAAAATCAAGCGAAACAAAAGCCAAAACTGTATGAAATTGAATTCTCTACAACATAAAACCATTAGTTTTCGAAAATAACTAAGTTTTAGAGATCAAAACCAAGAAAACCGAAAAGTTACAAACTTAGATCTACAAGAATCCATCCATCAAATCCAAAAATGTCAAGTTCTAAAGAGGTTTAGAATCAAGTAAGGAAAAGAATGGAACAATAAAACTTGAGATCCATCATGATGCAAGTTTGCACTTGCCTAAGCTCTCTCTCTCTCTCTCCCTCCTGGTGGTTGAAGAAGTAATGGTGGAGAGTAAATGAAGAAGGAAGAAAATAATGATGAAAGAGAAAAGGAAGGGGGTTATAAATAAGAAGGGTGGTAGTAGGTAGGAGGGTTCATCTTTGGTTCATGATGAACCAAAGCAAACCAAGCCAAGCCGAACCAATCTAAGAATAAATCAATCAATGAAATGCTAGAATAAATCAAGCAGGGAGACATGCAATACGGATCAAATTACGTATACGTATACCAAGATACGTAATATGAACCACAGGCATTACACAACTTGTATACAAGGTCACTAGATCTCTCGACGGTTTCCAGGGCACTGGGAGCCGATCGGCCTAGGAAAGATTGTCTAGACACCTAGAGGTACAAGAAACCTCGGGTGTTACATCAATGTCCACTAGCGACGAGCTGAACCCAAGTGTCACAACGACTAATAATAGGAATATCCATGGACCATCATATAGATAGATGTTGATTGGTGCAGAGATGAACCCATGTGTCACAGCTGCCAATCGAGTCTGCATGTGTCTATAATAAGAATGATAAAAGCTAACGATGCAGAGACGAACAGGAATTGAGAATGTTGGTTAATTATGTTTATGCTAATTCTTGTCTTGTGCAGGGATGGACCGTCGGCTATGGTAAGAATCGCTAAAAAAGTGATACATTCGTTGCTTAAATTTTCTGATCATGATTTGCTTAAAGAGAATAACCTGTTGCAAAGAATAGCTATGTCCCGATCAAAGAAAAGATGTGATAATCATGCTTGTAATATGACCCTAAGAATGTCTTGAATAAGAGAAAAGAATGCTAATACTGTTGTCCCAAATGAAATGATATGGTTCATGAAACATGCTGCGCACTGCACATGAAATGAATAGTCATCGTGCTTGAATTGAACAGTCCCTTGTATGCTTGAAAGAAATGAACTGTGGCTTTTCAAAGATGTTTTTAAAAGAGATGTAAACTGACTCTGTATACATGGAATGAATATAAGTAAAGTAGCAAGATCACATTACAAGAAATATTTTCTCACTAAATGAACAGTGATTATTTCAGACAAATGTAGCTCTTTGTTCACAATCACCAGTATGCTAATATACTGACCGACCATCAGTCTACATGCAGGTGCAATATGCATCGAGAAGGATAGTCCGAAGCGATAGTCCGAGCCTCATCCTCAGGAGCCAAAAATTAGAAAAGATGCCAAGAGATGGACATCTATTGCAAGAGTTGGTTTTGTATATAAAGGAATGTAATGTATGGGAACGGGATCATTGTAATCTGTAAAGTACTGAGAGAATGTAAACATTGTATCAGAGAGAAACGAGAGCTTGTAATCTGTTCAAAGAATATCAATAAAGAGAATTATTTCTTGTTACCATTGTGTTCAATTCATATATCTGCAAAATGTCCGCTGCTGCTTCAAATATCTGCAATATGTTCTGCTGCGTAGTGTCAACCTTGTCTATCTTATTTTGTTATAGGTCTTGGCCTTGTGCAAGCGCAACTTAGGCTTGCACGATGCCATCGCGCCCAAGCGAGGACGAACGGTCTCATAGAGTCCGAAGCGAGGACGAAAGAACTTTGTGGGATCGGGACGTGACAGCCTTCGAGTACAACCATGATTGTCCATGCTCAAGATACAAAATGGGACATATTTCATCATAAGAAAGACGATCAAGAGGTATTGGAACCTGAATTTCCATATCTAAGTGTTGGAAATTATTGTAATTAGCTCAATGCTTTAATGCAGATATTTCTTTTATTGTGAGTCCCTTGACAAAATTTAGCACTACACCAACATGTCGCCATTGGAATGACATTAAAGACATTATGTTACCTAAATGATGGTACTATAACCATGGGCTTATTCTATACCTACGTACATATCTCGGAATAGTTCATGGTCCTTGATCCTCAGAATGATGCTTGTATTGTTGGTTATGCTAACGTGGGTTATTTATCTGACTCGCTCAAGGTAAGACCCCAATGTGGTTATTTTTTTAACATTAGGGATACCATAATAACTTGAAATTCTATAAAACATATCATTTTGCTGCTTCATCAAATCATCCTTCATGATGCTACTCGAGAACACATATTTATGCTTGCGAGCTGTAATTGAGCATATTTGGACTATTTGTATTTTTTTCTTTTAATAATATCCCAACGATACTTTATGAAGATAACGCTGCATGTATTGATGAAATGAAGAAAGGCTACATTCTTCTCTTATCAGCAACAAGAGCGTCGGAAGATTGAAGCCAAGAAGATCCGATCCGAAGACAATTTTTTCAACTTGTTCACAAAGTCATTGCTAAAATCTACTCTTCAGAAGCTTGTTCGAGGAATTGGTTTGCACAAATTGTCTGATCTATAACGCTCAGAGTTTATTTGGATTAAATGTACTTTCTACCTTATTTCTGATCTTTATTGCCCTACGTCGAAATCAGGAAGAGTATTCCAAAGTATACTCACTTGACCTTGTACTCTTTTTCTTTTAACTTAGGTCCATTGGATTTTTGGCATCAAAGAATTAACATGTCACCCACAATTGAATGAATATTATAAATAAACATTGTGGTGGGGCTCTATATAGGGTCAGCCACATAAGATCTTTCTTTATTCTCTCCCTAAATCCCTTAGTCACTGATTAACTACAACACATAAAAAATAATATTATATTTTGGAATATATTGTTCCGTACAAATAATGTTATATTCTTGCTCTATTTTAAGTTATATTTATGGCCTCTAATATATTTATAATAATAATATAATCAAATAAAAAGTAATTTTATTTGATTATATTACTATTACATTACAGTAAACCAAACGGGGTATTAGGAGCTATCTTAGTCTGGTTGGCAGTAATTGGATTCTCATGCAACATTTATTATTGTAATTGGAGACGCAACAAAAAAGGCTGCAACAAATGTGCATGATTTGATGTATATATTATAGTTTTTGTTACATTAATAATTAATACCACCAACCAAATAACAAAATTGTTGTAAATGTTGAAATAAGTGTTGTCGCATTTGCATTTACAACAAATGAAACAACCCGGTAGTAACTTTAACCTACTATCTATAACATGTAGTTTAGCTAGTAAAATGACTAGTTTGTTGTTTAGGTTAGGACGCTCAATTCCAAGTATCTTAAATGTTTATTATTTTTTTTTTTTTTTTTGAGGTGTCTTTTTTTTTCTGGCCGACGATCAACATCTGGAAGGATTCAAACCGTGTTCATTTCTACGGAACCCTCCGGTATACCCAACAGGCTACACCTCCGGTTTATTATTTTAACTTATCACAACTAATTTTACATGGGTGAGTTAGTTGATGTTATCTAGACATGGAATGGATAAACCTGGATCTGATCCTGCTCAATCAAATCCAAACCACTAACTTGGAACCAAATCGAATATGCTAATATAGACTGAAGCTTACTGACCCAGAACCAACACAACCCAAATCGACGTGTTCCAAAAGTGACTCGAATCTAATGGGATGTTGTACACTATATAGTTGAAAATTCTATACGCTTGGAAGTCAATTTTTTGGTAATTAAATTCCCCAGAAAAATATATTTTCATGTTTGGTAAATATATAAATATTTCCCAAAAAATAAAAAATGATTGAGAAACTGAAAATAAAAATAAAGAAAATTGAAAAACTGAAAATAAAAATAAAGAAAATTGAAAAACGATGAAAAAAAAATTCTTGGAAAAATTAAAATAAAATCATTCTTAAAAAATGAAAAAGATAAAAAACTGAAAAACCAAAAAAATCTTTAACAAGTAAAATAGATTAAAAAACTAAACAACAAAAATATAAAAATATGGAACAGAACAAAAAAAATAAACAAAAACAACAAAAAGAATTGTCCGGACAAAAAAATTATACCCCCAATTTTGTAAGGGATAAAATTCACATGTTATTTTTGACAACCCAAACAAACATGAAAATTATTTTTCCAACATTTTCCTCGAAATAAAAAAAATTTACCGTGTACCAAACGTCCCTTAAGACAATAATTGTATTCCCATGAAAAATAAAAAAAATGCACACCTATTTTAGAGAAATGTGAACAAATATTGAAATTCCAAATAAAATATGGCTGGAAAAAAAAATATATAATACCAAACAGACAAATATTTTTTCCATTTTCCTATAGAATTAAAAAAAAAAACTCCTCTTTTCAAAAAAATCCAAACATACTCCCCTCGTTCGGATAGGAAAGAGAATCAATTCTTTGCTATTTTATTTTCTTTGAAAATTATAATTTTCTTTTAAGTGTTTGGAAAATTTAGAAAAATTGAAAGAAAAAGTAAATAATTGAAGGTGGAAAAGTAAATCTATGGGATGAGTTTTTTCCACTATTTTTCTCTCCCTTAGATTTTTTTTTTCCTGCTCATTTTTTTTACATCCAAACACAAAAAATAAATAAATTTTTTTCCAATGTTGTAATTCCGCAAACAAACAAGACCTAAGAATAAGTACCCTAATTTAAAATGTCCAAAGTTCTATTTTAAATAAAAAAGACAATTGCCACAGTAACTCAATTTTTTATCTGGTAGTCAAATAGATTTTGTTTAGCAAGGATCGATGTGATATAAGTAATTAAATCCCTAATTTTATTGTCGTCATAATGGTTATTAAAATGGAGTGAAACTTTGATACAGAAGGCTGTATCAAACTTTTGATACAGTCTCTGTATGACAGGTGGACCCTCCTATATATATTTGTTTGCACGATTTACGAAAAAAGAGGGAGAGCCCACATGTCATACAGAGGCTGTATCAAACTTTTGATACAGCCTTCTGTATCTAAGTTTTCTCCATTAAAATGATGTGACGCCTTGTGCCAGTGATGTACGAGAGTATTAAATAGTATTTGTAAATGGTAGTAACCGTGTCGGTGATGAATGTTGCATATTCATACGCGGGGTTTGGTGGGAGTAACCTGCAATTTTGGATTTGCAAATACTATAATTTGGTGGCCGCGGGGTTTAGTATTAAATAGTATTTGTAAATTATAGTAAATGAAAATCCAAAATTCAAATCCAAATCCAAATCATGGATTTTAAAATCCAAATCCAACTCCAACAAAACATAGGATTTGGATTTATGATTAATAAATAAATTATAGTCATGATCAATAATTAAGCTATTAATTAATTATGATTAATTGTAGTAATTATTAATTATAAAATTAATAATTAATAATTAATATAAAATTAATAATTAACAATTAGTTAATTTTTAAATAAATAACGATTAATAAATAATGATTAATAATTAACGATTAGTAATTAATAATTATAAATTATAGTTAACGATTAATAATTAATAATTAATGATTAATAATTATAAATTATAATTAATGATTAGTAATTATAAAATTAATAATTAACGATAAGTTAATTTGTAAATAAATAACGATTAATAAATAACAAATAATAATTAACGATTAATAATTTTTAATTAAGGATTAATAATTATAAATTATAATTAACGATTAGTAATTAATAATTAATAATTTTTAATAATTAACGATTAATAATTAACGTTTAATAATTTTTAAATAAATAACGATTGTTAAAATTATAAAATTAATAATTAACGATTAATAATTAATAATTAACGATTAGTTAATTTTTAAATAAATATTATTTAGTTTTTAATTAACTATAAATTAAATATTTTAAAAATAATAATTATAAATTAAGATAATGATTAAATTATTCATTAAATTATCATAAAATATGATTCTATGATTAAAATATTATTAATTAAGATTATAATAAAATAGTTATTAACAAATTATTAATTAATATTATAATAATACTAATAGATTATTAATTATGATTATAATTGGATATTAATTAACAAATTATTAATTAAGATTATGTTTATGATTAATAAAATTATTATAATTATGATTAATAAAGTAATAAATTATTAATTAGGATTATTATAAATTATTAAATAATAAAATTATTAATTAATAAATTATTAACTTAGAATATAATTATGATAATTAACTGTTAGTTAGTTTTTTTTATTAATTAGCTAATTTTTAATGAAATTTTTAAAGAATAAATATTTTAACAAAATTATTAAAGAATAACTAATTTTTAATTTACTAATTTTTAACAAAATTATTAAAGAATAACTAATTTTTTTCCTCCCAAATCCAACCAAATTCAAGTTCTGGATTTTGTCATACTTTCCATATCCAAATCCATCTCCAACCAAACATAGAATTCCATGGATTTCTCTCCAAATCCATAAAAATCCAAATCTCACCTCCAAATACGATTTACCAAACAAGCCCTTATCTGATTCACGATTTGCATCATTATTTGCATCATTATAATATTCTACAACTTGAGAATTATAATCATAGTGCAATCCATAGCTCATAGTATGTTTCAAGCAGTGTTTTGAAAATCAAATTATACCTTTTAGTTCAACCAGTTAATCAGTAAATCGATAACTTTTTCGGACCAGAACAGTGTTGATCCACTCTTTTTCAAAAACGGATTGTAAATGAATATTTTTGTAAAAAAAATTAGTGTCCAGAATGAATTGAGTTAGGGCTACTAAGGTTAATCTAGTGGTTGAACCAACTGGTTGAATCGGACGAGTCGAACTTCGATCCAATTTTTAGAACACTTTTTAAGTATGTTAACACTCAACTCAACTCTTTTCAATGTTAGTGCCGGGGCACAATTTTTCGATGGAAAACTGAGAATATGAAACAATTGTAAAAACAATGTTCCAACGCAACACTTCTAGGAAGGTTGCGTAAGTATAACGAAGATCTAAAAAGATATCGTTATGATATTACGAGAATCTAAAAAGATTTCGTAATCACAGCAGCGAAGAAGATGACAGGCGAAAGATGGAAGATGGCCTGCTGGGGTGAATGATCACCGTTGCTCAAAGCTTTATTCGCCCTACACGAACAGCTTCCAGGAACCAGCAAGTTCATCGGAGAACTTGGAACACTCCTGCTCTTCTGACTCCTCGGACGGATACGAACTCCCGTGCAAAAGCAATGCTGGTACGGCGCCTTTCCTCTCTCTCTCGAAGGCTATTGGAAGATCAGAACTGTGTTAAAGAACACGTCTGAATACTCTGTTTACTTGTGCTAAAGAACACTCATAAACTTTCTGTGGTGGCTTCTCTTTCTATTCTGTAATGAGCCTTGAGAGAGAGGATGCCTTATATAGGCCCTACAGCAACTAGTCGGTTGCCACAAAGTTAGGTACGTGGTAATAACCACCCCGAACATGTAGCAACCGCCCAGAACATGCAAACGCACGTTCTGCTGCCAACTGCGCACACCCAGCGCTCCTTGCACTCTGCGCGACAGAGCGCGCACTGAACTACGCACACTGCGCGCACTGCACGCACTGCGCATACTGCGCACACTGCGCAACCAGCGCAACCAGCGTAAACCGAGCAACCCGCGCAACCCAACACAACCCTGCGCAACCCAGCGCACCCAAGCGCAACCTGAGCGCAACCTGGGCGCGCACCTGGGCAGCGCAACTGGGCTTGCTCACCTGGGCATGCGCACCTGGTGTCACGACCCGCACCCTAATTAGGGGCACGAGTACGTGGTTACGTCCAGCCTACGCCGCAGCATCGGCGGTAGAACGCTGTCTAGGTCATCTATAAATACTACAACTAAACAGATAAATGTACCTGTACAGTATATACACTCCGAATGGAGGTGACAAAGCAATACAGTCTCAATCACAAATGTAAAACTAAGGTAGATAGTATGGAAAGAAAAATACTAATGATGAGAACAGAAAATAAGTCCAAGATCCACACAAGTCCAGAGCTATACACAAATAACCCAGAGAATCACATAATATATAAAAACTACTACAGTCTAAAAAGTACTAGCTGGCTCGTAGGCCAGGCAAACCTAACTAAGCTACACTACTCAGGGTGAGCAAAGTCTAGTGGCTCTACTAAAAAACCACAGCCCGGGTCTACTCCATCAGACTCGACCCCATAATAGGTCGGACAATCTGCCTCAGAATCATCTGTAATATGTCAACGGTATCCTTTCAGAAAAATGAGCATGTACAAACACCAACAGCAGTTTCATATGAATTGACAAATACTATAAGAGACAGTATAATGAAATACAAGACAAAGATATAGGCGACTTGGAAACCATTTGAAAGCCGAGTTACAACCCTTGAACCAAACAAGGACTGGGGTTGTAACCCTTCTTTCAAACAGAACTTAGTCTCAAATCATGGTACTGTATAAAGCAGGTAGAGCATGTGAGTAATGGAATCATAGCATGGTGAGAAGTACAGAAAGTAAAGCTGAACTGGAATATAAGATACGACAATAAATGTAAAATATGATTTGAATTATTAGAGCGATATGTGATCGGCTAGGGAGTCATGGTGGGGTTATACACTTGGCCGGCAATCCGCGGTAACCTCAACGGAGAGTCATGCCGGCCAACCTGGATAACCTGGCATGGGGTATCTGCTACACCCTACGTGAGGTGAGGGTGGCACTAGCAAAATAGTGACAGGGAGGCTTTGATCACATAACCCCTAATAATTCCCCCATCTTCGAATAGTATCATGGATCCGGATATGGCACATCATGACACGGATTCGAAAGCAGGTGATCAGCCCACTCCCAAATCGATGTCTATATAAGTACATGAACATGGATATCACATACCAACATACCAAGGAAAATTTGGGAATAACATCTCATGACAGGATCCGACGTATACTAGTCCGTGAACTATCGTGTCGAGAATCAAGTAAGACACTACAACTGAATCGGATATAGTAGATATCAAGACAATGAAAACTATCAGTGAATGTACTCGCTTGTGATCCTGAGCTGATAAGGTGAACAGACGTTCAGAGTAAATCACAGACCTAAAATGAAATACTATGAGTTAAACAGGGTTTTATACTGAAAAAGGAAACTAATTTAAGTCATGAATGCAAGTCTAAGTCAAAACTAGGTCAATCTAGGTCAAACTGAGTCGTACTAGGTCAAACTAGGTCATACTGGTTCATACTAGGTCATACCAGGTCATGGGGAGTCAATCCAAGTCAAACTAGGTCAAACGGGGTCAAAGGTTGACTTACAGTTGACTTTTGGTCAACTTGTCAACCCTGGTCAACTCTGGTCAACTCTAGTCAACCCTGGGTCAACCCTAGGTCAAACTAGTCAAATGTTGACTAACTGTTGACTTTCAGTCAACTGGTCAACTCTGGTTTGGTTTCGGTCAATTCTAGTCACTTATAGGCTAAGTTTGACTTTCGGTTGACTTTTGTTGACTTTTGGTCAAAATGGTCAACCGAGGTCAAAACTAGTCTGAGGACACTAATCCTAACCATTACCAACCAAAAAAACCTAATTCTAACTATATCTTAGAAGTTAAACTCAATATCTTAACTATACCCTATTACCTATATTTACCCTTACCAAGGTAATCCCGATACCTTGCCCATTACAAAGGAAACCCCGCTAATACTCAAGATACTAGCCTAGGCTCCTTATGGTAGCTAGATACTATCCTATCTAGGATTTACCAACCAAGAAATCTAGGGTTCTTGGGCATCAAAACTATTTTTTCTAATATGTTATTCTCCTACACATTACCTTAAGGTAATATTGAGGTATCAAGATACCACATCTAACATAACTCATTCTTCTAAACCACACTCACTCTCTCTCACAAACATCATCTATCTAACTCCCATCTAACTTAGAATGCTACTTCTAAAATAACTTCTCAAAAACTAACTCAAACATCTACCACTACCCTCAAGATAACATAACATGGCATACTTTCTAACATTGACAAACCTTATTTTCTACCACTATAAACACTACCATACTAACCACCTAACACACTAAAAACACTTCCTAACTTAGGGGTTTCGTAGTACTAAATGTGGTTGACAAGTGTGGGTAGGTATTTGGGGCTAAGGTGGGTCAAAAGGGGATGTTTCGATACCACAAAAACCCCAAAAAAACCATCCTGCACTGCTTCTGCTTACTGCTTTTTTCCTGCTTACTGCTTATTGCTTACTGCTTACTGCTTTTTTTGCTGCTTTCCTGCTCATTCTCTCACTCTCTAACCATCTAACCACACACACAAACACATATATCAAATCCACCACCCTTCTCTTCTAACACACCTACACACATCTATATACAAACACACTACCACTCAATCAAAACACAAATCACTCAACAACTACACTAGCCTCAAGTCAAATAGGATGGCATGATCCTACCAACTCTCTCACCTTCACAACACACACACTACACTACCATCTATACAACATCAAACACACACTAGCACATATCCTCTATCAATCTCACTTCTCTCCACTAACCACACACATCCTTATCTCATTCAAACACACACACACTATACTAACATATATTACATAACAATAATATATATATATATATATATATATATATATATATATATATATATATATATATATATATGTGTGTGTGTGTACTATGTCATACATATTCTTGACAATCTATGATACCTACATTCACATGATATCCATACTAGGCTCATAGGTTACACAAAATGCCTACGTCGCATAGTCACTCTTCTACTTAAAACCAATACTGTACCAATTGGGCCTTCACTAAATTCTAGGATTAAAGTATGTTATATCTCTTCGTGTTAGCTTTCCGAAACTTCAAACAGATCGTATTTTCGTGTCCGGAAGCTCCCAGAATCACGAAAACACCGAAATACGTTCATCTTTCGTACAGCTGACACTCAAATAATTCTACAGAAAGTTATAGAATGAATTTGGCTTATTAAAATATATATTTGGAAAGCTAACTTCGATACGCTTCTTTTAAAAAAATGGGAGGTTAATTGGAGTTATGAGCTAAAAGTTATGACATTTCTAAGTTGCTCTAGCTACTAAAAACGTGGATAAAAATTATGACGAATTTGGGTTGTTTGGACAAAAAATACATGTAGGCCAAAATACTTGGATACCAACATAGCTATCTAAATAAAACATATTCTAACCATCCTAAATAAGATCAATCCACTCTCTAAAAATATAAATCTGAGATTAAAACACTAATTAATCATTTCTACAATATATATATATATATATATATATATATATATATATATATATATATATATATATATATATATATATATATATATATATATATATACAAGTGTCCAAAATAGGGATTTTTCCCACTAGGACACAACCACAACACAAAGGACACTCCTATGACCTCCAAATGGACACGAAATGGACACAAATGGAGATACAACCATGGGGGTCATTCCTATGGGTTCAAAATATTCCTATATATATGTAGGGATGGATTAGAGAAGAGATTATACCTTTCGGGAGAGAGTTTCAAAGGAAAATGCCTTCCGACTCGACACCGACACGTAGAGATTCCAAAAGGACACGAACGAGCTCCGAATCCTTCCAAACTTGGCTAGCACCCTCTAACTATGGAGTAGAGGAGAAGAGAAGAAGATTTGGTGGAAGAAATGGTGGATTTGGAGATGAAATCAATGGAGTTGTTCTCTAGAAATTTGGAGAAGAACAAGAGAGAGAAAATGGATGGATAAAATGAAATGGAAGAGATGGTGACTCACTCCTTATCCCCCCACATAGGTGGCTGCCCAAAAAGGGTGAGGTGTCCCCATTAGAAAAGTCCAAAATGCCTCCACTAATCTATTTGATTTAGATTAAGAATGGGTTAAGGTTGAGGTCAAATTAGTCTAGTTTTAAGTCTCTAATTAAACTAAACCTATCCATAAATAATTAGTCTAACTACTAACTAAAATTAATATCATGTGGACTAAAATTAATATCATGTGGGCCATGTCTAACTAGTGTGTGGGTCCCACTAGAGTCAAACTACCCCCCGGGTCCCCGTTTCAAGTCGGATTGAGTTGAAATTCGAACCCGACTCAAATAACCCCAAAACAATATCATAAATAATAAAATAAATTTCTATCCCAAAATAATATCATAAATAATAAAATAAATTTAAAAAATATTCAAAAATATAAAATGATAAAAATACCCCTGTTTCTGAAAACTGGGGGTGACAAATCTATCCACCTTAAAAAAAATTTGTCCTCGAAATTAAAACCAAACAATAGTAAAATATCAAAATCACAAGTCATGGCTAAAAATTAAAATGATTAAAATCTCAAAATCAAAGCATGAATTAAATGACTAAAATTATAAAATTTGAAATTACTCTCAAATAGATGCTATAAGCCTATCCACCTTAAAAGAATCATCCTCAAAAATTAAAACAAGGTAAACACATAAAAATCATGCAAATCGATAATCGTATGCGTCTGCCCAATAATCATGATACTCAGAATCTCCGTCATGCCAGTGAGCAAGGCTACGATAATCACAGAGTCCTCAACTATGGTACATACCTCTAGAATTATGGTATTTAAAATTTTTGCATTGCCGCATGCTTGGCAGCAAAAACCTTAAATTCCCATACCCGAGAAATACGTCCATAATCTGACTATATGTCCTCACTATGCCTGCTAGTATGACCCTAGAGGATTCTAAAATCTCATAATCAAGGCGACCTAGCCCATACAACTTATCTCAGAAGGAAATCATATCACAAGAATAATTTTCATCCAACGAGCAAGAACAGATAGGATCGAAGTTCAAGGCAGTTTATAAGAAGGTAAATGCGGAAAGGAGATTCGAAATATTAGAACCTGATATCTGCTCTGCTACTGCCTGAGTGGGCTCAACTGTCATGGCGAATGCACGCCCTTGCTGGCCCCCTCTAGCCTGCTGCACGCCGTCCTGGCCTCTTCGGATTCCACTAGCATGGCAATCCCTCAGCTGGTGGTCAGGCGCCCCACAGTATAGGCAGACGCCCAACCTCTTCCTACAAGCCTCTCTGGTGTGCCCCGACTTCCCGCAGAAGGTGTCACCCTCACTTTTTCCAGTTAGGGATAAAATGGTAATTTTCCATTTTATATTATTTTTGGGAATTTTATTTCATGAATAATATTATTTTATTATTATAGGAGTCGGGTTCGAATTTTATCGCATTCCGAGTTAATTCGGGACCCCGGTGAATTTCGACTTGAGCTATAATTAGCCTGTTAGCTAACCATGGCCCACCACACTAAAAATTAGGGTTTAAGAGTTTGGACTAGTTCCCCATGAGTAATTTAGTTTAATTATGATTTTTATTTATTTTTAGCAACTTCCTAATCCTAATTTGGAATTTATTAATATTAGGCTTAGGGAGGGGCAAACTTGTAATTTACAAGTGCCCCTCACCCACCATGTTTGGCCGGCCCCTATAGGCAGCCCCCCCCCCCCCCCCCCCCCCCCCCCCCCCTCCACCTCTTTTCCTTCATCACCAAGAAAACTCTCTCTCTTCAATTCTTTCTTCCAACTTCTCCTTCTTCCTCTTCAACCTACAATTAGGTAAGCTTTAATCTTCTAATTTAATTCTCTTTTGCATATAGTTCATTCACATTAATTAGAGGTATGACCATTCTCTTCCATTTGCCCACAAATTTGTAGGTTTTCCATAGAAAAATAGGTTAAGGATTTATTAGGATTTAATCATTTTGTGAAATGATATATATATATATATATATATATACATATATATATATATATATATATATATATATATATATATATATATATATACATATATATATATATATATATATATATATATATATACATGTGTATTTATGTGTGTGTATTTATTATGTATTTGTGTGTGTGTAGAGGAGGGTGATATTGTGTCATGGGATGGTGGTGTTGGGAGAGTGGTGTGTGTGTGTTTGTGTTGTGTGAGGATGTGTGTGTGTGTTTGTGTGTGTGTTTATATATATATATATATTTATATATATATATATATATATATATATATATATATATATATATATATATAAATGAGTGTATTTATATATATACATGGATGTGTGTATATGGATGTGTGTGTGTGTGTGTTATATATATATTTGGAGGGATGGATAGATATCTAGATAGATTTTAGATAGATATCTAGTTATATATATATATAGATAGATATATATATATATATATATATATATATATATAGGGAGATAGAAGAGGAGAAGAAGAAGAAGATTAAACGCAGTAGCAGCAGCAGCTACCTGCTGCAGGAAGAAATCCTCCCCCCCCCCTATGGCCTTTAAGCCTAATAAAACCCCCCTTTTTACCTATGTGTATATATATATATATAGATATATATATATAAGTACTATATATGGTTGGAATCGTAGAGAAGAGTAGAAAAGATTATGGAATGAGAAGTTAGAAAAGAATTAGAGGTTAGAAGAAAAGATAGGAAGAAGTTAGAAGAAAAGGGAAAAAGCTAGAATAGAAAAAGGAAAAAACCGAGTTAGAGGGCAAAACGGAGTTCGGAGTATCCGATTGAGTTGAAACTTGGCGTGGGGCATGAATACGTGATTTAGATTTTGCGGGTAGGCTTCCAGGTGGAATTCGGGGTCGTAGGGCGCCCGTATCGTGCCGTATCGGTACGTATCTTGAAATATTCAAGATTTTGACAACGGGCCGTATCGTGGACCGAATGTCCACGTTACCTAGGTATTTTGGTACATATTATATGTATAGGCTAGTATCATACTACCCTAGGGAGATCGGGTCAAAATATCAAGCGTAGGTAGGCTAACTGGATAGTTGCCGAAGCTAGAATTTTACCCTTTTTAAGGGTAAAATAGGATATTGGCCTACGGCCAAGATATGAGTTTCGAAGTCCAAGATGGACTTGGATATGGGTTGTAGAGGTTGATAATAGTTAGAAATAGTCACCTAGACCTAGTCTTGGCCCCGGTTGACCACGGTTGACTTTTTGGACCAAAAGTCAACTTTGGGTCAACGCTTTACCCAAATTAGTCCCAATTTCCATTAGACTTTTGTAGTTGACCAAAAGTCAACTATTAGTCACCATTGACCTAGGGTTGACCATGGTTGACCAGAGTTGACCAGAGTTGACCAGTTGACCGAAAGTCAACTGTAGGCCAACTCTTGATCCCGTTTGACTTTCTTCGACTTGTTTTGACCCGTGATGACTGGTATGACCTAGGATTGACTTGGTTAGGCTTAGATTGACTTGATATAACTTGATTTGACCTAGATTGACTTGACAGGACTTAGTGTGACTCAGTGAGACCTAGTTTGACCTAGATTGCATATTATTCATTGTAAATCATTCCTAAACTTGTTTAAACCTAAATTAACTTACAGTATCTCATATTTAGGTCTTCTGATACCGCTCTGAGCATTGATATACCATACAGCTCAGGACAGCAGGCGAGTACATTCACTGATAGTTTTCATTGTCTTGATATTTGCTATATCCGATTCAGTCGTAGTGTCTTACTTGATTCTCAGACACGATAGTTCACGGACTAGTATTGTCGGATTCCTGTCATGAGATGTCATTCCTGGATTTCTTGGGATACTGGTACTTGCTTAGTCTTGATTCTCGTACTTGTATTGACGCCGATTCCTGAAGAGGACTTGCTCCCCTCTTAGGGAATCCCGCGTCATGACGTGCTATGTCCGGATCCGTATACTACTCAGGGAATGGGGAATATTATAGATAGTGTGATCAATGCCCCCTTGAGTTACTCCTTGCACCATAGCTATACCCTCACCTCACGATGGGTATAGCCTGACCTGTGTTACTTCTCGCTCCATAGCTTACCATCCCGGCCGGGCCGAGTCCACGTACTTGTAGCCGGTCGGCTGGAAGCCTGATGCTTGACCCATACCGATCACATTAGGCTATAATATTCGAGGCACATTTTATATTTACTTTTCCTGTCATATATCCTGTTCTGTCTATATTCAGTACTTTCTCACCATGCATGATATACAGTTACTCACATGCTCTACATGCCTTTACATTGTACCTTGATTTGGAGACTAAGTTCTGCTCGAGAGAAGAGTTACAACCCCGGTCCTTGTTTGGTTTAAGGGTTGTAACTCGGCTTCCGAACGGTTCCCAAGTCTTCATATATCTTTGTCTTGTAGTTCATTATACTGTCTCTTATAGAACTTGTCAATTCACATGGAACTGCTGTTAGTGTTTGTACTTGCTCATTTTCCTGATAGGATACCGTTATGATATATTACAGATGATTCTGATACGGACTGCTCGACCTATTATGGGCTCGAGTCAGATGGTGTAGCCTTAGATCGTGGCCTTATAGTGGAGCCACTAGATTTTGTACTTCCAGAGTAGTGTAGGTTAGCTAGGTTTGACTGGACTGCGATCCAGCTAGCTTATCAGACTGTAGTTTCTATATTCTATTTTGATACTCTGGGATGTTGTATATATCTGGACTTGTATTAGACTGTGGACTTATTTACTCTTTCATCTATCATATGTCTTTCCTCTGAGCTATCTACCTTAGTTTTATTCTGTGATTGAGACTGTATTGTTATGTCACCTCCATTCGGAGAGTATATACTGTACAGGTATATTTTAACTGTTAGTCGTAGGTATTTACAGACGTTATATACAGCGTTCTACCACCGATTCTGCGGCGTAGGCTGGACGTACCCACGTACTCGTGCCCCTCATAAGGGTGCGGGTCGTGACACATTTTTGTGGTGGCCCACGCAGGTCGAGTGTCGTAATTAGTGCGATCTCGTAATGGTGCTCGACTTAGAGTACTAATTACGAGCCTGCGATTAGGACGTAGGACCTAGGACATGATAGGAGTTTCTCAATCACACCTAGGAAATTTCTGATATTTTGATTGTCATGATTATTCACCTTGTATTAAATTAATTGTCCTTCTTTGATAATCTACTCATGTGCCATATTGATCTCCTTGTTTTAATTCGTCTCCAGGATGACGAAGACACATCCGCAGGCCTCTGGATCGAGTAGCTTGCCTGAGAGATCTGATCAGGCCGAGGAGGAGGTTCATGAGACTGCCCCTAGTGATTCTACTATTCCAGAGATCCAGGCAGTTGCGCAGGGAGGTCTACCACCTCCACCCCAGAGGGTTACGGCCGTTCTTCCAGAGATACTGCCGCCACTACCACCGATACCGACGGATACACATCACATGTTCCTTCTCCTTCAGCAGATGATGGAGACACAGCGGGCCCAGGCAGAGGCGTCGCAGTGCCAGTCGGAGGCGTCACACCGACAGATCGAGATGCTGAGGCAGAGTATGGAGAACTCGCATCAGCTTGCCCTAGCAGCAGTAGAGAGAGTGGCACCGGGTACGGTGCAGGGCCCTACTGGCCAGCAGCCGTACTAGCAGCAGTCCAGGCCGGGGACAGTGTTGGACTTCAGGAAGATGAGCTCCAGGGACTTCTCAGGCACGGAGGGCATCCTTTACGCAGACGACTGGCTAGAGGATGTAGAGCGGAGCATGGAGCTGGCAGAGCTTCCTAGAGCGCTTTGGGTTTCGGTCGCAGCCAGCCGATTCTTCGACATTGCGCTGACATGGTACCGCACGGATCCTCGTGCGTCGGTGAGAGGGCTAACTTGGGAGAACTTCCGGAGGCTCTTCAAGGAGAAGTTCTTCCCGGACGTGGCTCTTACAGCATTGGAGGGCCAGTTCGTGGGTCTAGTTCAGGGGAACTCGTCGGTGGACGAGTATGCAGCCGAGTTCTTCCGCCTTAGCAGGTTTGCTCCCGGTATGATCCAGGATGAGGGGCAGAAGGCTCGTAAGTTCCGCAGGGGACTTGTTCATACAGTGCGCACCCGCACCTCGGGTCGCCGTGATGCGACGTTCGACCAGATATTGATGGACGTGCAGATCGCAGAGGAGGACTTCGGCCTCAAGCCGAAGAGGAGCGAAGATACTATGGGGGCGAGTTCCAGTGCGGGACCGGCCAAGCGCCCCCCACTTTCAGCAGCAGCAGCAGCAGAGGCCGTTTCCAGCAGCAGCCTCTGTTGCAGATCCAGCAGGCACCGGCACGTGTCCAGCAGCATCAGGGTCAGGGCCAGAGGCAGGCCCAGCAGTGTGCTTACTGCGGGAAGACGGGGCACAACAGAGACGTATGCCGGAGGAGGTTAGGCGCTTGCCTATTCTGTGGAGGGACCGACCACCAGCTGAAGAGCTGCCCTGCTCGGGCAACCAAGGGAGGCCAGGACAGGGTGCAGCCAGCTAGAGGACCAGCGGTTCAACAGAGGGGTCCTCCACTCCAGACCCAGCAGCAGCGTTTTGTCCAGCACCAGAGGGGAGCACCCGCGGGCAGGGTGTTCGCTTTGGCAGCAGAGGAGGAGACAGAGCCCATGGGAGATGTTGTTGCAGGTCATGTTCTCCTAGATTCTTTCCCTGCTTTCGCCTTATTTGATTCTGGGGCGACCCATAGTTTTGTGTCTGTTTCTTTTGCTCTGAGACATAATATCATTGCTGAATATATGGGTAGAACTTGCAAGATTATGACCGGGGGAGGTATTATCCTGGTTAATAATATTTGCAAGGGGCGGAGAGTCACTCTGAGAGGCCGAGACTTGAGTGCGTGTCTGCTCGTAATGCCCCTACCGAGGTACGATATGGTACTCGGTATGGATTGGTTGAGCATGCACCATGCTAGCATTGATTGTAGAGGAGGCAGAGTTCTTTTTAGGACGCCGGGTGAGCCAGAGATCGAGTTTGCTCGAGGAGCAGCGGAGCCGGAGGCTGGATTCTGCGGAGCTTTGTTGGCGGGGCAGGATTTGCCACATCCGTTGATTGCTGAGTTCTCGGATGTCTTTCCCGAGGAGTTGCCAGGGATGCCGCCAGACAGGGACATTGAGTTCTTCCATAGACTTGGTGCCGGGCGTCGAGCCCATCTCGCAGCATGTCTATAGGGTGAACAACAGCGAGTTGATAGAGCTGAAGAAGCAAGTCGACGAGCTGCAGGACAAGGGGTTCATCAGATCCAGTTCTTCGTCCTGGGGAGCGCCAGTCCTGTTCGTGCCGAAGAAGGACGGTACGTCCCGCATGTGCATTGATTACCGGGCGCTCAACAACCTCACTATCAAGAATAGGTACCCTTTGCCGAGGATCGACGACTTGTTCGATCAGCTGAGTGGGACAAAGGTCTTTTCGAAGATAGATTTGAGGTCCGGGTATCACCAGCTGAAGGTGAGGCGGGATGACATTCCCAAGACGGCATTTCGGACTCGGTACGGCCAGTACGAGTTTACAGTAATGCCATTTGGGTTGACCAATGCTCCCGCGGTGTTCATGAACTTGATGAACAAGGTATTCCATCAGTACCTTGACAAGTTCGTGGTGGTCTTCATAGACGATATCTTGATCTATTCGAAGACGCAGGAGGAGCATGAGGAGCACTTGAGAGTTGTGTTAGAGACTCTGAGGAGGGAGCAACTCTACGGGAAGCTTTCGAAGTGTGAGTTCTTCTTAGACCAGGTGGAGTTCCTAGGTCATGTTGTGACCGAGCACGGGATTTCAGTAGACCAGAGGAAGATTTCGGCAGTGGAGTCTTGGTCTACGCCCAGTTCAGTTGCCGAGGTTCGGAGCTTTCTGGGTTTGGCTGGTTATTACCGGAAGTTCGTCCAGGACTTCTCGAGGATTGCAGAGCCGATGACTAGACTCACCAGGAAGGACGTGGAGTTCGTCTGGACTGATGAGTGTCAGGCTGCATTCGATGAGCTGAAGAGGAGGTTGACTTCAGCTCTGATCCTGACTTTGCCATCTGGGTCAGGAGGGTTCTCGATCTTCAGCGATGCTTCCGGGAAGGGTTTAGGGTGTGTTCTTCAGCAGCACGGGAAGGTGATTGCCTATGCATCCAGGCAGTTGCGTCCTCATGAGAACAACTATCCTACTCATGATCTGGAGTTGGCCGCGGTTATATTTGCTTTGAAGTTGTGGAAGCATTACCTGTACGGAGAGCGAGTTGAGATCTTCATAGATCACAAGAGCTTGAAGTACGTGTTCACTCAGAAGGAGTTGAACATGCGACAGAGGCGGTGGTTAGAGCTGATGAAGGACTTCGATATATCCTTGCAGTACCATCCGGGGAAGGCCAACGTAGTTGCAGATGCCTTGAGCAGGTATCCTGTTGCTATGTTCTTGACGACAGATCGTTATTTGTTGGCCGACCTAGATAGTTTGGGTATCGAGGTCATCATTCCGGGCATGGAGATCCAGATGTGGGATTTGCAGATTCAGTCTGAGCTGATGGATAGAGTCAGGTCAGCGCAGTATGATGATGTTGCCCTGAGGAGCATCAGGGAGCAGGTGAGGATGAGCTTGCTTGACGATTTCTCTTTAGCCGAAGACGGGTCGTTGCGGCACGGTACTAGGCTGTGCGTTCCGCGTGGAGAGCTTCGGGAGGAGGTTCTTCAGGAGGCGCATCGCTCTCAGTATTCTATGCATCATGGAGCCAACAAGATGTATAGGGACCTGAGAGAGCACGTATGGTGGTATGGCATGAAGCGCGAGGTAGCTCAGTTTGTATCTCGTTGTCTTGTGTGTCAGCAGGTGAAGGCCGAGAGGCAGAGACCAGGTGGATTGCTACAGCCGCTACCCATTCCCGAGTGGAAGTGGGAGCACATCACCATGGACTTTGTATCTGGACTTCCACGGTCGCCAGGAGGGAAGGACGCGGTTTGGGTCATAGTTGATAGATTGACCAAATCGGCCCACTTTTTGCCTTTCAAAGTGGGTTTGTCTACGGAGAGGCTGGCTGAGCTGTATGTTCGTCAGATTGTGAGATTGCACGGAGTTCCGGTAAGCATAGTTTCAGATCGGGATAGCCGATTCACTTCCCACTTCTGGAGGAGTTTGCAGGCTAGCTTGGGCACCTCGCTCAAGTTTAGTACTGCTTATCATCCTCAGACAGACGGGCAGTCGGAGAGGACCATCCAGACTCTGGAGGATATGCTTCGCACATGTGTGCTAGATCTCGGGGGTTCTTGGGAGGACCATCTTCACCTGGTAGAGTTTGCTTACAACAACAGCTACCAGGCCAGTATAGAGATGTCACCATTTGAGGCTCTATATGGACGGAGATGCCGTACTCCTTTGTCTTGGGACGATATTGGCGAGCGGGCGCTTCTTGGGCCGGAGATGGTTGTGGATGCGGCCGAGAAGGTCAGATTGATTAGAGACAGACTCCGGGTGGCTCAGGATAGGCAGCGGCATTGGGCCGATAGTCACCGGAGACCGTTAGAGTTCGAGGTTAGTTTCAGTTCTTATCATGATTGTTGTGATTGTTTGTTAGTTGTGTGTTGAGTTTTTGTCTTGTGTTTAGGTTGGTGACATGGTATTTCTGAGGATATCCCCGACACGTGGCACTATTCGCTTTGGCGGCGGTGGGAAGCTCAGTCCGTGCTACATCGGACCTTTCACCATCTTAGAGAGGATCGGTGCAGTAGCCTACCGACTGGACTTGCCTACCAGGCTCGAGGGAGTGCACAACGTGTTTCATGTATCCCAGCTGAGGCGGTACGTGGCAGATCCTAGCCACGTATTGGACCATTCAGCGATACAGGTGGGACCTACTCTCAGCTATCCAGAGCAGCCAGTGGAGATTCTGGATCGCAGGGAGAAGGTGCTCCGGAACCAGGTCATACCCTTGGTTCGGGTTGCGTGGAGACATCACTCTCCAGGTGAGTCTACCTGGGAGAGGGAGGACGACATGCGGGAGCGTTTCCCTTATCTTTTCGCGCCCTGAGGTATAAATTTATTTCCTTTAAATCTGTTTATGATTTCCAGTGCTTGTTGTCTTCAATTTCGAGGACGAAATTTTTTTTAAGGTGGATAGACTTGTCACCCTCACTTTTTCCAGTTAGGGGTAAAATGGTAATTTTCTATTTTATATTATTTTTGGGAATTTTATTTCATGAATAATATTATTTAATTATTATAGGAGTCGGGTTCGAATTTTATCGCATTCCGAGTTAATTCGGGACCCCGGTGAATTTCGACTTGAGCTATAATTAGCCTGTTAGCTAACCATGGCCCACCACACTAAAAATTAGGGTTTAAGAGTTTGGACTAGTTTTCCATGAGTAATTTAGTTTAATTATGATTTTTATTTATTTTTAGCAACTTCCTAATCCTAATTTGGAATTTATTAATATTAGGCTTAGGGAGGGGCAAACTTGTAATTTACAAGTGCCCCTCACCCACCATGTTTGGCCGGCCCCTATAGGCAGCCCCCCCCCCCCCCCCCTCCACCTTTTTTCCTTCATCACCAAGAAAACTCTCTCTCTTCAATTCTTTCTTCCAACTTCTCCTTCTTCCTCTTCAACCTACAATTAGGTAAGCTTTAATCTTCTAATTTAATTCTCTTTTGCATATAGTTCATTCACATTAATTAGAGGTATGACCATTCTCTTCCATTTGCCCACAAATTTGTAGGTTTTTCATAGAAAAATAGGTTAAGGATTTATTAGGATTTAATCATTTTGTGAAATGATATATATATATATATATATATATATATATATATATATATATATATATACATATATATATATACATGTGTATTTATGTGTGTGTATTATTTATGTATTTGTGTGTGTGTAGAGGAGGGTGATATTGTGTCATGGGGATGGTGGTGTTGGGAGAGTGGTGTGTGTGTGTTTGTGTTGTGTGAGGATGTGTGTGTGTGTTTTGTGTGTGTGTTTATATATATATATATATATATATATATATATATATATATATATATATATATATATATATGGATATGTATATATATATATATATATAGTTATCTGAGTGTATTTATATATATACATGGATGTGTGTATATGGATGTGTGTGTGTGTGTTATATATATATTTGGAGGGATGGATAGATATCTAGATAGATTTTAGATAGATATCTAGTTATATATATATATATAGATAGATAGATATATATATATATATATATATATATATATATATATAGAGATATATATATATATAGATAATATATATATATATATAGATATATATATATATATGAAGTGTATTATAGATATATATATATATATATATATGAAGTGTATTATATAGGGAGATAGAAGAGGAGAAGAAGAAGAAGATTAAACGCAGCAGTAGCAGCAGCTACCTGCTGCAGGAAGAAATCCCCCCCTATGGCCTTTAAGCCTAATAAAACCCCCCTTTTTACCTATGTGTATATATATATATAGATATATATATATATAAGTATTATATATGGTTGGAATCATAGAGAAGAGTAGAAAAAGATTATGGAATGAGAAGTTAGAAAAGAATTAGAGGTTAGAAGAAAAGATAGGAAGAAGTTAGAAGAAAAGGGAAAAAGCTAGAATAGAAAAAGGGAAAAACCGAGTTAGAGGGCGAAACGGAGTTCGGAGTATCCGATTGAGTTGAAACTTGGCGTGGGGCATGAATACGTGATTTAGATTTTGCGGGTAGGCTTCCGGGTGGAATTCGGGGTCGTAGGGCGCCCGTATCGCGCCGTATCGGTGCGTATCTTGAAATATTCAAGATTTTGACAACGGGCCGTATCGTGGACCGAATGTCCACGTTACCTAGGTATTTTGGTAGATATTATATGTATAGGATAGTATCATACTACCCTAGGGAGATTGGGTCAAAATATCAAGCGTAGGTAGGCTAACTGGATAGTTGCCGAAGCTAGAATTTTACCCTTTTTAAGGGTAAAATAGGATATTGGCCTACGGCCAAGATATGAGTTTCGAAGTCCAAGATGGACTTGGATATGGGTTGTAGAGGTTGGTAATAGTTAGAAATAGTCACCTAGACCTAGTCTTGGCCCCGGTTGACCACGGTTGACTTTTTGGACCAAAAGTCAACTTTGGGTCAACGCTTTACCCAAATTAGTCCTGATTTTTATTAGACTTTTGTAGTTGACCAAAAGTCAACTATTAGTCACCATTGACCTAGGGTTGACCATGGTTGACCAGAGTTGACCAGAGTTGACCAGTTGACCGAAAGTCAACTGTAGGCCAACTCTTGATCCCGTTTGACTTTCTTCGACTTGTTTGACCCGTGATGACTGGTATGACCTAGGATTGACTTGGTTAGGCTTAGATTGACTTGATATAACTTGATTTGACCTAGATTGACTTGACAGGACTTAGTGTGACTCAGTGAGACCTAGTTTGACCTAGATTGCATATCATTCATTGTAAATCATTCCTAAACTTGTTTAAACCTAAATTAACTTACAGTATCTCATATTTAGGTCTTCTGATACTGCTCTGAGCATTGATATACCATACAGCTCAGGACAGCAGGCAAGTACATTCACTGATAGTTTTTATTGTCTTGATATTTGCTATATCCGATTCAGTCGTAGTGTCTTACTTGATTCTCAGACACGATAGTTCACGGACTAGTATTGTCGGATTCCTGTCATGAGATGTCATTCCTGGATTTCTTGGGATACTGGTACTTGCTTAGTCTTGATTCTCGTACTTGTATTGACGCCGATTCCTGAAGAGGACTTGCTCCCCTCTTAGGGAATCCCGCGTCATGACATGCTATGTCCGGATCCGTATACTACTCGGGGAATGGGGAATATTATAGATAGTGTGATCAATGCCCCCTTGAGTTACTCCTTGCACCATAGCTATACCCTCACCTCACGATGGGTATAGCCTGACCTGTGTTACTTCTCGCTCCATAGCTTACCATCCCGGCCGGGCCGAGTCCACGTACTTGTAGCCGGTCGGCTGGAAGCCTGATGCTTGACCCATACCGATCACATTAGGCTATAATATTCGAGGCACATTTTATATTTACTTTTCCTGTCATATATCCTGTTCTGTCTATATTCAGTACTTTCTCACCATGCATGATATACAGTTACTCACATGCTCTACATGCCTTTACATTGTACCTTGATTTGGAGACTAAGTTCTGCTCGGGAGAAGAGTTACAACCCCGGTCCTTGTTTGGTTTAAGGGTTGTAACTCGGCTTCCGAACGGTTCCCAAGTCTTCATATATCTTTGTCTTGTAGTTCATTATACTGTCTCTTATAGAACTTGTCAATTCACATGGAACTGCTGTTAGTGTTTGTACTTGCTCATTTTCCTGACAGGATACCGTTATGATATATTACAGATAATTCTGATGCGGACTGCTCGACCTATTATGGGCTCGAGTCAGATGGTGTAGCCTTAGATCGTGGCCTTATAGTAGAGCCACTAGATTTTGTACTTCCAGAGTAGTGTAGGTTAGCTAGGTTTGACTGGACTGCGATCCAGCTAGCTTATCAGACTGTAGTTTCTATATTCTATTTTGATACTCTGGGATGTTGTATATATCTGGACTTGTATTAGACTGTGGACTTATTTACTCTTTCATCTATCATATGTCTTTCCTCTGAGCTATCTACCTTAGTTTTATTCTGTGATTGAGACTGTATTGTTATGTCACCTCCATTCGGAGAGTATATACTGTACAGGTACATTTTAACTGTTAGTCGTAGGTATTTACAGACGTTATATACAGCGTTCTACCGCCGATTCTGCGGCGTAGGCTGGACGTACCCATGTACTCGTGCCCCTCATAAGGGTGCGGGTCGTGACAGAAGGTGCACTGTGTAGCCGACCTCTGACCCTGACCCTGGTGCTGCTGGGCACGCGCCGGTGCCTGCTAAAACTGCAACTGAGGCTGCTGCTGCTGAAGCTACCTCTGCTGGAAATGTGGGCGCTCGCTGGCCCTGCACTCGAACTAGCTCCAAGAGCGTCACTGCCCCTTTTCGGCTTGAGGCCGAAGTCCTCCTCTACAATCTGTGACTCCATAAGGATCTGCTCGAAGGTCGTGTCACGTCTCCCAGAGGTGCGAGTGCGCACTGCATGTATAAGGCCCCTCCGGAACTTCCGGGCCTTGCACCCCTCATCCTGGAACCAAACTAGGTGCAAACCTGCTCAGGCGGAAGAATTCCGCTGCGTACTCGTCTACCGACGAGTTCCCCTGCACCAGACTGGCAAACTGCCCCTCTAAAGCTGTCAAGGCTACATCTGGGTAGAACTTCTCCTTAAAGAGTTTTCTGAAGTCCTCCCAAGACAATCCCCTCACTGACGCACATGGATCCGTGCGGTACCAAGTCAGTGCTATGTCGAAAAACTGGCTCGCTGTAGAAGTCACCCACAGACCTCTCGGGACCTCTGCCAACTCCAGACTCCGCTGGACATCCTCTAGCCAGTCGTCCGCGTATAGGATACCCTCAGTACCCTTGAACTCTCGCGGTTTCATCTTCCTGAAGTCGAGGTGTGTACCGGGCCTCCCCTGGCCCTGCTGCTGCATTGGTGCTTCCTGAACTGTAGTCTGTGCACCTCTCTCCACTGCTGCCATCGCTAGCTGATGCGAGTTCTCCATAGTCTGTCGCAGCACCTCTGTCTGACGGTGCTATGCCTCTGCCTGTGCTTTCTGTGTCTGCAGTATCTGCTGCAGAAGGGCCATCATCTCCTGAGTATCTGTCGGTAACTGCGACGGCGGTGGAAGAATGTCAGGGATGACCATGGACGGTCTCGCTGCTGGAGGTGGAAGACCTCCTGAAACCGTCCATGTCGCTCCCGCCTGAACGGCAGGAACTGAGGTGGAAGCTCCCTGAACTGCAGCTCCCTCTGCTGAAGGTGGAAGACCTCCGGGAACTGCCGCTGCTACTCCTGCCTGAAGGGCAGGAACTAAGGCTACTGCTCTCTCGACTGCTACTCCCGTAGCCGGAGGTGGAAGACCTCCCGGATCTGACCTCTCTGGAACTGTACTGGGCCCTGCTGCCTGAGAACGAGTCACCGTCATCCTGAAGATGAATTGAACCCAAGAGATCAATATGGCACATGATAAGATATTATCAAAGGAGGACAATTGAATTCAAATGCAAGAAGAGTTGTCATGGTAATCAAAAGATCAGAAATTTCCTAAAATGTGATTCAGTAACTTCTATCATACCCTAGATCCTACTTCCTAGTCGCAGGCTCGTAATTAGCACTCTAAGTCGAGCACCATTACGAGATCGCACTAATTGCGACTCTGACCTGCATGGGCCACCACAAAAATGTGTCATGACCCGCACCCTGATTAGGGGCACGAGTACGTGGTTACGTCCAGCCTACGCCGCAGCATTGGTGGTAGAACGCGGTCTAGGTCATCTATAAATACTACAACTAAATAGATAAATGTACCTGTATAGTATATACACTCCGAATGGAGGTGACATAGCAATACAGTCTCAATCACAAATGTAAAACTAAGGTAGATAGTATGGAAAGAAAAATACGAATGATGAGAACAGGAAATAAGTCCAAGATCCACACAAGTCCAGAGCTATACACAAACAACCCAGAGAATCACATAATATATAAAACTACTACAGTCTAAAAAGTACTAGCTGGCTCATAGGCCAGGCAAACCTAACTAAGCTACACTACTTAAGGTGAGCAAAGTCTAGTGGCTCTACTAACAAACCACAGCCCGGGTCTACTCCATCAGACTCGACCCCATAATAGGTCGGGCAATCTGCCTCAGAATCATCTGTAATATGTCAACGGTATCCTGTCAGAAAAATGAGCAAATACAAACACCAACAGCAGTTCCATATAAATTGACAAATACTATAAGAGATAGTATAATGAAATACAAGACAAAGATATAGGCGACTTGGAAACCATTTGAAAGCCGAGTTACAACCCTTGAACCAAACAAGGACCGGGGTTGTAACCCTTCTTTCAAACAGAACTTAGTCTCAAATCATGGTACGTATAAAGCAGGTAGAGCATGTGAGTAATGGAATCATAACATGGTGAGAAGTACAGAAAGTAAAGCTGAATTGGAATATAAGATACGACAATAAATGTAAAATATGATTTGAATTATTAGAGCGATATGTGATCGGCTAGGGAGTCATGGTGGGGTTATCCACTTGGCCGGCAATCCGCGGTAACCTCAACGGAGAGTCATGCCGGCCAACCTGGATAACCTGGCATGGGGTATCTGCTACACCCTACGTGAGGTGAGGGTGGCGCTAGCAAAATAGTGACATGGAGGCTTGATCACATAACCCCTAATAATTCCCCCATCCCCGAATAGTATCATGGATCCGAACATGGCACATCATGACACGGATTCGAAAGCAGGTGATCAGCCCACTCCCAAATCGATTGTCTATATAAGTACATGAACATAGATATCACATACCAACATACCAAGGAAAAGCCGAGAATAACATCTCATGACAGGATCCGACGTATACTAGTCCGTGAACTATCGTGTCGAGAATCAAGTAAGACACTACAACTGAATCGGATATAGTAGATATCAAGACAATGAAAACTATCAGTAAATGTACTCGCCTGTGGTCCTGAGCTGATAAGGTGAACAGACGCTCAGAGTAAATCACATATCTAAAATGAGATACTATGAGTTAAACAGGGTTTTATACTGAAAAAGGAAACTAATTTAAGTCATGAATGCAAGTCTAAGTCAAAACTAGGTCAATCTAGGTCAAACTGAGTCATACTAGGTCAAACTAGGTTATACTGGGTCATACTGGTTCATACTAGGTCATACCAGGATACGGGGAGTCAATCCAAGTCAAACTAGGTCAAACGGGATCAAATGTTGACTTACAATTGACTTTTGGTCAACTGGTCAACCTTGGTCAACTCTGGTCAACTCTAGTCAACCCTGGGTCAACCCTAGGTCAAACTAGTCAAATGTTGACTAACTATTGACTTTCAGTCAACTGGTCAACTCTGGTTTGGTTTCGATCAATTCTAGTCACTTATAGGCTAAGTTTGACTTTCGGTTGATTTTGTTGACTTTTGGTCAAAATGGTCAACCGAGGTCAAAACTAGTATGAGGACACTAATCCTAACCATTACCAACCAAGAGAACCCAATTCTAACTATATCTTAGAAGTTAAACTCAATATCTTAACTATACCTATTACCTACATTTACCCTTACCAAGGTAATCCCGATACCTTGCCCATTACAAAGGAAACCCCGCTAATACTCAAGATACTAGCCTAGGCCCTTAGGGTAGCTAGATACTATCCTATCTAGGATTTATCAACCAAGAAATCTAGTGTTCTTGGGCATGAAAACTATTTTTCTATTATGTTATTCTCCTGCACATTACCTTAAGGTAATATTGAGGTATCAAAATACCACATCTAACATAACTCATTCTTCTAAACCACACTCACTCTCCCTCACAAACATCATCTATCTAACCCCTATCTAACTTAGAATGCTACTTCTAAAATAACTTCTCAAAAACTAACTCAAACATCTACCACCCTCAAGATAACATAACATGGCATACTTTCTAACATTGACAAACCTTATTTTCTACCACTATAAACACTACTATATAACCACCTAACACACTAAAAACACTCCCTAACTTAGGGGTTTCGTAGTACTAAATGTGGTTGACAAGTGTGGGTAGGTATTTGGGGCTAAGGTGGGTCAAAAGAGGATGTTTCGAGACCACAAAAACCCCAAAAAACCATCCTGCACTGCTTCTGCTTACTGCTTTTTCCTGCTTACTGCTTATTGCTTACTGCTTACTGCTTTTTTCTGCTGCTTTTCTGCTCATTCTCTCACTCTCTAACCATCTAACCACACACACAAACACATATACCAAATCCACACCCTTCTCTTCTAACAGCCTACACATCTATATACAAATACACTACCACTCAATCAAAACACAAATCACTCAACAACTACACTAGCCTTAAGTCAAATAGGATGGCATGATCCTCCCAAGTCTCTCACCTTCACAACACACACTACACTACCATCTATACAACATCAAACACAACGCACATATCCTCTATCAATCTCACTTCTCTCCACACCACCCACCTTATCTCATTCAAATACACACACTATACTAACATATATTACATAACAATAATAATATATATATTATATATATATTATATATATATATATAATATATATATATATATATACATATATGTCATATCATACATATTGACAATCTATGAGACCTACCTAACATGATATCCTACTAGGCTCATAGGTTACACAAAATGCCTGCGTGCTAGTCACTCTTCTACTTAAACCAAATGTACCAATTGGGCCTTCACTAAATTGGATTAAAAGATGTTATAGCTCTTCGTGTTAGCTTTCCGAAACTTCAAATGGATCGTATTT
>JANAVB010034419.1:6047482-6136441 GCA_029216955.1 Iris pallida
CTTGTAGCCGGTCGGCTGGAAGCCTGATGCTTGACCCATACGATCACATTAGGCTATATATCGAGGCACATTTTATATTACTTTTCCTGTCATATATCCTGTTCTGTCTATATTCAGTACTTTTCACCATGCATGATATACAGTTACTCACATGCTCTACATGCCTTTACATTGTACCTTGATTTGGAGACTAAGTTCTGCTCGGGAGAAGAGTTACAACCCCGGTCCTTGTTTGGTTTAAGGGTTGTAACTCGGCTTCCGAACGGTTCCCAAGTCTTCATATCTTTGTCTTGTAGTTCATTATACTGTCTCTTATAGAACTTGTCAATTCACATGGAACTGCTGTTTAGTGTTTGTACTTGCTCATTTTCCTGACAGGATACCGTTATGATATATTACAGATAATTCTGATGCGGACTGCTCGACCTATTATGGGCTCGAGTCAGATGGTGTAGCCTTAGATCGTGGCCTTATAGTAGAGCCACTAGATTTTGTACTTCCAGAGTAGTGTAGGTTAGCTAGGTTTGACTGGACTGCGATCCAGCTAGCTTATCAGACTGTAGTTTCTATATTCTATTTTGATACTCTGGGATGTTGTATATATCTGGACTTGTATTAGACTGTGGACTTATTTACTCTTTCATCTATCATATGTCTTTCCTCTGAGCTATCTACCTTAGTTTTATTCTGTGATTGAGACTGTATTGTTATGTCACCTCCATTCGGAGAGTATATACTGTACAGGTACATTTTAACTGTTAGTCGTAGGTATTTACAGACGTTATATACAGCGTTTCTACCGCCGATTCTGCGGCGTAGGCTGGACGTACCCATGTACTCGTGCCCCTCATAAGGGTGCGGGTCGTGACAGAAGGTGCACTGTGTAGCCGACCTCTGACCCTGACCCTGGTGCTGCTGGGCACGCGCCGGTGCCTGCTAAAACTGCAACTGAGGCTGCTGCTGCTGAAGCTACCTCTGCTGGAAATGTGGGCGCTCGCTGGCCCTGCACTCGAACTAGCTCCAAGAGCGTCACTGCCCCTTTTCGGCTTGAGGCCGAAGTCCTCCTCTACAATCTGTGACTCCATAAGGATCTGCTCGAAGGTCGTGTCACGTCTCCCAGAGGTGCGAGTGCGCACTGCATGTATAAGGCCCCTCCGGAACTTCCGGGCCTTGCACCCCTCATCCTGGAACCAAACTAGGTGCAAACCTGCTCAGGCGGAAGAATTCCGCTGCGTACTCGTCTACCGACGAGTTCCCCTGCACCAGACTGGCAAACTGCCCCTCTAAAGCTGTCAAGGCTACATCTGGGTAGAACTTCTCCTTAAAGAGTTTTCTGAAGTCCTCCCAAGACAATCCCCTCACTGACGCACATGGATCCGTGCGGTACCAAGTCAGTGCTATGTCGAAAAACTGGCTCGCTGTAGAAGTCACCCACAGACCTCTCGGGACCTCTGCCAACTCCAGACTCCGCTGGACATCCTCTAGCCAGTCGTCCGCGTATAGGATACCCTCAGTACCCTTGAACTCTCGCGGTTTCATCTTCCTGAAGTCGAGGTGTGTACCGGGCCTCCCCTGGCCCTGCTGCTGCATTGGTGCTTCCTGAACTGTAGTCTGTGCACCTCTCTCCACTGCTGCCATCGCTAGCTGATGCGAGTTCTCCATAGTCTGTCGCAGCACCTCTGTCTGACGGTGCTATGCCTCTGCCTGTGCTTTCTGTGTCTGCAGTATCTGCTGCAGAAGGGCCATCATCTCCTGAGTATCTGTCGGTAACTGCGACGGCGGTGGAAGAATGTCAGGGATGACCATGGACGGTCTCGCTGCTGGAGGTGGAAGACCTCCTGAAACCGTCCATGTCGCTCCCGCCTGAACGGCAGGAACTGAGGTGGAAGCTCCCTGAACTGCAGCTCCCTCTGCTGAAGGTGGAAGACCTCCGGGAACTGCCGCTGCTACTCCTGCCTGAAGGGCAGGAACTAAGGCTACTGCTCTCTCGACTGCTACTCCCGTAGCCGGAGGTGGAAGACCTCCCGGATCTGACCTCTCTGGAACTGTACTGGGCCCTGCTGCCTGAGAACGAGTCACCGTCATCCTGAAGATGAATTGAACCCAAGAGATCAATATGGCACATGATAAGATATTATCAAAGGAGGACAATTGAATTCAAATGCAAGAAGAGTTGTCATGGTAATCAAAAGATCAGAAATTTCCTAAAATGTGATTCAGTAACTTCTATCATACCCTAGATCCTACTTCCTAGTCGCAGGCTCGTAATTAGCACTCTAAGTCGAGCACCATTACGAGATCGCACTAATTGCGACTCTGACCTGCATGGGCCACCACAAAAATGTGTCATGACCCGCACCCTGATTAGGGGCACGAGTACGTGGTTACGTCCAGCCTACGCCGCAGCATTGGTGGTAGAACGCGGTCTAGGTCATCTATAAATACTACAACTAAATAGATAAATGTACCTGTATAGTATATACACTCCGAATGGAGGTGACATAGCAATACAGTCTCAATCACAAATGTAAAACTAAGGTAGATAGTATGGAAAGAAAAATACGAATGATGAGAACAGGAAATAAGTCCAAGATCCACACAAGTCCAGAGCTATACACAAACAACCCAGAGAATCACATAATATATAAAAACTACTACAGTCTAAAAAGTACTAGCTGGCTCATAGGCCAGGCAAACCTAACTAAGCTACACTACTTAAGGTGAGCAAAGTCTAGTGGCTCTACTAACAAACCACAGCCCGGGTCTACTCCATCAGACTCGACCCCATAATAGGTCGGGCAATCTGCCTCAGAATCATCTGTAATATGTCAACGGTATCCTGTCAGAAAAATGAGCAAATACAAACACCAACAGCAGTTCCATATAAATTGACAAATACTATAAGAGATAGTATAATGAAATACAAGACAAAGATATAGGCGACTTGGAAACCATTTGAAAGCCGAGTTACAACCCTTGAACCAAACAAGGACCGGGGTTGTAACCCTTCTTTCAAACAGAACTTAGTCTCAAATCATGGTACTGTATAAAAGCAGGTAGAGCATGTGAGTAATGGAATCATAACATGGTGAGAAGTACAGAAAGTAAAGCTGAATTGGAATATAAGATACGACAATAAATGTAAAATATGATTTGAATTATTAGAGCGATATGTGATCGGCTAGGGAGTCATGGTGGGGTTATCCACTTGGCCCGGCAATCCGCGGTAACCTCAACGGAGAGTCATGCCGGCCAACCTGGATAACCTGGCATGGGGTATCTGCTACACCCTACGTGAGGTGAGGGTGGCGCTAGCAAAATAGTGACATGGAGGCTTTGATCACATAACCCCTAATAATTCCCCCATCCCCGAATAGTATCATGGATCCGAACATGGCACATCATGACACGGATTCGAAAGCAGGTGATCAGCCCACTCCCAAATCGATGTCTATATAAGTACATGAACATAGATATCACATACCAACATACCAAGGAAAAGCCGAGAATAACATCTCATGACAGGATCCGACGTATACTAGTCCGTGAACTATCGTGTCGAGAATCAAGTAAGACACTACAACTGAATCGGATATAGTAGATATCAAGACAATGAAAACTATCAGTAAATGTACTCGCCTGTGGTCCTGAGCTGATAAGGTGAACAGACGCTCAGAGTAAATCACATATCTAAAATGAGATACTATGAGTTAAACAGGGTTTTATACTGAAAAAGGAAACTAATTTAAGTCATGAATGCAAGTCTAAGTCAAAACTAGGTCAATCTAGGTCAAACTGAGTCATACTAGGTCAAACTAGGTTATACTGGGTCATACTGGTTCATACTAGGTCATACCAGGATACGGGGAGTCAATCCAAGTCAAACTAGGTCAAACGGGATCAAATGTTGACTTACAATTGACTTTTGGTCAACTGGTCAACCTTGGTCAACTCTGGTCAACTCTAGTCAACCCTGGGTCAACCCTAGGTCAAACTAGTCAAATGTTGACTAACTATTGACTTTCAGTCAACTGGTCAACTCTGGTTTGGTTTCGATCAATTCTAGTCACTTATAGGCTAAGTTTGACTTTCGGTTGACTTTTGTTGACTTTTGGTCAAAATGGTCAACCGAGGTCAAAACTAGTATGAGGACACTAATCCTAACCATTACCAACCAAGAGAACCCAATTCTAACTATATCTTAGAAGTTAAACTCAATATCTTAACTATACCCTATTACCTACATTTACCCTTACCAAGGTAATCCCGATACCTTGCCCATTACAAAGGAAACCCCGCTAATACTCAAGATACTAGCCTAGGCCCCTTAGGGTAGCTAGATACTATCCTATCTAGGATTTATCAACCAAGAAATCTAGTGTTCTTGGGCATGAAAACTATTTTTTCTATTATGTTATTCTCCTGCACATTACCTTAAGGTAATATTGAGGTATCAAAATACCACATCTAACATAACTCATTCTTCTAAACCACACTCACTCTCCCTCACAAACATCATCTATCTAACCCCTATCTAACTTAGAATGCTACTTCTAAAATAACTTCTCAAAAACTAACTCAAACATCTACCACTACCCTCAAGATAACATAACATGGCATACTTTCTAACATTGACAAACCTTATTTTCTACCACTATAAACACTACTATACTAACCACCTAACACACTAAAAACACTCCCTAACTTAGGGGTTTCGTAGTACTAAATGTGGTTGACAAGTGTGGGTAGGTATTTGGGGCTAAGGTGGGTCAAAAGAGGATGTTTCGAGACCACAAAAACCCCAAAAAACCATCCTGCACTGCTTCTGCTTACTGCTTTTTCCTGCTTACTGCTTATTGCTTACTGCTTACTGCTTTTTTCTGCTGCTTTTCTGCTCATTCTCTCACTCTCTAACCATCTAACCACACACACAAACACATATACCAAATCCACCACCCTTCTCTTCTAACACGCCTACACACATCTATATACAAATACACTACCACTCAATCAAAACACAAATCACTCAACAACTACACTAGCCTTAAGTCAAATAGGATGGCATGATCCTCCCAAGTCTCTCACCTTCACAACACACACACTACACTACCATCTATACAACATCAAACACACACTAGCACATATCCTCTATCAATCTCACTTCTCTCCACTAACCACACACATCCTTATCTCATTCAAATACACACACTATACTAACATATATTACATAACAATAATATATATATATATATATATATATATATATATATATATATATATAATATATATATATATATATATATATACATATATGTACTATATCATACATATTCTTGACAATCTATGATACCTACATTCACATGATATCCATACTAGGCTCATAGGTTACACAAAATGCCTGCGTCGCATAGTCACTCTTCTACTTAAAACCAATAATGTACCAATTGGGCCTTCACTAAATTCTAGGATTAAAATATGTTATAGCTCTTCGTGTTAGCTTTCCGAAACTTCAAATGGATCGTATTTTCGTGTTCGAAAGCTCCCGGAATCGCGAAAACACCGAAACGCATTCATCTTTCGTACAGCTGACACTCAAACAATTCTATAGAAAGTTATAGAATGAATTTGGCTTATTAAAATATATATTTGGAAAGCTAACTTCGATACGCTTCTTTTAAAAAAATGGAAGGTTAATTGGAGTTATGAGCTAAAAGTTATGACATTTCTAAGTTGCTATAGCTACTAAAAACGTAGATAAAAATTATGACAAATTTGGGTTGTTTGGACAAAAAACACATGTAGGCCAAAATACTTTGATACCAACATAGCTATCTAAATAAAACATATTCTAACCATCCTAAATAAGATCAATCTACTCTCTAAAAATATAAATCTGAGATTAAAACACTAATTAATCATTTCTACAATATATATATGCATACAAGTGTCCAAAATAGGGATTTTTCCCACTAGGACACAACCACAACACAAAGGATACTCCTATGACCTCCAAATGGACACGAAATGGACACAAATAGAGATACAACCATGGGGGTCATTCCTATGGGTTCAAAATATTTCTATATGCATGTAGAGATGGATTAGAGAAGAGATTATACCTTCCGGGAGAGAGTTTCAAAGGAAAATGTCTTCCGACTCGACACCGACACGTAGAGATTCCAAAAGGACACGAACGAGCTCCGAATCCTCCCAAACTTGGCTAGCACCCTCTAACTATGGAGTAGAGAAGAAGAGAAGAAGATTTGGTGAAAGAAATGGTGGATTTGGAGATGAAATCAATGGAGTTGTTCTCTAAAAATTTGGGGAAGAACAAGAGAGAGAAAATGGATGGATAAAATGAAATGGAAGAGATGGTGACTCACTCCTTATCCCCCCACATAGGTGGCTGCACAAAAAGGGTGAGGTGTCCCCATTAGAAAAGTCCAAAATGCCCCGACTAATCTATTTGATTTAAATTAAGAATGGGTTAAAGGTTGAGGTCAAATTAGTCTAGTTTTAAGTATCTAATTAAACTAAACCTATCCATAAATAATTAGTCTAACTACTAACTTAAATTAATATCATGTGGACAAAAATTAATATCATGTGGGCCATGTCTAACTAGTGTGTGGGTCCCACTAGAGTCAAACTACCTCCCGGGTCCCCGTTTCAAGTCGGATTGAGTTGAAATTCGAACCCGACTCAAATAACCCCAAAACAATATCATAAATAATAAAATAAATTTCAATCCCAAAATAATATCATAAATAATAAAATAAATTTTAAAAATATTCAAAAATACAAAATGACAAAAATACCCCTGTTTCTGAAAACTGGGGGTGACACCTGGGCATGCGCAACTGGGCTTGCGCACCTGGGCATGCGCAACTGGGCTTGCGCAACGTGGCAGCGCAAGTCGCTCGCGCAACGAGCGCAACTAAAGTGCACTATGCGCCTATGCTGACGTGCTAAGTGTAAAGTGTGCCAACAAAATGCCACATTACGTCTCATGAGCCCATGAGCCCGAGTCCGAGCCCGAGTCCGAGTCGCTAAGCCCCTACGGGGCTTAGCTCCCGTGGAAATGAATTTTCCAAGAGCAAAAACATGAATGCTTTTATTGTTGATTTAGTCCTTTTTCCATTAGAAAAATAACCCCACATGGCACACCCATGTGCACCTCTACACCACATGTGCATCTCTAAAATAGGAAAGCTATTATATAGAGATACAACTCCTTTGGTCTAGCCGATGTGGGACTAAAATTCACTTAGAAAAAGACCAAACTCCAACAATCCCCCACATATCTCTATATATATGGGTATAAGTGTTCTCCACAGTAACTGTCCATCATGCATTAGGAAAGATGTCGCTTACGACTTGAATCTTCCCGTGTGGGTCAAACAACAGACTATAATACAAGAATGGACTAAGCCTTGAATTCTGCATCATAGCTGAAATTCTTTCCACTCGTATAATGTAGTTACGTGTGCTTCTGGCTACACATTAAAGGCCCTGTGCCAGCCTGGTTTCAGTGTATAATTTTGGGCGTCTACAAGTTTACCCTCAAGAGACGGCCTGATATCTCTTTGTCCATACACTATAGGTGAGTTCATTATAAAAAGACGTGGCATGAAGCGCTCTGTGCTTCCCTTGCTGTGCTACGCCGCCATGACATAGCTTAAAGCCGAGGCCTTACCCCGTACCGGGAGCCTCATCGTAGTGTCATACTACTGTAGCATGAGGCAACCGCCTCTTTGTAGTGCCAAACTACCCAACATGAAGCCTTAGGCTCCCTTGTGGTGTTACACCGCAACGACATGGCTTGCAAGGCCGAGGCTTTATCCCTAACCGGGTACCTCATTGTGGTGTCGTGCCACTGTAACATGAGGAAATCCTCCTCTTTGTAGTGCTGACTACACCCCTCTTTATATTTAACATACAGCATTAGGCTAACTGCCTATTTGCGGTGCTACGCCGTTGTGACTTGGCCTGCAAAGCCGAGGCTTTATCCTATTACTGGGCAGCACCCCACATATAGGAACCTCATTATGGAGTCACCCCACTGTAGCATGGAGTTTCACTCCTTGTAGTGCTACTCTACCGTGCCTCCTGTAAAGCACACCAGGCATTCACTCTGCCTGAGAACTCATTAAGGCAATTAAGCCAACCTTCCCACAGGAACCGTTTTCCGCAGAAAACAACAGTAGACAACAGTGGTTATAGGTCCGTAACCTCTCCATGCCCAATAGAACATGTACCCACCGTTCCTGATATTCTTCCGATTAGTGGTCCTCCCTTGAACCAAAAGCTAGATGCCTAGTAGATAAATCTTTGAACTAATAGCATAAAACTTTATGGTAGGAATACAATAATACAATATCAGAATACCTTCAAGCCCATTTTACAAGCTGTGTCATCGACCAGCTGGCGCTTGAGGCCCTTGGTGAACGGATCCGCTAGGTTCTCCTGACTCCGAACATCAAATACTGCAATAACACCTCTCTTGATAAGATCGTGTACTGTCCTGTGCTTCAACCGCACAGCCCTCTTCTTTCCGTTGAAGAGGTCATTTGATGCCACCGCTGCAGTCGCCTGGTTGTCGCAGTATATCGGTATCGCCGGTATTTACGCCCCAACCATTGGAAGATCATACATGAGCAACCGAAGCCATTCTGCTTCCTCGGCTGCGGTATCAAGTGCAAAGAACTCAGATTCTATGGATGACCGCGAGAGCATAGTCTGCTTCTTCGACTTCCACGATATAGCATCTCCATCTATTGTGAAAATGAATCCACCTGTGGACCTCTCACTCTCCACCTCTGAGCACCAACTGGCATTACTGAAGCCTTCCACTACCTGCGGATCTCCGCTGTAGTATAGTGCATATGTCTGAGTCTTCTTGAGATATCTCATAACCCGTTTCACAGCTTTTCAGTGTTCAGCACCTGGGTTGCTCATGAAACGACTCAGCATTCCCACGGCAAAAGCTATGTCAGGCCTTGTGGCAGTAGTAGCATACATCAAACTTTCGATTACGCTTGAATACTCCAGCTGCCTGACGCTTTCCCCTGAATTAGGCTTCAGCTTCAGATCATACCTGTATGGCGTATCGATCCTTGGAAGATCCCAATACCCATAACGAGTGATCATTTTTTCAATATAATGAGACTGTGACAGCGCTAGTCCAGTGTCTGTCCGGATGATCTTGATCCCTAAGATCACATCAGCTTCTCCCAAGTCCTTCATACTGAACTTTCTTGAGATGAATTTCTTTGTCTCCGTGACACAGCTAATATCCATACCCAGGATAAGCATGTCGTCCACGTACAGACAAACAATCATACCTCTTCCATCAACGAACTTTGTGTAAACACACTTGTCCGTATCGCTGACCATGTAGCCATTTGACCTTATAACTTTGTCAAATTTCTCATGCCACATCTTGGAAGCTTGTTTAAGACCGTACAAGGATTTCACCAACTTGCAGACTTTGTCTTCAAGACCCCTGATGACAAATCCCTCTGGCTGTTGCATGTAAATATCTTCGGTCAGCTCGCCATTTAGGAAAGTCGTATTCACATCCATCTGATGTATCACCATCTTATGTATTGCTGTGAGAGCAATCAACATTCTGATGGTGGTCATTCGGGCTACTGGAGCATACGTGTCAAAATAGTCAATCCCCTGCTTCTGAGAAAATCCCTTGGCTACCAACCTAGCCTTGAACTTGTCAATAGTTCCGTCTGATTTCATCTTCTTCTTGAAGATCCATTTGCATCCGATGGATTTCGCTCCTTCAGAAAGATCAACCAACACCCAAGTGTTATTTGAGGTGATGGAATCAATTTCATTGTCAATCGCCTCCTTCCAGAAAACTGTCTCTGGTCTTCATTGCCTCAACATAGGTAAGCGGATCTGCTTTCACATGATAGGTGACAAAGTCACTTTCGAAGTCCTTCGGCCTCCTCACTCGCTTCGTTGACGGCTCAGCGAGATCTGGTTCAACCGTTGTTTCAACAACAACATCTTCTTGGACCACATCTTTATTGAAGACCTGCGCACCCTCATTGTTCTTCGGAACATCCGCAAGAATAATATTTTTGTGCCTTGCAAATTTGTCTTCAAAATATTCTGCGTCGCGAGATTTAATGATATGATTTGACTCAATATCAAGAAATCTCCGAGCTTCACTCTTCTCGACATACCCCAAGAAGATCGTCTTAGTAGTCCTTGTCCCAAGCTTCTGAATCTTCAGATCTGGAAGCTTGACATATGCCAGACACCCCCACACTCGAATGACATTCAAGTTAGGTCTGACCTTGAACCAGAGTTCATGAGGAGTAACGTCTGAAGTCGCATGAGGCACTCTATTTAGAATAAAAGTGGCTGTCAATGCAGCTTCTCCCCAGTAGCACTTAGAAAGACCAGCAGTCAACAACATAGAGTTAATCATTTCTGTTAACATTCTGTTCTTCCTCTCTGCTACTCCGTTTGATTGAGGAGAGTACGGAGCCGTAGTCTCATTGATAATTCCATGTTCTTTGCAGAACGATACGAATTCATGAGACCTGTACTCTCCACCTCGATCACTTCTTATCCTTTTGAGTTGTTGTCCAGTCTGACGCTCAGCTTCGGCTCTGAACTCCTTGAACTTCTCGAATGCTTCATCTTTAGCCTTCAGCAAGTAGACGAATGCATACTTTGAGAAGTCATCGATGAAGGTTATGAAATACTTCATCCCGGCCTTTGTAGAGAACTGTTTGAAGTCACAGATATCGGAGTGTACCAACTCCAGAAGATCTGTACTTCGATTAACCCGAGGAAAGGGTTTCCTTGTGATCTTTGTTTGAGCATAAACTTCACATTTCTCTACCTTACCCCCACACTTGGAGATAAGTCCTAGACTAGACATTCTGTTTATTCGTTTACAATGAACATGTCCTAGCCTATTATGCCACAACTCAAGAGTATAAGCAGAATGAGTGACTTCATTAATCACATTAATTACATTGGACTGATTTACAAGCTAAATTTTGAACATTCCTTCGGTATAAAAAGCTTTCCCGAAATATGTTCCTTTGATAGACATCACCATCTGGCCAGCATTGATGTCCATCATGAGGCCTGCTTTGTAGAGTAGGCCTCCTGAGATCAGGTTCTTGGCGATAGCAAGTACGTGCTTTACGGCTTAAAGCATCAGAGACTTCCCTGAAGTCAGCTTCAACACCACCGTCCCGATCCCGAGCACTTCAGCTTGTGCCTGGTTCGCCATCATAACCACTTCAGAAGTAGGTGTGTAGGTGGTGAACCACTCCTTACTGGAGCAGACATGGCAGGAGGCTCCAGTGTCTATCCACCAGTCAGAGTCAGTCCTTACCGCATCAACCTGTGCAATCATAGCAACAATGTCAGTGATCATAGAAACCTTACTAGGCTCTCCTTGCTCTGATTGCTTGGTCTTTGCTTTGCACTCATTCTTAAAGTGGCCCTTCTTGCCACACTTGAAGCAAGGCATTTGAGACTTTGGCTTCTTTTTCTTGATAGAAGTTTCCTTGACTTTTAGATTGTCAGAGTCCTTCTTCTTGCTGTGGAAAGCCTCCTGCTTTTCCCTTGGTTCCTTGGTCTGAACCAGATTGGCGTTAGCCAATTGCTTGGACAGTGTGTCCACCTTCAGTTGAGCCCGCATCTGGTCCTCAACATAAATTTTCTGCAAGAGATCTTCAAGGCTGATCTCAAGCTTCTTCCTATGCATGTTTGCATAGAACTTGCTCCACCCAACGGGGAGCTTTGAGACAATCCCTCCAACAACAAACTTGTCGGGGAGGGGCATCGCCTCGTCTTCCAGCTTCTGTCGCAGTTTCAGGAACTCCTTCACCTGCGGCAGCATAGACTTTTCGTCCTCAAAGAACCACTTATGATATTTTTTAATCACAAATATTTTACTGCGGTTCTTGTCTTCTTCGTAGAGTTTTTCTAGAGACTCCCATATGTCTCTAGCGGTATTCTTCTTAGAATAGGATTCTGCAAGGGAATCCTCCATAGCATTCAGGATAAGCAGCCTACAAATACTATTTTCTCTTCTCCACTTGGCATGAAGTTTAGTAGCCGCAGAGATTGCGGCAGCAGACCCAGTATCTGGAATGGTAGGTTCCTCTTCAAGAAGCACGTGATCCACGTCTTTGAGTTGAAGAGTGAGAAAAACCTTCCTCTTCCAGACTTGATAATGCTCTCCATCAAACTTTTCTAATTTACAAAAGTCAGTATTGAGGAGTGAAGCATTAACGTTTTCCATCGTAGCAATAAAGCTTTGAGATTGTTAGTGCCGGGGCACAATTTTTCGATGGAAAACTGAGAATATGAAACAATTGTAAAAACAATGTTCCAACGCAACACTTCTAGGAAGGTTGTGTAAGTATAACGAAGATCTAAAAGATATCGTTATGATATTACGAGAATCTAAAAAGATTTCGTAATCACAGCAGCGAAGAAGATGACAGGCGAAAGATGGAAGATGGCCTGCTGGGATGAATGATCACCGTTGCTCAAAGCTTTATTCGCCCTACACGAACAGCTTCCAGGAACCAGCAAGTTCGTCGAAGAACTTGGAACACTCCTGCTCTTCTGACTCCTCGGACGGACACGAACTCCCGTACAAAAGCAACGCTGGTGCGGCGCCTTTCCTCTCTCTCTCGAAGGCTACTGGAAGATCAAAACTGTGTTAAAGAACACGTCTGAATACTCTGTTTACTTGTGCTAAAGAACACTCATAAACTTTCTGTGGTGGCTTCTCTTTCTATTCTGTAATGAGCCTTGAGAGAGAGGATGCCTTATATAGGCCCTGCATCAACTGGTCGGTTGCCACAAAGTTAGGGACGTGGTAATAACCACCCTGAACATGTAGCAACCGCCCAGAACATGCAAACGCACGTTCTGCTGCCAACTGCGCACACCCAGCGCTCCTTGCACTCTGCGCGACAGAGCGCGCACTGAACTGCGCACACTGTGCGCACTGCACGCACTGCGCACACTGCGCAACCAGCGCAAACCGAGCAACCCGCGCAAACCGAGCCAACAAAATGCCACATTACGCCTCATGAGCCCATGAGCCCGAGTCCAAGTCCGAGTCCGAGTCCGAGTCCGAGTCGCTAAGCCCCTACGGGGCTTAGCTTCCATGGAAATGAATTTTCCAAGAGCAAAAAGCATGAATGCTTTTATTGTTGATTTAGTCCTTTTTCTATTAGAAAAATAACCCCACATGGCACATCCATGTGCACCTCCACACCACATGTGCATCTCTAAAATAGGAAAGCTATTATATAGAGATACAACTCCTTTGGTCTAGCCGATGTGGGACTAAAATTCTCTTAGAAAAAGACCAAACTCCAATAGTTCAACCAGTTAATCTGTAAATCGATAATTTTTTCGGACCAGAACAGTGTTGATCCACTCTTTTTCAAAAACGGATTGTAAATGAATATTTTTGTAAAAAAAATTAGTGTCCAGAATGAATTGAGTTAGGGCTACTAAGGTTAATCTAGTGGTTGAACCAACTGGTTGAATCGGACGAGTCGAACTTTGATCCAATTTTTAGAACACTTTTTAAGTATGTTAACACTCAATTCAACTCTTTTCAATGCTTGGATTGCTTGTGAGCCTACTACACATGCAAGATATGTTTTTTTATGATTCATTGCGTACATCATTCTACCAGTATCTTTTTTTTGCATACTCTTCTTGAACTATCTGCCTTCCTTTATTAGGTACTTATAATGGGGATTTATAGGGATCTTACTTGATTAACTTTCTTAGCACTTCCTCTATATAATGATATTTAGTTAGAATAATCTCTTTGTAGTCAAAATAGAAGAAAAGGAAGAAGATAAATGGAGAAATCTTTGATTGTATTCTATGCATAACATTTGAAAGAATTTTTTCTTAACAATATATTAAAAAAAAAAATGTTGTTACAAGGAGATCGATTGAGATCTCTAAGAGAGAAAAATATCTCTATTTAGTTGTAACTGTCACACAATTGACTAGTTGGTTACAACTAAGGACAATTTTTTTTTTTATTATCCTTTTTTGTATAATAATTTTGACCCTAGGTATGACAACATTAATGACAAAGATACATGTAAAGAAACTTTTAGTCTCATTTATGCACTATTTTAGTACCAAATATTAACACGTCATCAACAGAGAATATTTAACACTTTGTAATCATGATTAACTTAAGCGAGAAAATCTACAAAGAATTGCAGAAAAATTCATAAAACTCCAAAACATGCATAGTCGGATGTCAGGGGGACTAGACGGACACCTAAACGGATATCGGGCAGGCACTCAATGCCTAGCGTCTAGGCGCCGTTTAGACGGCCTAGGCGGCCGCCTTTTAGATCAACTACCTGTCGCGGCCAAACTCGAGTGACTCTTATGGTTACCAAGGAGATGCATAAGACCCTAGCTGGGTGGCGGAAGATCGCTGGAATGATCCACGAGGGCATATTATTTCTTCTATTTATAACATGGTGGTAGCTGGGAGCAATGAGACCAAAAGACATGTAATACAACGTGCATGAAGTCCATGGTGGTAGCTGGGAACAATGAGACCAAAGGACAACGTGCATGAAGTCCGCATCGTCGAACATTAAAAAAAAAACTACCTACGTTGCGCATTATTTTGGATTAGCGTATTCTTAGGTTTTAGCGGGCCCTGGCCCATAGCCATCGGGCCATCCCACTGTTGATACATTTCATCTTTTCCTAAAAAGAGGGAGGAAATAGTAGTAAAAGAGAGAGAGAGAGAGAGGGAGAGAGAGAGAGAGAGCTTTTTCCAAGATTGGGCAAGGGAAAAAGGAGGAACAACGTAAGTGATTACGCGTCAAAATTGTATCTAAACATTTGTTCCGATTTTACAGCTAATAATTCCTAAAAGGACACGGCGACACGGACACGAATACCACACGGCGGCGACATGGACACGTCACCTGTTTCGGACTGTCCTGCGGCGTGCCCAGTACGTGTTCGACACGATGTCAACTCGGACGCGGCGGCAGCCGAACCTTTTCTGGCTGCGTGTGGCTTCCTGGGGAGGAAGACATTTCATATCACCCAAGTGTTTGATTTAATTCCAAAGCGAGCTAGGACTTCTGAGAGGAAGGTTTTAAGTATCGGCGGAAGCTGCGATCCGGCTCAGAGCCACCGATACCCGCGAAATGGCCACAACCGATATCCGAACCGATGCTGCGAACCCTAGCTTCTAAGGCAAGTTGCCTATGATGTGTTGTTTTAATGAGCATATGAGCTGATTTTTTTTGAGTTTTATTAAACCGTTCCTTTCCGTCATTGTGTGTGAATGCAAGTTGATCTAGGCCATGTCCCTTCATGATTATTTGATTCTATGGTTGTCGACACTAGGAAATATGGTAATATGCTTTTACGGTTGAACACCTTGCAAAAGTGCTGTGTGTGTAGTTTTGGTTACAAGGCCATCTCCAATGGAGGTTTCTATCTCCTCTATTTCTATAGTAGAAACCCAATTTAGAAAAAAAAAAAAAAAAAAAAAACACTAAAAAAAAAATTCTCTCATAGAAATTCTTCCTATCTCATACCAATTAATATTGGACCCCACGTTATTAAATTGATCATTTTATTTGTTACCACTTAGGATAGAAATGGAGAACTATTGGAGAGTGTGTGTTTTTTGCGTGCAATTTCTGTATGGAAACTCTACAAACTAGGATAAAAATTACTTAGAGTACAACAAGTAGGATAGAAACTCAATTTTAGAAATCCCCATTGGGGAGGCTCAAGAGCACACAATGGCGGACCCCTTTTTTTTCTTTCAGGGAAGCCATAATACACTTACAATAAAAATTAAGGGAGCAAAAATGGCACTAGCTTAAAGCGTAAAATTTAAGGAGCATATTATACATAATTTACAAAAAATATGGATCAATTTAGATAGTGATGGATCGTGTGTATATATATATATATATATATATATATATATATATATATATATATATATATATATATATGGAAAAAGGTAATAGTATTAAATCAGTAAAATCTTATAGTCCATCTAATTAGATGGTTGTTTGGCCATCAACACACCAACATCATACTCTACACTGTGTATAATCCCAATGATAGAGGTCTTAAGACCCTCAAAAATTCGCCGTTCATTCCTTCCATATGTGCTAGATTGTTGTAGACAACTGCATCCTTGCTTCCTTAAACCACTCAGCACCTCTACTTCGCACATGTTTCAACCCAACGATCACCCCATCTATGTTCCATATGCCGTCAAAAGCCAGATTTATCTATCTACCATGCTCAAGTAATATTTGTCCAGAGATCCGACAGTTGAAAAATAAGTGCATCAGGGATTCATTAGCATTCCGACATAAGATATATCCTTGGGCGTCCACCCTCACATCGAACCTCACCAATCGATCCAGAGTTAATAGGCAACCCAACCGCACCTTGTACATGCATAACTGCATATTCCTGGCTGCCCCCTTCACCCATATGAACTCCGAATCAACCAAGGGTAAATGCTGACTACGCATAGCCTTGTATACTCTGTCATGCTCGAATTTTCCACTCTGAGCATCTTTCCATACCCAAATGTCTGCATGCAAGCTCTCATCTATGTATAATGATATGATCATGCCTCTGAACTGCCTAGCCCACGCATGTCCCTCAGGATGCTAAGCCCCGTCCACAATGAGACTATTGACTCTCTGTTGTCCAGTTACCGGACCACATACTAGTCGCCGACAACGATCATCCAGACTTTGGTGTTTAACCCATGGGTCAAAACCACAAATTTGTATTCGACCCATCTTTGAAGGATCTAAGCACAAGGACTGTAAAACGATTCAAACGGTTCGTGTTCGGCTCGCGTTCGGCTCGAACCAAGCTCGGTTTGAAGCTCGTTCGTGGGCTGGTCGGTACCTAGCTCGATCGATTTTTTCTGTTCGAAGGGGGTGTTCGAACCGAATTCGATCATAGGTTGTTCGACTCGGTTTTGTTCGCGCTCCGTTTCTCGTATTAGGACTTCTCCTACTATATGTATGTTGCACTGTATTGTATCACTCTTCTATACTCTCTCTTAGGTCTTAATAATTGCGTCCAAACGATACTTTGATACACTAGAGCGTGATCTTCTTAATTTTTTTTTATTGATTCTCACCAAAATTTCGGCTATCACTCCTCTATATATATTTTTTAATTTTTAATTTTGTCACAAGCATTAGTATTATATATTTGGGTAAGTTGGCAACTTGGCATGACTTGGGCCTGGAAGCAGAGAAAAGTACAGTGACAGTGGCAAGTAAAGTGGTGTAAAGGAAACAAAAGTTTGGTGACTTGGGTCTACCAGTGGTAATAAGTAGTAACCGGTAAAGCTAACAACGCGGGTCTCATGTTCAGGAGGCTGTGAAGTGAATTGTCCACATATCCATTGTCTAGTGTCCTCACACGTTGGTCTACTATCAAACGAGTCAGTGTGTCATCAAACCATAGTCAATTGAAGACGAAGAGGCCCAAGAGGGAGTGTGCATGTTGCAAACCAGAATGTTGAGATAGAATAAAGACTAACTGGAGTCCTATGACTCCTAGTCTCCTGTGCCCGAATTAAAGAGGGCACTTCTACCAATCCTCTTAACTTAAACTCCTCTATATTCTCTCTGAATCTCAAATCTAGATGCGGAAACCAAGCGGCAGACGCTTTGATTCTAGCGAATTTTTGGTTTCTTAATTTCTTTCCTTGATCCCCCTCCCAAATTTTGGCTTCCAATATGACATTAAATTCTCTTTTTATGGTTTTGGGCCTTTGCCTCGGTCTTGGCTCGGACTCGGTTCATGTTCGTCTGAGCTCACGAGCTAAATCGAGTCGAGCTCGATCCGTTCGAGACTCTAACCAAACCGAGTTTAAACATCATTTTTGGGCTCGACCTTAAGCTCGGCTCGAATCAAACTCGTTCGATAGTCTAGTCGAATCGAGGTCGAACACTCTTTGTTCGAGCTCGTTCGTTCGATTTTCAGCCCTACTAAGTACCTCCCGTTGTACCGCCTGCCTATGAAGTAACATTGTTTTAAAGGTCACCGAATCATTACTGTTACCACGATGCATCCAGAAGTTTACCCTCTTCAAGTACATGCATTCCATCCATTCAGACCAAAGAGTCTTTTGAGATATGAATTTCCATGTTATCTTCGTCCCTGTGATGATTCGCATATCCCTCAGGGATTGAAGTCCAACACCTCCTTTATACCTTGGTCTGCACATGTCTTTCTAGCTGATAGTATGAATTCTTCCGTGCCAAACAACACTAGCACATATCCTCTCTATTTTCCTGATGGTAGCATAAGGAATCATAATCGCCTGCATCCAGTAACTCGCAATAGCTGTAATCACTGAGCGCATTAACTCGATACGTCCTCCAAATGACAAGCTTTGAGCATACCACCCCTCCACTCTTCGTCTGGCGTATTTTACTAAATTCTGACATTTTGTATCTTTAGCATAGTTGACTAAAGAAATTTTAAAGTATTTCACATGCAACTCTTCCATCACCACTCCCAACACGCCCTTTCTTCTTTGTCCGGACAGTGCAGGTTGAAGTACACCGTGCTCTTGTCCCTGTTAAGGTGAAGCCCAATATTACCTGCAAATGTATGTAAGACCTCCTCCAGTGCATGCAGCCCAGCGAACGATGGATTCATAAAAACTAATAAGTCATCCGCATATATCAAAGCGAGACGTATGGTCTCACCTTCAAGTGGATTGGCCGGATATGATGCTGATGTACCGCCACATCCAAAATACATGTGAAATATTCCATCAAAATAGTAAACAATTACAAGAACAAGAACCATTGTCACAGGCTGTATCGGATCGGTATCGGTCGATACTGCGAACTATGGGCCGAGGACCCATTGTCACAGGCTGTGGTGAAGCTCATTCGCGAGGGCAAAACATGAAGGTTTTGGCTGAGGGACATACTTCTCTACACAAAGGGCGACATGATGGTCGTGTCTAAGTGGGGTGGCTTGCAGAGTCGACTACTAAAGGAGTGCCACGATACCAAGTGGACTGGACATCGGTGACAAAAGTTGACATTGGCACTGCTGGAGGCCGCCTACATTGGCCTCACATGCGCGAGGATGTCGATGACTATGTGTACACTTGTCTTGTGTGCCAACAAGGCAAGGTGGATCATCAGAGATCCGGGTGCCTGCTTGAGCCTCTCCCCATCCCGAGTCGATCGTAGGAGATCATATCGATGGTCTTCATCTCTGCCCTGCTAAAATTGGAGGCACTTGGGTCCATTCATGTGGTGGTGGACCGCTTTTCTAAGTACGGGACCTTCATTGTTGCTTTAACGGATTGCGCAACAGAGGATGCCATGCGCTTTTTCATTTCCCATATGGTAAAGTTTTGGGACATTCCAGAGAACATTGTTAGCGACCGAAACCCTCACTTCACGAGAAAGTTTTGGACGAAAGTGTTCAAAATCTTGGGGACAGATTTGCACTTCTCGACCAATTTCCACCTACAGACAGAGCGGGTCAACTCTATGCTCGAGGAGTACTTGCGGCACTTTGTGAGTGCCAACCAACGGAATTGGGTGCATCACTTGGACATCGCTCAGTTCTGCTACAATCTTTACATGAGCGAGTCATCCCATAGCACCCCGTTCGAGTTGGTGATGGTTGTCAGCTGCTCATCCCGCACATGCTGATTGCGGGATCCTCTAGTAGAAGCCCTGCGGCTAACCAATTTGCCTTGGACTTCAAGGTGATGGCGAATATTGCCAAGACATTTCTGGAGAATGCCGTACAGTAGATGGAAAAATGGTCGACGCAAAGCGAAGGCTGGTCGATTAAAAGGAAGGGGACTTGGTGATGATCAAGCTTCAGCCGCAACAGTTCAAGGTATTCTACAAGGTGCAAAAGAGACTGATTCGAAAGTATGAATGCCTCTTCCCGGTCCTCAAGAAAGTAGACAAGGTGGCCTACAAGCTTGAGCTCCCTGCCTAGCTGATTATTCATCACGTCTTCCATGTGAGTTGCATGAAGCCCTACCATGAAGACTTGAAGGAACCTCAGCGCAAAGTTTTGAAGTGACCCACGATGACCGTGACTACGCATTCGACAAGGAAGTGGAAGTCGTGCTCGATAGACCTGTCAATGGATAGTCGAAAATTCGAATCTGATCTGATTCCGTATCCGAACTTTTGGATATTTTTCGAAATTTCGGATTCGGATTCGGATATCCGAATATTTTTCGGATATTATCTTTTTTCGGATACGAATTCGAATATTAAGGTATTTGAATCCGTTAATATCCGATCCGACTTTAAATTGCAAACTTCGAATATCGAATATCGAATATCGGATTCGGATATCCGAAATTTTATATATATTATAGTATAATGCATATGTAATATATATTAATTAATAGAGAAGATTAAAGAATTTTATTCTCAACTGACTTTTACATAAATCAATTATAATATAATTTAGGGCAAATTACTTTAACTATCCCTATGTTTTACACTTATTACAGAAACTACCCTTACTATGAAACTAATTACGCGGACCACCCCTATAGTTTCTATTTTCTATAAAAATATAACACTAACTACCCCTATGTTTTATAAAATTTCTAAAGGAGAGGGGTGGTGAGTGTAATTAGTTTCAAATAGGGGTAGTCTCTGTAATACTCATGAAACATAGGAGGGGTTGATGTATTTATTTCTATAATTTATATATAATAGTAATATATATTAATTACAATTTACAAAAGAAGAAGATAGGACTCAAATATGTAGAGCAATATAATTTGGTTTTCGGATATTCGGATAATAACTAAATTTTTAATATTTCGGGTTTCGGATATTCGAATAATAGCATTCGAATTTTTTAGCTAATCGGATCGGATGTTATCCGATATCTGTTAAACTAGATGGATATGAATTTGAAGTGTCAAAAGAGATATCCATTCGGATATCGGATCGGATTCGGATATTAAAAAAAAGTTCGGATACTGATACAGATATTATCCTGTCCGTACCGATAAGCTTCCGTTGACACCCCTAGTGCTCGACAAGAGGGTCATTCATCGACGAGACGTTTTCCCGTATGTTGAGTACCTTATCAAAATGGAAGGGAATGCCGTACGGCGAGTCCAGCTGGAAACATGCTGATATGCTGCATCAGATGAAGGCTGAGGTCCAGGAGTTTTTCAGCGGACATGGTTGACGAGGACGACACGTCATAGGTGGGGAAGAGTGTTATGCCCAAAATGTTGTGCCCCACCGAGACGGATTTGTATAACGCTTCACAGACAAAGGTTATGCGGGAAGCTTCCAGAATATTTTAGAAGATGGTGGAATCCTCCAGAAGGTCCAAGATCTTACAGAAGATCCAAGATCTTTCTAGATTGCTTATGATCTTTCTGGATAAACTAGAAGCTTCCTTGTAAATATCTAGACTCTAGAATTTTCTAGAATAATTCTTGAAATATGCCGATTCCAGAAGCTTCTTGTAGGTCCCATGAGACATTATAAATAAGTGAGAGACTCATTTATTCCTTACCATCAAAACTTGTAAGCGTTCTCCAAGTTAATGAAAGAATAGTTACAAGACCCAATATTGCTATACTCTTCTCTAATTACTTAGTATTCTAGCTAAGCGTGTTCGAGAAGGCTTACACGAGTCTTCGAGCATGAAGATAGTGTGTCTCACGCGACGAAGTGTAGGTAAAAACACTAAGTCCGTAACAACTCGCCCTGGCCGCCCTGGGCCAGGGTCGGCCCTGCTCTCTTGTTAGCAGTTCAATTAATAAATTGTTTTTTATTATCTTGCTTTATTGGTTAAGGACGCTCCATAAAAGAATTTACAAAGTCCTTTGTTTGACTGTCAACCTGATGCCAACCCTTTATGATGGTGCTGACCACCCTTTATGATGGTGCTGACCAAGGCGTGGTTACATGGGTATGGAATGCTCCAGTACATGGAATAAAATTGGGAACACGGTCCAAAGGAGTCCTGGAATGCGGTACATAGGGAGTAGGCTTCTTCGTAGCACTTATTCGCAATGCAAACGCTTATCCGGAACGTGGAACACTTTTAAGAAGCAATTCATAATATAATGTATAATGTATATTTGGGTTCAAATTTTATCATATACCATCATAAACAAATCAAGAGTAAAAATATAGATTCATAAGTTTTGATCAATGCTAATAGTAAATTTCAAAAGAAGTAGCAAGTCTTGGGCCCTTAAAACTTTTTAGCGAGTAAGGACTAGAAGAATTACATGTTATTCATTCTAAAACTTTACCTCGAAATCCAAGTAATTGTATGTTGGGTTTGCCTGTTGGAATGTGGATTTCCTTGTTCCAATTTGTTGGCGTACCAACGAATTGGATGTTATTCATTCTAAAAGCTTTCCTGGAAATCCAAGTAATTGTAAGTTGTGTTCGTTGTTGGAACGTGGATTTCCATGTTCCAATTCTTTGGCGTGCCAAAAGGTGCATTCTGGATTGCGGAACGCTGCCTATATATCATGAATTCAAGTAACCATTTTTCAAGGTAGCTATAAGCACGAGAAGGATATGCCATAAAACCTAAATGGCTAGTTGGCCAGTGCGTAGAACTACCTTTCAGTTCTGCATTAAGCCCATGCAACCAAGGAGCACACTCCAAGTTACCCTAGAATATAAAGGTTCTAGACAAAGAGTTAGATAATACAATTGTTGTAGGGAATTGCATTATGTCATATTAAGCCAAAGAGTTAAAAGGAATGATATTCCAATTCCCTACTCAATTCTTTTGCAGGCGCTCAAAGGATTCTGTTGTATTCACTGAAGTCCGTGTTACTTGTCACCATCTACCAGAACAGGTTTAGGACGGGTTGAATTAGACGTTAAGAGTGCCCCATGTCAGTTGGCTCGGGTATGGTGTTTACTCTAATAATTGAACCCTTCTTGAACCTGTATTTTTGTCTTGTGCTGAGTTTTATACTTGTTATACATACTTGACATTTGGAGCTGAAATACATATCATGCCTAGAGATTTTAGACATGCATGTTTAAAGCTCCTCCAGACACTGTAGCATTCCTAGTTGTACTGGCACCGATCAAAGTTCTGAGCGAGTGAAAGATTTACTAACAACACCCTCACAATTTAATGTTCATGGCCCTCTCTCTCCAAAAGGCTATTAACTGAAAAAACAGCTTATGAGAAAATTAAACTTTCGTAGTCTGTATACAAAAAGTTTGAACATTAAATCCCTCTACTTTTCCTTCTTTTTTTAAGTGCCCTTTTATAGTTTTCCAGTAAACCTTCTAGTCATATGAGTACTACGTGACTTTGTTTTAGTAATTTTAAGTTAGTTCTTCATGACTCTGGAGAATTTATGCCAACTTTCATATAGGATAATGGCCCTCTCTCACGAAACAAAGGCCACAATGCCCGCCCCTCTTTTCTCAACCCTTCATTTGTCTACCTATTCATTATCTAAAAAGTCCATGCTCTCTTACCCATATTCAGCCTCCATTTCACCAGTACTCCATACAAACATATCATATTCTTCACAGCTTCAAATTTCCTTCACAATCCCTCCCAGGTGTCAATTCTTCTTATTAATCCCTCTACCCGCCAATATGTACTTTGTCTTTGATTATGCTCTCATCCCATATTTGACTGCAAGTGTGCCTGCTCAAACTTCTGTGAACCATTTACTTCCTAACTTTTGCGATCAAAGCAAGAGTCTTGTAAATTGGTTGAAGTATGTGTTCTTGTATTGTCCATGACTACTTGGATGGTTGAAATCTATGTTGCACAGACACAATACGACACATGCAAAATGTTCTAAAAATCGCTAGGCGGAGTCGGTGCGCCGGAGGGCCGACTAGCGCCTAGGCGCCAATTTTTTTTTTTGTTCATGTATATATATGTCTATATATATAACATATATGTAACATAAAGACACAAAGTCTTATGAGTTGTTATAGCTAGCATAGCAATGCCTATGTTCAAATAATGTTGGTGAGGTTTCGGGTTCAAATCCTAGAAATGTTTTGTTTTTTCATTTTTTTTTCTTTGGAAACAAATTCATATATATAGGGGGAGGAGAGGAGAGAGACAGCAGCCACTCCTCCGCTCCCCTCTCCCCTCCCCTCCCCTCTCCTCTCCTCTCCTCTCCTCCCCTCCCCTCTCCTCCTCCTCCTCCTCCCCTCCCCTCCGCCCCTCCCACCACCACCACCACCACCACCACCACCAGCAGAAGCAGCAGCAGCCGTCACCACCGGCGACGGCGGCGACGACGAAGGCGGCGGCGACGACGACGGCGACGGCGACGGCGGCAGGTAAGTATATAATTTTGTTTCAATTTTTTTTTTTTTTGAATTTTTAAAAAAGATTGGCTGCCTAGGGGGTTTTCGGTGCGGCGGGCGGCTGCCTAGCGCCGCCTAGGCCGATTTTTAGAATGCAACATAGACACGACATCTATTTTGGTGTCCTAGTGTATTTTGGAGTGTTGTCTCCTATATGTGTTCTACATGAGTCCCAATGTTACCGGAATTCACCTTATAACTGGTGAATCACTTCAAGTTTGTACATAGCGAAACGCGGTACACCAACGAACTAGTACATGGTTTCCACGTTGCGATGACCTAAACCAGTGACCTGACATATGGACTTACATGTTGTTAAGAAGTTTGCAAATAATGAACCTACTTGGTTTTATTTTTAATCATGCATCCCTAAAACATGTTCCACATTCCGGTTCAACGTATTACATTCCATATAAGCATTTCGATGCAGCCTACCCCTAACATACCACGTATCCATTCTCATTCCACGTACCGAAGCGTTTCACCTTCCAGGTAACCTTGGGTCACATGACACGGCCCACATTTTTTGAGTGTTCGTCCTGCCTAGGTTGAAACAGGTTTACGAGTTCGAGCGCCTAGAAGTGCCCTGCATGGGATCTTGTAAGTTGTAAGTACCCGACACATGGACACTACTGTTGTATGTTGATGCGTATTTGGCATTTTTTGTGATTAGTATGAATAATTCACTCGGCCAATTATTCCAAGGTATGCTTGAAAGGATAGCGGTTTATTTTTATCACAATCTAGAGTACACATCTTGCATTTTATAGTGCCATCACACGTTGAAATTGTGATGTCATTATTATCGGATGTATTGACGTGACATGATGTGTCCTGACATACATTATGAATCTTATATGTGAAGTGTCTTGATATCAATTGTTGCAATTAATTGGTTCAGTTTCTGTTAAGTTAGAGTGTTGCGAGGACGATGTTCTGTGAATTTCTAAAGATTAGTGTTGTTGCTCTGAGGCACAGTGACGTCGATGGTTTGAGTAGAATATGTGTGGTTAAAAAGCTCTTAGAGAGGTTCTTCCCTAATAAAGGGAAAACATCTAGCTTTACTTGGGTCACTTGAGGCCTTGTTGTCTGTTCCAGTCAGGTTGATCCAGGATAACCATGGAACTAAATTGACACTTCTTAACGATCCCACTTCGAATAGAATCATGATTTATAGACTAGGATATTAAATAGGATTGCAGGGTCTCGTCTAAACAACCACCCTAGCTAAATTGCTGATAGCTACACAAATTAAAAGGGGATAACTGAAATAGAAACTCAGGTTGTGACTCAGGTTGTGAATCTTGTGAACCTTTTTGAAAATGAAACTTTTCTTACAGAGAACTGCATCTCTAAGGTGCAATATATGCCAATAGCCAAATTAGAACATAATCCGTTAGAATGTTAGATATGATTATGGACTATGCTTATAAACCCCTTATTTTCTAGTCATATATCTTATCTAAAAGTTTTGTTCTTGTGATTCCTGAATAATACAGGAAAACATGGGTTGGTTATATATATATATATATATATATATATATATATATATATATATATATATGAATATGTTGTCATGGTAGTTGCTTAATGGTATATCCTTGTTTCTTTCTTGTCCTGCAAACTACCCTAAATTGTCAATCGAGCTGGTCTAAAGAACAAGCAGTTGTGTACAGTATTCTTACGCTTATGCCCTTCAGGGTTTTCTCTATGTATAGGTTTTTGAAGAGTGGTTTGTTTATACGCTTCTTGCTCTAGATATCTACAAAAAAAAAAAAAAAAAGTTCCAGTTCTATAAAGTTTTGGTTAGATAGAATGTCATTGAGGACATCTAGGGAGTTGCACACTTTTGTAATCAGTATTTTGATAATTGATATGCATAGTATATTTAGGATGAGTGATATGGATGTCACATCACATTTGATAATATGGTTGAAAACGGGTATAAATTGTCGTTGCGGATACGTCATAGCTTGTTGTGTTGGAGTTGGATCTGATAAGTTCTATGCAGTTAATTCTTTTTTTACTCTTAATAACAGACCCAATAAGGGGTTCAATACTTCTAAGGGGTTTTTATCTAAACAGCACATGTGGGATAAACGGATAAAGTATAAACCTATGGAACAGATTCTTCAAAACTCACTATACACCTGAATCGGATGCATAGCAGGTGAGGGTTTGCCTGTGCTGTGCTCTGATTTGCATCGTGTACTACCAAGACCTAATGAGTTATGGATCGTGAATCACAATCACCTGAAATTTTATATAGACCTAAGCCCTCTTTCCTATATTTAGAAGATGCGGTCAACAAATTCTACATGTGATAAGTAGCATCTGATTGAGATTTCACATTTGCTTGCAAAAGGTTTCATAGGTGAGCTGTTTAAATGTGGTTTAAGTAAATCTGGCCAGATGGATTTGTGAAGTCCCTCAAGAAACACCCTTAAATGCATATGGTGGACCCTACGGAGATATCTCTAGGTACGTAAGGACTTCAGGTAGATATCCTGGCGGTAGGATGAGGCCTGTTTGTGCTATTTTGTTCATATGGGACCGTATGAAGGTCCTAGGAGACGTCTTTGGGTGTATTTGGGCCCTAGGTAGACGTCCCTAGGTGTATGTTGACTCAAGTGAAGACACAATGTTGGGGCACAATACTCAGCATTTCATGTTTCATAGAAAACGTAGGTGCTATAAATGGATGTGATGGGCAGGTATCTTATGTTGGATCTGAATAGAATCAAGATATGGCACTTTTTTGTAGGGACTCATGTTCTATATTTCATAGTCTTGAACGAACACAAACCCTTTAAAATTGGTTAATAACTTAAGGACTTGGGAACTTATCAAATATTTCCCGGAAACTTTTAGACTAGCAAGGCTTGGTGACGATTCCTGGGTTTCAGATTTTCGTGACCTGTTCCTCTTGAGGTATTAGCCTTCTGTGTTGTTCTACTACTTCCGGATTTGTGTTGTGCAAATATTAATGTATAAGGTCCAGGAGTCGTCTTATATAAATACAGTGTAGTTGTTTAGAATCAGGTTCGCAGTATCGGAATCGGTATCGGACAATTCCAAAGTATCGGTATCGGTATCGGCAGTATAAGTGGTTTCGGATCGGAGTATCAGACTTTTGGTATCAGAAAACAAATAATTATTAATAAATTATTATTATTTTGGAAAATAGTAATTTAGGTATAATTTTAAGTATTTTCAGTGTTGTTTCTTAGTAGTTTTGAAATTGAATGAAATAATAGTCACCCTCGTCGATTGGTTTACATGCGATAGATAGTTTTCTTCTTTTACATGCTTTACATATTTTTACAACCTTATTATGCTTTTACACCCTTGTTGATTGATCTTTTTCGTTCAATTTTCTTTGTCGAATTGACCGGAAAAGAGACCCCAATGTCGGTATCAGTCAGTATCGGGTATCGGTCGGTATCGGATCGGGACATGCCAAATCGTGTCAGTATCGGCCGTATCGGATTGGTATCGGCCGATACTACAAACTATACTTTAGATTATATATAATGATGTAGCAGACTTTGTATAGGACGGTGTAATTTGGATATTGACATGTTCTTTATATTAAGTGTTGGTAAATGGGTTTCAGTCATATGGACAATGCTTTACTGGTTATAGGATTGGGTATTTTAAAAGGAAAAAACACCTTTTAAATGACTTGATGTTCCAGGAATGTTATCTTTCATGATTTATATAATGTGGTCGGCTATTTTAGTCGCTGACCCTTGGGTTCCAATCACCTAGGTATGGTTCTTGACAGCTTGAGACGAAGTACTTTAAATCTAGATACTTGGCCATGAGCAGCCCTTTGGTTTTACAAGAGTGGGTGAGTGATTATAGTATTAGAAGTGTTAATGCCTGGCCCCTCCAACTTTAGAGTACAATTTGTTCAGTCTGCATCTGCTTACAGACCTGCCTTGGTCTAGTTCATCTCATGCTTTTGAAGGCAGCTTCTTTTTCTTGTGTCTTTTGTTGATATAAGTCCCTTAAATCTTCTATATTTATTATTTAGAGTTAGGTCTGCCAAATCTTGGTAATTGCGGAGACATCCCCCAAATCTTAAACAGTTGGAACAATGAGTAGTCATGGTTAATTTACCTCATTTGAAAAGGTAATATTCCGACAACTTGGATAACTTTATTTTTTGTAACCTTTTGCCCTTATCTTCCTCCTCCTACCTCGCTCTAGCATTTGTGTTGTTGAAAATAGATACATGTATGAATTCGTGCATGATGCGGATTCGAGATACAATTATTTTCAAAAAATGTAGGATAGGGGTATTATATATCCTATATATTTGTGGCCCATGACCACCAAAGTGAAATGGGCCAACTGACTATTCACTTTCCCCCACCAACTACAAAGTCTAAAGGCATTATTTCTCTCCACTAACCTGCCTACCACAAAGTCTTATCAACTAACCAACCTCACCATCCGACTTCATCTCACTCAGGCTGGGACAACAAAGGCAGAAGTAAGCTTTCTTCCCCCTCTTCATTTATTTATTTTCTTTATTCTGCTTTGTTTTTTTATTTTGACAAAGATGGGTCAGATACATCGAATTTGGACAACATCTGGTCGGTTTCGTCCCAATTTTGCCGGCAAACCGTATCTTGACAATGTCTTGACTGGATCTTGCATATTTTGGGCGAATTCATTGGAATTCTTGTCCAATACGTACTAGACGTGGACAAAACGTGGACAAGAACATCATTTTGGCGTGTTCATGCAATATAGCCTAACATTTTCCATTAAGGTGTTTGGAATAAGGGGGTCGAGGAAAAAGTGGGTCGAAAGGTGTCTGTCTCTACATGTTTCATATGCTTTGTTGCCTAGGCAACTAGTATTTACTATTTAGATGGATGATAATGTCTTGAGGAGGAGGTCACCTTGGCACGGGAGACAGCCACCTCAAGAGCACCTTGATTTGTCTTGACTTAAATACGACCCATCTTGCTTTTAATAGATGATAAGGTCGCCTTGATCTGTCTTGACTTAAATACTAGTACTTAGATGATAAGGTCGCCTTAGTATAAGTACTTAAATTACATCTTGCTTTTAATTTGGATTCTTGCTACCTCTATTAGTGTTAGTATGTTTATTACCTATTGTTCACATGAACAGAACATCAAAAACTAAATTACTTATATTATAGTGTAAAGAAGAAAAGGATAAATAATTTAGTATTTGTTTGTTTACCAGTAATATTGCATAATTTTGTTTGACCTATATATGATTTATAAATAATTCTTGTGTAATTTTGAATAAGTGTGTGCTTTGTCTTAACGAGGCTCGCACACTTTTGCCTTGCACCTCGCGCTTCAGTCCTAAACATCCTTTGCATTACGCTGCACCTTTCGCCTTTAATAAATATGTTCTCGCATGTACCTTCTCTTTATAATATCTTTAAACTTACAATTATAATGTATTCAATACCAATATGTGGTTAGAAATATACATATAGTATGATGTATTTGTTTTTTGATTGAACACTTCATATGCCATTTTGTTTATATACTTAACAAGATTTATATAGGATTAGTGGCGCAAACTAAAACACAAAAGTCTCACTTATCTAAGGTTTAGTCTAAGGCTCGTGTCTTGCCGCCGTGAGCCCCCTACATAGGCCTTTTGGTACGATCTGTCTCGTGCCCCCTTAACAAGCTTGGAGGATAGTGAGAGGAGGACAAGAAAGGGTGGGGGGTTGGTGCCGGGGAAGAGGGGATTGGGAGTGGATAAGAGAGTCGAGACAGGGAAGGGAGGAGGAGAAGGGGAGTTGGCACCAGTGGTGACAGAGGAGGGGAGGAGGGGAGCATGAGGGATGGTGACTGAGGAGGGGTGTGTGTGGGATGAGAAGGAAGACGAGGCAAACTACTATTTTTACACCATACACCCATGGGTTGGGTTAACTTTTTTCTTACGTAGATAGTGGGAGATCATAACTCCAATTGTTTGACATTTGGAGAATTTTTGTTCAATTATCAAGATTTGGGGGACCTAACTCTAAGAGAGTCGAGGCAGGGAAGGGGGGGAGGGGAGGAGAAGGGGAGTTGGCATCAGTGGTGACAGAGGAGGGGAGCGTGAGGGATGGTGACTGAGGAGGGGTGTGTGTGGGATGAGAAGGAAGACACGACAAACTACTATTTTTACACCATACACCCATGGGTTGGGTTAACTTTTTTCTTACTTAGATAGTGTGTGATCATAACTCCAATTGTTTGACATTTGGAGAACTTTTGTTCGATTATCAAGATTTGGGGGACCTAACTTTAAGAGAGTCGAGGTAGGAAGGGAGGGGGGGGGGGGAGGAGAAGGGGAGTTGGCTTCAGTGGTGACGGAGGAGGGGAGCGTGAGGGATGGTGACTGAGGAGGGGTGTGTGGGATGAGAAGGTAGACGGGCCAAACTACTATTTTTACACCATACACCCATGGGTTGGGTTAACTTTTTTCTTAGATAGTGGGGGATCATAACTCCAATCGTTTGACATTTGGAGAAACTTTTGTTCAATTATCAAGATTTGGGGGACCTAACTCAAAATATGAAGAATTTAAGGGATATATATCAAAAAACAAATTTCTTATTTAACATTCATTTAGGTCCTCTTTTATTTTCTGTACCACAGTTTTAGTGATGAGCTTCAACTTGGTCTATTTAAAGATCAAAAGTTTGGAATGGATATCTATGTTCAATTTTGTGCAAGTTGGATGTTCAATCTTATGCAAGTTGGAGGGTTTTTTTTTGTCTTAGATAGTTGCAGGCACACTTGGTGACTTCTGATGGTAGGTTTCATTGGATGAATTAGTGAACTATATAGATGCCCTATATTTGAAATCAATTTGTCAAATTGTTGTGAATGGTAGTAGTGAACTTGTTACATTTCCTTTCAGACTATATTTACACTTTTAGGTAATAATATTTCGATGCCATGGTTTCCTTTTAAAGCAGGGATGTCAACTGAAACCAAGATAAACCCGACGCAGAAAATTGATGCAGTTGTTTCTCCAGCTAAGTTTCTGCAAACTGCCTCCCAGTTTAAGCGATGGGGCAGGAAATATCCCTTCCTTAGATATGGCCTTCCATTTATTTCACTCACAGTGTTGGGGTCCGTCGGCCTGGCTCATCTCATACAAGGGAGGCAAGTATCTACGTTATCAATCCTTCGGGAATTATTTAGATGTTAACTATTATTGTTTTTTTGACTGTCCAATATTTTTTTCTGTTACATGTTCTATTTTATCCAATTGTACTGATTTGTATTTCCTTCTGAATCATTGTTGGTCGGTATCCATTAAAAATACTAAAAAAAAATTATTCGGTTTCGGTTTGGGTTTTGGTCCATCGAAAGTCAAATAAGACTTGCGCAATTATATAATTACTCTCATATTTATGTATATTTTATAATTACAAATGTGTATATTTTGAAAATAACAATTCTATGCATGTGTTTTAAATTCCAACTTCGGTAATTTAATAAGTAGTCCAACTTTGAAATACAACAAACGTAATTATACGAACTCGAGTGGCTCTTGTGGTTACCGAGGAGAGGTATAAGACCCTGACTAGACGGCAGAAGATCAGTGGATCGAACTACGGGGACTTTTTATTCCTTCAATTTATAATAATGGTGGGAGTTGGGGGCAGTGGGCCCAAAAGACATGCAATGCAGCATGCATAAAGTTCCGTGCGTATCGTCGGTTTTGGAGATACGTGGCCCAATAGAAATAGCCCAACCTAATAAACCAAATTGATTATTGGTTCGGTTTTGGTTGCGGCTAATTTCGGTTTTGGATTTTTAGAAGTTCATTTTATTCGGTTTTGACTAATTTTTTTTTTTGTCCATGTCTGTGATTTCACTGTCATTACTGTTATCCAATTGTACTGATTTGTATTTCCTTCTGAATCATTATTGGTCGGTATCCAGTAAGGAAGTGACAAAGGAGAAAGACAATCTAGAATGGGAAATCATTGAGAATTCAAAAGCACTGTCGAGAACAGGACCTGTAGACGGCTATAAGCCGAAGAGGCTCTCGCTGGAGGAGGAGCTCAAGGTAGTTTATATTACTCACTACCCGTGCATATTCATATTGTAACTGGGCAATTGAGGGTATTATTAGAGGAACTTCAATCCTTTAATAGTTTAATGGATTTTTATTTATTTTTTTGGTGCAGGCCTTACAAGAGAAGGTTGACATTAACAACTATGAGTACAAGAAGATTCCGAAGCCAAATGAACGAAAATAAAGAATAAAAAGAAAAACAAGGGAAGTAGTTCGTTTTTTAGAGAGAGAGGTGTTGTGGTTAAAAGCTATGTACTCCAAAATTTGTAGTATATTCAAAACCTCTACTAATGTGAGTTTCTCTTCGTGGTTGCCTATTAGAATGAGAACCACATTTTTGAGTGGTTTTCTGGATTTCTTGGAGAAAACTATAGCCTTCGGCCGTTGTACAAAGTTTGTACAAGAATTTTTCGTTGAATATGAGTAAATAGAATTGCTTAAGTGCATTCTTGTGTGTTTGGGATGTTCAACTCCTTTTGCACTTTCGGATGCTATGGAATGTTTTCCTCACTGGCCACTTGTTTCTTACTCCTTGATTTCTTGGTTCCATCCATATGCCTCTGCTTTTTTGTTTCTCTAATCTCCGATGTTAGGGGGCGTTTGGTATGCGAAATATTATATAGCCGGGAATTCTATATTTCCGGGAATCAAATTCCAAGGAATTAAATTTTTGGAAAAATTATATTCCCATGTTTGGTGACAATATAAATATTCCCGGAAAAAAAATAAAAAATAATAATAACGAAAAAAAATGAAAAAATATAAAAAAAACCGATAAAAGGACAAAACCGGTAAAAACGAAAAAAATCGTAAAAACGACAAAATAACAAAAAACGATGAAAAACGACGAAAAATCGGTTAAAACGACAAAAATGACCAAAAAGCGACAAAAAATGTATAAACGACAAAAAATAACAAAAAAAGGGTAAAAACGACAAAAATAACCAAAACACGACAAAAACGACATAAAATCGTAAAAATGACAAAAAAAAACCAAAATGCGGCAAAAACGACCAAAAAAATTCGGTTAAAACAACAAAAAATGACAAAAAAATCGGTTAAAACAAATAATCGATAAAAACGACAAAAAAGAACACAAAATCGGTTAAAACGACAAAAAATCGGTTAAAACGACAAAAAATAACCAAAAAGCGACAAAAAACGGTAAAAGCGACAAAATGATAAAAAAAAACGACATAAATAAGTAAAAATGACCAAAAAGCGAAAAAAAACGACAAAAACGACTAAAAATCGGTAAAAACAGCAAAAAAAACTACAAAAACGACAAAAAATCGCTTAAAACGACAAAAATTGACAAAAAAGCGACAAAAAGGACAAAAGTTGGATAAAAACGACAAAAAATAATCAAAAAGTGACAAAAAAGACAAAAAAGGGTAAAAACGACAAAATTGCTTAAAACGACAAAAAATGGGTAAAAACAACAAAAAATGACAAAAAAGCGATAAAACGACAAAAAATAATCAAAAAGTGACAAAAAAAGACAAAAAATGAGTAAAAACGACAAAAAATTGCTTAAAACGACAAAAAAATTGGTAAAATCGAAAAAAATGACAAAAAAAACGATAAAAACGACAAAAAATTGCTTAAAACGACAAAAAATTGGTAAAAACGAAAAAAATGACAAAAAACTGATAAAAACGACAAAAAATAATCAAAAAGTGACAAAAAATGGGTAAAAACGACAAAAAAATCGCTTAAAACGACAAAAAAAAATGGTAAAAACGACAAAAAATGACAAAAAAGCGATAAAAACGACAAAAAATAATCAAAAAGTGACAAAAAAGACAAAAAATGGGTAAAAACGACAAATTTGCTTAAAACGACAAAAAATTGGTAAAAACGAAAAAAATGACAAAAAAGGGTAAAAACGACAAAAAAAGAAAAAAATGTTCAAAACTAATCAAAATTGATCAAAAAAGAAGAAAAAAATTTAAACAATTTTTTTTTTGCCCGGACAAAAAAAAATACCCACCTATTCTCAAAGGATAGGATTCCCATGTTTTGTGGGTAAACTATTTACCCGGGTATTTATAATTCCCGGGAATAAATTTTTTATAAGCCAAACAAACGTGGTAATAGATTCTCATCTTAAATTTTCCCGGAAATAAAAAAAAAATACCGCGTACCAAACGCTCCCTTAAAGTCTTTCCGATATGTTTTTCGAAATAGATATCTTTTTTTTATTGTTCAGATTGGATTTTTAAAGTATATAGTTTTTTGCGAGATTTTGATCTAATCTCAAGTGGTTGGAGTGAGGTTGCTAGTCAGAGTGACGGAGAAGCACTAGAATATGACTTTGATAAAGTAACATTTCAAGTTAACAGTATAATACCTCTATACAGTTTCATATAGGGGTGAGCATCGTTTCGATTCGGTTTGAACCGAACCGTTTTTCAGAAAGCCGACATGAACCGTAAACTGTAATTGCAAAACCGAAAATCGAATCGTTACCGAGCCGAAATAGAACTGTTCGGTTTTCGGTTAGTTCGGTTTAATGGGCCACTAGGCCGGGCCGGATTTTCTAAAGTATTAAAATGTGGTTAAATTAATTTAAACGGGCCATCAAAATTTAACAGGCTACAATAAAAACAAATCCAACTATATAACAAAATCCAAATGTAAAAGTAGTTACTGCCACAATCAAATCTAGATACATTACAAATCCAGATAACAATATATACAATTTACTTGCAGTAACAAAATCCAGAATCCCTAATCTCTATTATATTCATTCACAATCAAATTTACTGGCAACACAATCAAATATTTTTTTTGAATTTGCTGCTAGATACATTACAAATCCATATTATGTAGATTAGAATTTATAGTTTACAAGTATACAAACTACAATCAAGAAGAATTAGTTGCAATACAAATTACGATGAAGAAAAATTCCAATCTCATGGCTCTTGCACTGCACAAACTGATCCAATATCCAATTCCAGACTCAAGTCAAACCTGCATTATATAAAATCACTAAATCGAGGCTCAGAATGGCTGCAACAAGTGACACGCTACTGGCTGCAACAAGTGCCAAATCATCATCGCCCATTCTTATGAAATTTTTTAGTAAAATTTATGAATATTAAACGAAAATATGAATCAGAGTACCTTGCCACTGGCTACAACAAGTGCCACGCCACTGGCTGCTAGGAGTGCCTCGCCAATGCACATCAAAGTAAATCTAGCAGACATAGACAAGTAGTATCAAACTCTATATCCATGCATTGTATAGATTCTATAGAAGAGAACATAGTGATGTATCCAGACTACTATATCCAGACTCTATATCCAAACACCTCCACAACAAGCATCATGCAGGTAGTACAATTTATAAACTGTAAATTATAAGCCATCAGCAACATATCAAGTTAGCAACCCTGTATTCTGCATATAGCTTCATGTTTCCTACATTTTTTTGCAGCACCATGCAAGAATAAATAGAATCTATTTGTGCAAGCTAAACAGAATCTATTTGTGCAAACAATGCATAATTAAATAAAATCTATTTGCAATTCAAGTAATCCAATGATGGATATGCAAAAATAAAACATGGGAGAAGTCACAAGAATTTCTTGCACGCAGTGAGGCAATGATTATAAACATGTACAAAATTATAGAATACTAAGTATCAAATTAACAAATTAATTTACAACTGTTAAAATGTACACTGTAAGAAAACTATTGAACTAGGGAAACCAAAGACTTGAGGTCATATGGCATGAGGCAATGATTATAAATATAAATTTATAAACCCTAATCTTCAATAAATTAATATGAAGAAGAAGAGTAGTAGATTGTTGGAGTGGGTGGGATTCCCAACCTATGTGGAGAAGACCCCGGAGTGCGACGAGCGCCATTCGTGTGTCGAAGAAGCTCGGGAAGTAGGCGATGCGGAGTCGCTGCTGCTGTTGGTGACCCAGAAGAAGGTTCTGGACTGGGTCTGCCGAGTTCGGCCCGAACTCGGTCCCAGGCCGAGTTCTGGCCGAACTCGGTCTGGCTCTTCCAGAAGTTGGCCGTCCAGTGCTGTTTGCCCGACACAGAGTTCTGGCCGAACTCTGTGTCGTCGGGGCTGATGCAGGAATTTGGATGAGTTTTCATCATTGGATCTAATCCAACGGTCCAGGTTGGTTGCGGGATTGGAGAGTTAAGTTGGGATTTTCCAACCCTAATTCATTACGCCATATCGCAACGTAACACAACTTGGAGAGAGGAAGGAGGCAAGAGTGCCATTACAACTTCGGAGAAGAAGACGGAGGATTGAAGGTCGCTATTCGAAGGAGATCGTGTTCGGGTAATCTCTACTCGTCGTTCTCGCTCTTCGTAGCCTTGTAATCATTGTTCTTATCTCTGAGTGTTGTGGGGGTCCGATTTGGATCGGGAGGAGTTTGTAGAGGGTGTAATTCTTCTATTCCATTAGTGGAGGCTTCTCAGGGTTGGACTCCGATCGTCCCGTGGTTTTTTCCCGCAAGGGTTTTCCACGTCAAAAATTTTCTGTGTCTGCGTGGATTGTTTTGTGTGGTTGTTTTTGGGTTCGTGCGTTGTATTGCTCGGTCCTCTCGCAGGTACTCTCCGGTTTGGGGAAAGGTTTCCGCGTTTCTTTTCCAACAGAGTGGTATCAGAGCCAGGTTCTGGAATTCAGAAGGAGTGTCAGTAGTTGACAGAGAAACCAGAGAGGAGAGATGGACACGAAGCCGGTGCGCATGGTGAACCTGAACGGCACAAACTATCATTATTGGCGGATGTGAAACCCGTAATTTTAGAAATTTTTTTAAATATTTTCAATTGTTGAATTTTTGAAACTGGGAACATGCAATTAATTTTCTAATTAAAAATTATGTTATTTAGAATACAAATTATTATTATGTTCAAGAAAATAAATTAATTAGATTTTGTATGGCAGCCTAGATATGAACCCGGTTTGATTTTTAGTTAAACCTAAAAATATTTTTATTTTTAAGATTTTAAGTAAACAAAAATTATTTTTCTCAATAAGCCTTAAAACCATTTTCTTATTGTTGTTTTTCAGCCCATAAAATTTTATATTAGCTCAAAGCCCCAACAATTTGGATCTTAGCCTTTAGGCCCAAATCCAATAATCCATTTTGACCCACAACCCATTATAACCCATTTAGGATCCATAGATCTTTTGATTCATTCCTACAGCAGAGTGAATGAGTTAAAACTCATTTATGGAGGAATTGGAATCATTTCCATGTTTGGAGCTCTTCTTCTCCCAGCCGACCCAACGCTCGACCCCTCGTCTCCTCTCCGGCCGGCCATGAAGGCTGGGCCGTTCGTCTTCCTCCTTTCCGGTAACCCCCGTTCACCATCTCCTATAAAAACCCTCTCCTTCTCCCACACTTCATCCACCATTTTCCCCAACCAAATCCAAACCGTGCCCTAGCCCGATCTTTCCGGCGATCCCGAGTTTCTCTGGCGAACTCCGTTCTCGGCGCCACCTTCCCCGGCCGCCTCCCGAGTTCCCGAGCCATCCTCGCGGCTTTCCGCCGTCGGACCCGCGCCTCCAGCGCCGCCGGTCACTGTCCGTGCGGCCCCGCCAGGCCGATCCCGGCAGCCCCCGAGCCCGGCGCACCGCCCTTGGCCGCCCGCCACTGGCCGCACCCCCTGTGCGCGCGCCCTCCGCGTCCGCCCTTTCGGCGCCAGCTTCCCGAACGGCCCCGTCGCTGTGATTTCCGCGGCCTGACCGGCCGACCTCCTCGACCGTCCTCCCTCTTTTCGAGCTTCCGATCTTCTGTTCCGAGCTTCCCGACTTGCTGTCCGCGGGATTCTGAGTCAGATCTGTGGGTTCCCACTGTCCGCAAGTGCTGGAACGTTCCGAGTCCGAGGCATCACTTCGGATTCCTTCGTGTTTTCGGTAACCTCTGGATAGTCCCATAGTTCTCTATTTTGGTCTATGATGAAATCTGGTCCAGGAGTTTTTCTTCGGAAAAATTCGATTTTTCTATTACGTTTGTGTTTCGGAAATCTTTCGGATAGTTGTGTTATGTGGTTGGTTTGATGATATTTTGGTCCTAGAATTCCCTGGGAATTCGGTTTGCTAGGTTTCGGATTTTCCGAACTCGGTTCGGAAAAGCTCTGTGAATTTTGGAATGATTCTTCGGTTAAATTTTCTGTTGATTCTCTGAGTTCATATCTGTTTTCCGAATCTCGGAAGAATTACTTTGGATATTTCGAGTTCGATATTATTTTCTGGTTATTATTATTATTATTATATTTTGGTTGGATCGGTATCCCTGGTTTGGGATTTATTTTGCAGGAAATCGGCACGTTTTCCAGTTTTGGGTTATCCCGAAAATAGAGGGAATGCTGCCGAAATTTCTATAAATTTTGATTATATAATTTTAAAATGAATTTTGGAAAAGAATACTATTTTTGAATTTATTTGGGCGACGACCGTATTGGTCAATGGGCCCCAGTAAAATGCAAACGCACCGGTCTGTCCGGACGTTGAGGCAGAGTAGCTGTAAATGAAGATTGGACCAATTCTGAGACTCATTCTATTTTTTTAAATTAGAATTATTAGTTATTATTATTATGTAATTTTTGTAGGTAATTTACAAGACTAACAGTTTATTTCTCTTATTTTAATTCATGGAAATGTAAGAGCATAAGCTCATTTGTTTATTTTTGTAAGTTGTAATAAGTAGGAAATTAGTTGTGGATGTTTCTGGGATTGTGAATACGTAGGATTAATTAATATTATTTAAATAGTTAGAAATTCATGATTTTCTCACTTAAAGAAAAGAAAAATAAAAATTGATAAAAACAAGTTTTTCGAAATAAAAATATAAATTTAGATTTCCTTAATTGTAACGCACTAGAAAAGCGTGTTTTGATTTTGTTGATTAATACAAGATTAAAATTGACTAGGAAACAAAATCTAGAGATTGTAACTAGATTCTAGAGTCGTGGTTTCTGAGACATAATTTCCGGAATGTAGGATTTCAAAGAAGAAGGTGACTGTTCAAAATCCGAAGAACCAATCTCGTCCAACTTAAGAAATTTAAAGGCAAGTACATTTATGTGGATTTACGATTATTTTAACAATCATTTCATTGCAATTTTAAACCACTGTTCAAACACGGACTCTTTTGGGAGTATTGACTGTACTGTTGGGGACTGGGGGAGTAGAGTAGTGGATATGACCAAATCCAAAATTAGGATAACTGACTGTGTTAGCTTTCCCCTCTTCACACGGGGACAAGCCATACCGTATCACTAGGATACTACTGTAACCCAATCCGGTCATATTCATTACCTATTCACATCACTGTACTGTATTTCAAATCTGTTTCATCTTTAAAAACTGTTTAAAAGTGCATGATATTAATTGTCATTTTAATTGTTAAAATTTGCATGAATTGTACTTTGCTCCCTCCTGACTGGAGACAACATTTTAGGTATTTCTGATGACCTGGAGATGCTGATCAATAGCTATTATGATCCTGATTTGTACCCGGCGGTACTTCCACCTGAGGAGGATGTTGTGGCGTCTCCATAGATGCTATTTTCGTTGAGAGTTTAGTTGTTTCTTTGTTGTTTCAAGTTATGAATCTTGTAACAGAACAAATTTTAATTATCGTTTAAATAAATGCTGTGGCAAATTTAATTTCAAATGTTGTTGATCACCTGCATATGGATTACAGCTTACTGTCGCCGTCTCATCAACGGTGCAGGCTGGGCATGATCCGATTCGACCCAAGTATTTGGGGACCGGGTCGTGACAGCGGAGCAAGATGAAGGATTTGCTATTTGTCAAGAAGCTGCATCTACCCGTGTTTACATCCGAGAAGCCCAGTGATAAATCCGAGGAGGACTGGACATCAGAGCACATACAGGTGTGTGGGTACATACGACAGTTTGTTGATGAGAACGTGTACAACCACGTTGCCAATATTGAGCACGCGAAGACGTTGTGGGATAAGCTGGAATCCTTGTATGCGAAGAAGACCGGGGTAAACAAATTATTCCTGATCCGAACGATGATGGGTCTGCGGTACAAGGATGGGACGTCTATTTCGGATCACTTGAGTGAGTTCCAGGGCGTGGTTGACCAGCTATCTTCTATAGGAGTCAAGTTCGACGACGAAGTTCAGGGACTGTGGCTGCTGTATACTTTGCCAGACTCGTGGGAGACCGTACGAGTATCTATGATCGCTTCTGCTCCAGAGGGCGTGGTCAGTCTGGAGTTTGCCAAGAGCGGGGTGTTGAATGAAGAGATGCGGAGACGTTCTCAGGGCACTTCATCCACATCCCACCACTCAGAGGCACTTGTTTCAGAGAGCCGCGGAAGGGGCAAAAGCAGGGGTCCAGGTGGTGGCAGAGACAAGAGCAGGGGGAAGTCCAAGGGTCGGTACGAGGACTCGGAGTGTTACCATTGTGGTAAGAAGGGCCATATCAAGCGGAATTGTTTCGCTTGGAAGAGAGAGAAGAAGGGCGACAAGGGGAAGCAAGAAGAGAACACTACAGCGACGGCCTCGATGCATGGAGGCGATGTGATCATCGTAGGTGATGAGGTCATTACTAACCTCGCCTGCGATGACAATTCTTGGCTGGTGGACTCAGGGGCTTCAGCACATGTATCTCACAACAGGGCACTGTTTGCCACTTACACTACAGGCGACTGTGGAGTGTTGAAGATGGGCAATGGAGATGTGTCGAAGGCGGTTGCCGTTGGAGATGTGCATTTGAGAACGAAGACGGGTGCGGTTCTTGTTCTCAAGGATGTTCGTCATGTCCCTGATATCCGTTTCAACTTGGTGTCGGTTGGAAGGTTGGATGACGAGGGATTCTTCAGTCTCTTCGGGAATAGTCAGTGGAAGCTTTCCAGGGGTTCGATGGTGATTGCCAGAGGAAGCAAGAAGTCCGGTCTCTACTATATGGAGGGGAGCGCACAGGGGACACAGGAGGTGAACGCAGTCAGTGATGCGTCTACCGAGTTGTAGCACAGGCGGCTCGGCCATATCAGCGAGAAGGGGATGAGCTACTTGGTGAACAGGAAGGTGATTCCGGGGCTCAAGTCTACAAAGTTGGAGAAATGTGCGCACTATCTAGCTGGGAAGCAAAATAGGGTGTCTTTCCAAAGTCACCCAAGTTCGAGGAAGCCGACGTTGCTCGAGTTGATTCACTCGGATGTCTGCGGTCCTATGAAGGTAAAATCTCTTGGTGGTGCTTCTTACTTTGTAACCTTTATTGATGACTGTTCCAGGAAGGTTTGGGTCTATGCCTTAAAGACCAAGGATCAGGTGCTGCCTACTTTCAAGGAGTTTCAGGCCTCTGTTGAAAGAGAGACGGGCAAGAAGTTGTTGTGTGTTCGGTCCGACAATGGCGGCGAATACATCGGTCCCTTTGATACGTATTGCAGAAAGCAAGGGATACGACACCAGAAGACTCCGTCCAAGACACCTCAGCTCAATGGTGTAGCGGAGCGCATGAACAGGATACTGATGGAGAGGGTGTGGTGTTTGCTGTCAGAAGCAAACTTGCCGGGCAGTTATTGGGGTGAGGCTCTTCTCACAGCTGCTTATGTTATTAATTTGTCTCCTAGTGCTCCTTTGCAGGGTGATGTGCCTGACAAAGTATGGTACGGCAAAGAGCCGTCATATAATCACCTGCGGACGTTTGGTTGTAAGGCCTTCGTGCATGTACCGAAGGACGAGAGGACCAAACTTGAGCCGAAGACGAGGCGATACGTCTTTGTCGGCTACGGTCGGGATGAGTTTGGCTATAGACTCTACGACCCAGTGGAAGGAAAGCTCTACAGAAGCAGGGACGTGGTATTCGTCGAGGATCAGACCATGACCAACACTCAGGATTCTGAGATGCCTTCTGAGGCTGAGGAATTGCCTGAGTTAGAGTCATTTCGTTTCGAGCAGTTTCCAGAGGACATCACAGAGGATCCAGTTATGGGGGAGCCGGTACATGGAGTTGCTCCCAACCTTGATCATCAGCCTGCTGATGGTGGTCAGGGTGTCCTTCAGGAGGATGAGCATGCCGGAGAGGCAGTTCCTGAAGGGGCGGAGGCTGTTGGTATACAGCCAGCACCAGTGGCTCCACTGAGAAGGAGCGACAGAGATCGTCGACCATCTACGAGATACTCACCGGATGAGTATGTGCTATTGACTGACGGAGGAGAGCCCGAAAGTTTTGCAGAGGCTATAGAAGACGAACATAGGCAGGAGTGGATGGAGGCTATGCAGGAGGAGATGAGTTCCTTGCACACCAACTCCACTTATGATCTGGTGCGGTTGCCAAAGGGCAAGAAGGCTTTGAAGAATGGATGGGTGTTCAGAGTGAAGCAGACGGAAGATGCTACTCGCCCTCGATACAAAGTGAGGCTGGTAGTCAAAGGCTACGGTCAGCGGAAAGGCGTGGATTATGATGAGATCTTTTCGCCTGTCGTCAAGCATTCGTCTATTCGGGTGGTGCTAGCATTAGCAGCCAGTCTAGACTTGGAGGTCGAGCAGATGGACGTGAAGATGGTATTCCTCCACGGTGATCTTGAGGAGGAGTTGTACATGGAGTAGCCAGAGGGATTCTGTGAGAAGGGTAAGTCACATTTGGTCTGCCGGTTGATGAAGAGCTTGTATGGTCTGAAGCAGGCTCCGAAGCAGTGGTACAGGAAGTTCGAGTCGTTTATGGGGGAGCATGGTTATGCACGGACGACGTCGGACCATTGTGCATTTGTGAGGTATTTTGCCGAGGATGATTTCATCATTTTGTTGCTCTATGTTGATGATATGCTATTAGTGGGTCGGAATGCCACTAGGATAGCGGAGCTGAAGCGCCAACTGGGTGCGACCTTCTCTATGAAGGATTTGGGCGCAGCGAAGACTATTCTTGGGATGGAGATCAGCCGAGAGAGAGAGACCAAGCTGCTACACTTGTCCCAAACGAAGTACATTCACCGGGTACTTCAGCGTTTCGGGATGGACGGGTCGAAGAAAGTGAGTTCCCCCCTCGCAGCTCACTTTATGCTCACTGAGGAATAGTGTCCATCTACCGAGGACGAAAAGGAAGATATGGAGCGAGTTCCATATGCCTCAGCTGTGGGAAGCCTGATATATGCTATGGTGTGTACGAGGCCAGATATTGCTCATGCAGTTGGTACGGTTAGCAGGTATCTTTTAAATTCTGGAAGGGTACATTGGAGTGCGGTCAAGTAGATTCTACGATATCTTCAGGGCACTGCTGGTTGGAGACTTTCCTTTGGTGGTGACGAGCCGAAGCTGGTTGGGTATACCGACGCTGATATGGCTGGAGATGTAGACACGAGGCGATCGACTTCGGGCTACATGATGATGTTTGCTGGAGGAGCAGTGTCATAGAAGTCGCGGTTGCAGAAGTGTGTTGCCTTGTCGACGACGGAGGCGGAATACATTGCGGCGACGGAGGCTTGCAAGAAATTGCTGTGGATGAAGAAGCTGCTGCAGGAAATGGGACTGAAGCAAGAGCAGTATACTTTGCTTTACGACAGTCAGAGTGCTATCCACCTTGTGAAGAATCAGACGTTTCATAGCCGGTCCAAGCACATCGAGACTCGGTATCATTGGATATGGGATGTGGTTGAGAAGAAGGACGCGGCGCTTGAGAAGGTTCATACCGATGACAACGGTGCTGATATGTTCACGAAGATTCTACCAAGGAGGAAGTTTGAGTACTGCAGGCAGGTCGTCAGAATGACGACATCCTCCCCATAGTTGTGAAGGAGAGATTTGTTGGAGTGGGTGGGGTTCCCAACCTATGTGGAGAAGACCCCGGAGTGCGACGAGCGCCATTCGTATGTCGAAGAAGCTCGGAAAGTAGGCGACGCGGAGTCGCTGCTGCTGTTGGTGACCCAGAAGGAGGTTCTGGACTGGGTCTGCCGAGTTCGGCCCGAACTCGGTCCTAGTCCGAGTTCTGGCCGAACTTGGTCTGGCTCTTCCAGAAGTTGGCCGTCCAGTGCTGTTTGCCCGACACAGAGTTCTGGCCGAACTCTGTGTCGTCGGGGCTGATGCAGGAATTTGGAGGAGTTTTCATCATTGGATCTAATCCAACGGTCCAGGTTGGTTGCGGGATTGGGGAGTTAAGTTGGGATTTCCCAACCCTAATTCATTATGCCATATCGCAACGTAACACAACTTGGAGAGAGGAAGGAGGCAAGAGTGCCATTACAACTTCGGAGAAGAAGACGGAGGATTGAAGGTCGTTATTCGAAGGAGATCGTGTTCGGGTAATCTCTACTCGTCGTTCTCGCTCTTCGTAGCCTTGTAATCATTGTTCTTATCTCTGAGTGTTGTGGGGATCCGATTTGGATCGGGAGGAGTTTGTAGAGGGTGTAATTCTTCTATTCCATTAGTGGAGGCTTCTCAGGGTTGGACTCCGATCGTCCCGTGGTTTTTTTCCGCAAGGGTTTTCCACGTCAAAAATTCTCTGTGTTTGCGTGGATTGTTTTGTGTGGTTGTTTTTGGGTTCGTGCGTTGTATTGCTCGGTCCTCTCGCAGGTACTCTCCGGTTTGGGGAAAGGTTTCCGTATTTCTTTCCCAACATAGATGACCTCACCAAAATACTGAAATAACAAGCACAGCTGCACAAGACACCAACAACATTAGTTTAAAAAAAGAAAATTAAATAAATAAACATTTGCAGGAAAAAAAAGTAAAACAATGTTAGACCTTACTAGAGTAGAGAATTTCGAGTGCACTAGTGCCCACTTCGAGATCTTTAGGTTAGATCTCGAGAGACTTAAACCAATTCTAGATTAATTAGGAAGCCAGAGAGATATTAGAGAGGAAGAGCGATCATAGAGACTTTTCAAAGATGGAGAGATAATCGGAGGGAGAGAGTATTCAGTTGAGTTAGGGTTAGGGTTTCTCCCAACGAGGAAAGGGGGAGGGAGCAGCTGCAACGTAGAAAATAAAGGAGGTTGAGAGAGAAAAATGAGTTAGGGTTAGGATTTTTGACATATATATGCGATGATGGGTAATACATAAATATACATATACTTATTCGATTTTCGGTTCGGGTCAGGAATCGAATCCCAAACTTGTAACTCGAACCAAAAATCGTGGTTTTTATAGATAGAACAAAATATTGACCCGTGCTTTCAAAAAACCGACCCGAACCGCTATTTCGGATCAGGTTGGGTCGGTTTTCGGTTGAAAAACCGATATTTGCTCACCCCTATAATCATACCAAACTCTTATCTAAGAGTCATAAATGACTTTCAACTACTCATCATATCATATCTTTATTTTCTTTATCATTCTTGATCGAGGACTTGTATATCATTTTGACGACCTAGTATTGTTCACTAGGGAAAGATGAGACTCCAGAAGAGACGTTACCTTTGTACAACATAGATGAAGTTGAGGAATAATCAACAACAGTTTCAAGGATGCAACAACTTCATTTTGTAGTTGGACAACTTATATAAATTACTTATTTTGTAATACCTTACTAATAAGAGTTGTATTTATTTAGTTAGTCTTATGTATAATAGTTGGGGATATTTAGAAATAAAATTATGTTTAATATTATCTGTATTTCCATCCTAGAATCTTACATACGACAATCGCGGATACGGATACCAGTTTATTCATATGGCGCGTAGCCTGGATATATTAGTTACATACCCGGCTCACCGTATTCTAGGAGCGGAACATGACATGGTCAAATCACTAACACACATATCTGAGGTGCTCATCCTCCCCTTCTCGTCCACATGCCTTGTGAGCTAAAATGCAGGGAGGCATTGCTTTAGTACGTTAGTCTCACCTGGCTCACACGCCCAAAAAAAATACCAATTGTCACATCATATTCACAAAAGAAGCGAAATCGACACATGACATGGCTAGCAAATACGTCATATGGAGGAATCCAGCCCTTTTGAGTCTTGTCGTAGCGTACTCTATGCTAAAGCGAACTCCGGTCTATAGCATATATAAATAGACTGGTAACTGAATTTCATCCATACAAATACATTATAAATGAACAACATGAATATCAACTAAGTACATCAGAGAAATAAAAATAAAGTATTGAATGAAAAAAAGGCTATAAAGTTTTATCCCACATAATACAACTGAAATATGAATCGGAAAAAAATATGCTAAAAATACTGAAATAAGAAAGAGGGAATAGCTTGAAGATAACTAGATCCAAGTATTAACTAACTAGATAAAGATATATGGTTCCAAGAGAGAGTCCTACAGTTGATCGGGGGTACTCTTCGGGATAAGACTCCGAATCATATGATATATATATATATATATATATATATATATATATATATATATATATATATATATATATATATATATATATATATATATATATATATATATGAAAGCTTCTCCTACGGGAATAACTTACGGGACAAACTTACGGGATGAGAAAATATACGTATGGTTCTCTTCTTTATTTCTTTCACTTTAAAAATGTTAGATCTCTCCTTTAAAAAAGGAACCTATCTCTATCTTAAAGATAAGTCTATTTATTTTTTAAATAGTGAGAAATTTATTTATTTATTCAAAAAATAGAGATAAAAAAGTTAATTTTATAATTTTTTAAAGTAGAGATGGATTGTTTTAAAAAAATTTATCTTTAAACGTAGATATCTTTTTAAAATGTTATTCAAAAATATACTTAATATTAATGTTAATTTTAATATTATTTCTCATGTTAGTTTTTTGGTGCTAACTTTATTGTTGATATTAATTTTAATTTTAATTTCAACATTAACATTAAGTTTAATTTAACATTAACATTAATATTAACATTAACATTAATATTAACATTAACATTAACATTAACATTAAAATGTAATATTAAAATTAAGATTAAGATTAAGATTAATATTAAGATTAAGAATATAATTTAAAATTAAGATTAGAATTTAAATTTAGATTTAGATTTAAATTTATTTAAAAACATAAATAAATTTAAATTTAAATTAAATTTAACATTAACATTAAAATTAAAATTAAATTAGATTTAGATTTAAATTTATTTAAAAACAAATTTAAATTTAAATTAATTTTAACATTAACATTAAAATTAACTTTAACATTAAAATTTAAATTAATTCAAAAATTAAAAATTAAAATTAATATCAACATTAATATTAAGATTAACATTAAAATTAATATTTTAAATATAATTTTTAAAGGTATATTTATTTCTAAGGATAGATTCTTTTTTTAAAAAAAAATCTTCATTTAAAAAAATAAATGAAATAATTTATCTATCTCTATTTTTTAAAATAAATAAATCCCTCTGTGTTTAAAACTAAATTGATAGATAAGCCTTATTTTTTAAGATAGAGATATGTTTCTTTTTAAGAGTAGAGAGTAGAGATTTAAATATTAAAGAGAAATAAATTTCAGAAGAGAAACATACGTATATTTCGGCCAGATATTTTGAGTTTCTTTTCTCTCCGTAAGAAATTGCTCTATCCCGTAAACTCTTCCCATAAACTTATCCCGTATAAGAAGGGGGCTGATATATATATATATATATATATATATATATAAGACAAAAAATATAACAAGTGAACACTTGTAACTATCAAACACATGACCAGGCTAGCAACCAAAGCTAGTCTAAGTGATAATATAATTTAGGACAACGTTCAAACGCATTAGTTTTTCGGGCTAGGGGATAACGAAAAATAAATAGCGGTCATAACAAGACGCTAGCGTCCATCAAGTAAGATGGTAACGCACTCATCACGAGAAGCTAGCGGCTAACAAGTAATTATGAGAGTTTATAAGCGGCTCACACGTTTAGTGATTATCATCCCCACCCAATAATATTGTATGGGTCATATCCATGACACATCCAAGTCAATATCTTGTATTCCCAAGTAATCCAAGTCTCTAGTCCATAATATAATCTATGACTAAAACTAATACTAAATATCCATAACAAGATACAATCATTGTTGGGCGCGTGCGGAGCATTTGCCAACCCACCTGATCAAAACTAACCCCCGTCTAACGGACACCAAGCACAAGATGAAGACAAGTATTTGGTCATGACATACGTCACCTGGACAAATCCCAACCTTTAATAACTCAGACGAAATTATAAGATTGACAGAACTCACATTAAACCATTTGCCCTAATAGGTTCAACCCTCTCACCACTCTCAAGACGAAAAGTAGAAGATTAAAATTGAGATCACTCACCAACCTATAGCAATCTTCCTAACTGAAGTTGACGACTCCTCGATTAGATCTTATTCTTCCTTCTGTCTTGGATGACAAAGTTCTAAGAGCAAAGTACGAATTTTTTCTTAGATTTTCTTGCGGACGAGCACCCCAAATCTCCACTTTGTGCCTCCACCCTCACCTCATATAAATAAAATAAGAAAAGTAATTTTTAGGGTTAGAAAACCCTAAAAGTAGTCCACCATCAGATATGGCCGTCCACCAACAACAAACTGTGTAGATTATATCCCATCACCAATTATGGACGTTAAAATATGGTCAAATTAAATATTTGATACAAATATGTAAATATAATCAAATCTGATATTTAAGGTAGATATCCAAATCATATCAAATCAAATCTTTTACTATATATGGGCTCCAAAATTTGCTCTTAAAAATCCAGACTGGACTCCAACAATCTTTTCCTCCAGTATAATGATAGGATGTTGATCCCATGGCTCCTCAACTGGACTCCATACCTGTCATCCCGCGACAAAGTTCCTGCTCCCCAATGCCACGATCTCCAATCCCCCGAGCTGCTTTATATCTTTCTTTGTCTCCAGCTCCTCGACCGTCACGTCGATACTAGCTGGCATACGTAGCACCTCCTGCACCACTGGGATCCTACCAATATCAATGACACGACCAAGACCAAAGTCCTTGACGATCAGCCTCATCGTAAGTCTCAGCTGCCTGTCCTCGACTTCCGTCTTCCACCGGATAGTGTTAACATTCCGACGAGCTTCTTCATCCTTGGCTGGCCTAACCAAGCGGATGATACGATTCTCACGAGATTCGAACTCCTGAACCTGTGCACCTTCGTGTACGAACTTGAAGCTTTCTCATACACATGCATTCTCGAGCAGAACATCATGCACTGTACATGTCGTCGATGACCCACAGCTCCTCCTGAACTGTGTGAATGATGATGCTCCTACCTCAGATAGAGTTTGCTGCAAACCTTGATCTCCTTCCTGGCTTCGAACCGCAGAAATTGATGTCATTCCGTAAAGCTTTAGAAAACCACTTGTCGCCAAAACTAGATCCATAGAGCAACCTCCACCTAGAGACTGACCAGCTGCCATAAGACCGACAGACTGATCCATAATCTTTAACTCGTCACCATCCGTCATTTTGTCTCAACGAATTAAATCCTCTGTATCCCTCAAAGCATCTAGAAGCCCCTCTTCAGCAAGTTTTTGAAGATCCACATCCTGTCGAACATCTCTCGAGCCTCCATCCGGTGCATGTGGTCTTCATGTACAGCTCAGCAGCTTAATCTTGTACATGCCAAAACACAAATCTCCGTGAGCCAGCTATTGGGAACCCTTCGTAAGCATCCAATTTTTATCCCCAAACATATTGCAACAATAATCATCTACAAGCCTCCCTACCGAAATCAAGTTGTAACACAAACTTGGTACATGTTGCACACCCCTAAGGACAAGCTTTTTACTAAACTTCGTCGTTAAGTGCACATCACCGATGCCTACAACTGCAGCCGTCTCCTTATCGCCCATCTTCACACGTCCAAACCTACCGTTATGGTATGACATCAAGATCCTCCTATGTGAAGTGGCATGATACGACGCCCCCGTATCCACGACCCAGTCGCCATCATGACACATGCCACAAGGTTCCTCTGCGTCGGTCGCTGCGATGATGATATCTCCAAACGTCGTGAGATCCTCCTGATCATCCTTGCCTTTGGCCTTCTCAGCTTTGAGCTTCATGCAGTTTCTCTTGATATGAACCTTTTTGCCACAGTGATAGCAGCCCTTCTTGCAGTCCACAATCACAAGATCCCGAAAACTCCCCCATGTCATCATCTGTGACTTGGGTCTTTCCTTCCCGTAGGAAGCTACCAGAGCGGACTCTTACGACGATTCTACTTGCTTGTGCCGGACCTCCTCATTCAACAAGCTACTTTTGACTGCCTCAATCGTGACAACTCTATCAGGCATAGAGTTGCTCACCAACACCATCAACGTCTTCCAGCTTTCCAACAGAGAACTCAAGAGTAGTAAGGGCTAAAGTTCATCATCAATTACCATCTTTATCGCAGACAACTGATTGATGATACCTTGAACCTCGTTTAGATGTCGTGCCACTATGGCACCCTCTGTGTACTTCGAGTTGACGAGATGGCGAATACGAAACGCCTTGTTGTCAGTCGTCTTTTTTTGTACAGTGAATGCAGATTCTCCCACAATGCTTTTGTCGAACTCTCCATGGACATGTGGTGAAATATCGAATCATCTAACCATTGGCAGATGAATCCAACGGCCTTCCAATCCTGTCATTTCTAGTTTTTAGCAGCTTTGTCCGTTGGATTTGCGTTGTCGCCCTCCAACGGACTACGCAAGTCCTTGCACCAAAATAGATCCTCCATCCTTGGCTTCCAAATTACCCAGTTCTCCTCTATGAAAGTGATCATACGAGTATTCATCTGTTCCGTAGATATGGTTGCCAGAACCCCCAAAGCTCTGATACCAATTGTTGGGCGCGTACAAAAGCATTTGTTAACCCACCTGATCAAAACCAACTCCCGTCTAACGAACACCAAGCACAAGATGAAGACAAGTATATGGCGGTGACGTACGTCACTTGAATAAATTCCAACCTTTAATAACTCAGATAAAATTACAAGATTGACAGAACTTACGTTGAACCCTTTGACCTAATAGGTTCAATCCCCTCACCACTCTCAAGAAGAAAGATAGAATATTACAATTGAGATCACTCACCAACCCGTAGCAATCTCTCTAACCGAAGTTAACGACTCCTCGATTAGATCTTCTTTCTTCTGTCTTGGATGAAGAAGTCCTAAGAGCAAAATACGGACTTTTTCTTAGATTTTCTTATGGACGAGCATCTCGAATCTCTACTTTGTGCCTTCCTTTTGTGTAGTACCCCGTCCTTACATCGTGCCACATTTTTGTCCACGAGGTGCACAAGAAAGGAAAACTATCGCTACTGATTCAGTCGGGATCGATAGATCGGGATTGGTCGAACGAAAATGATTAAATTAAGATCATTTTCTCGTTATGGAAAGGCTTCTTCGAAATCAAGTCCCATATTCAGTTGGTTGTGCCTCGAGGATTAGCTCTTCAGCTGAGTCGGGAGAGACCTCTCGTCGCTCTGCTTTTTATGCCGCAAATTGCTTTGGCTTTGGTTTTTTGAGTGCTTTTTTGTGAATATTTCGATGGTTTTCATGGCTTGCATTTTTTAACTTCGCATTCGTATCGAACTCCTTAAATAACACAGTGTTCTAATCAGTTGCTTATGTGATTGCAGGTGATCGCGTAGGCGACGTCTAAGTACAGCCAACCAGTCCCTCGCCTGAAGCAAAGACTAAGGTGAGTGGCTGACCTTCTTTGCCTCGACCCTCTGTTTCAAAATTAAGTAGGAAACACAAAAAATAATGCTTGTCGCCATAGTGTAGAATCAATAAAATCATGGCACAATTCTTCACGAAATACTTGCTATCGAACTGCTTTACATGAGAAACTGATGCATGCTTTCTTATGCCTTATTTGCTTAGCCTATGCAAACCAAAGGATGAATCGATTAACGTTTATCGCAACGATAGGGATAAAGTGCATAAATGACTAAGTTCAAAGAAAGGGTTAGTTTTACACCAAAAAGAAAAAGTTAAAGGTTCTAGTAAAAAGACAGAATATTTTATGAATATGCAAAAACGGTCATTGGACAACTTATGCATAAGGCGTAGTTTTCTCAAATGGTTGCCTAGACCAAAGACCGATTCGGCCCGAAAGGAACGAGTTATAGCAAGCGACAGCTATAAATCGACGTGAGTGATTCGGGAACTTTCACACAGGGTTCGCTACCCGCTGCGAAAGGGTCGCTGTCTAACCCTGCTATAGTCCATGATGGCTTGATATTGCCAGCGACCTTCACACCCTTTCACTGCTTGAATTAACGTACAGGACGCGAGATGAATATGATATCTGCTTAATGTATACAATTTCATATGCTTGTCTCAAAACATATTAACATACAAATCGAACATGATGGTTAGAAAGATCACAAAAATAGCTAACATGTTTTATAAAACTGTTTGAACCAAATGCAGAGCTTGGGTTTAATTAGCCACTCGCCAATACATGTGATTGTACTTACCCTCGCTCCTTGCAGGTGCTAGGAACCAGGAGGAACGTGCCAACTAGCTAGACGATGTTTCGTGCTTTTGAAGCTTCGACTGTGCGTCGAAGACCCCCACCACATCACTTTTGAAGACTCTCTGCAAGTCCAAGAAACATGTCTCGGCTTCCCTCAAATCCAGATGGCTGGAATACTTTTTTTCTAAATGAGGGATGTATGTATGGAACGACTATCTCATCGGCGCTCCTTTTGTAGTCAAGTCATGTTGTAAAACACGCGCGACACGATTGTAATAGAGTCTGTAAATGAAGTCTATTATCAATAAAATAAAAAAAAATATATGTTTTAATGTGTTGTTCAATTTGTCTATACTCGTTCTCTTAGATGATGTGTTTTGGATTACCTTATGAATATACCTTGTGCGATCATGAATTAGGTTCGCACGGCATCACGCCCGGGGGACGACTATCGATTCTATCGAATCGGGGCGTGACACTTTGTGCCTCCACCTTCACCTCATATAAATAAGATAATAAACAGGGTTATAAAGCCCTAAAAGTAGTCCACCATCAGATCTGGCCGTCCACCAACAACCAACGGTGTAGATTATATTCCATCTCCAATTATGGACGTCAAAATATAATCAAATTAAATATTTGATACAAATTTATAAATCTAATCAAATCATATATTTAATGTAGATTTCCAAATCATATCAAATTAAATCTTTTACCATATTTGGGCTCCAAAATTTGCTCTTACCAAATCTTGACTAGACTCCAACATGTTTGATACACTTTCGATCTTTTCGACATCGTGTCGAATACGAAAACATGTCATAAGTACATTTTGTGCTAGGTCTTCTAATCACATCAGAGGATATCTAAAACAACTAGGATACACGTAATGTATGTAGTAATAGAAACTCTAGAGTATCGAAAATGAGGATTGATTACACCCGAATATGACTTAGAAGCCCCGGTAACCAATCATAAATCTAGAACCACAACATGTAATAATGTTATCTACCATTTAACATATGACATCTACAACCTAAAATACAAGTCATCAAGGTGCACTTGTCTTCCTCACGGTTGGTAAAGAGTCGACATACCCTAACAAGAATATGTCAGATACATAAATTATAGCAAACCTAAATCAAAAAAATTGAAGGTGCAAATAGAGTAATATCCGTGATAGCTCACAGATCGAAGCAATAAATTTTAAATTTTGGTTTCGACAAAATGGTGATTGTTGATTTTCAAAGAAAAATTATTTTCTAAGCACAATATTTAAAATAAATAAAATAAATAGAATTTTGAAAAATCGAAAAATAGGGTTTACAAATCTATCCACCTTAGAAAATTTTTGTCATCAAAATTTAAAGAATAAAAAATTTAAAGTATAACTAGGATAGACATGCTTCGTTGGTCAGGTGGAAAGGTAGGAAGAATTTTTTAATAAGAAAACACTGATCAATTAGATGAAAAGATAGTAAAAAATTTCTTAATAAGAAACCTTAATCAAGAAGGATGGAAACGAAATATTTTATAAATTTGTATCCTCAAGAATATTGTAAAATTTTCTCAATTTCAATCACTAAATTTTAAATCAATAACTCAATACTTCATAATCTTCAAAAATTGTGATTTAGCAAATTGTCAATATTGTCTTATCAAATTATCAATTCTTCATTTAAATTTATATTCCATAAAATTTAAATTCTTTAAAATATTTTAAATTTATTTCCCCTCTTTCATAATTTCCTAAAAATCCTAAATTTAATAAATCTCTAATTTCTTATCTCAATTTTATTTATCATCAATTAAGTCGAAAAACATTCTTTAACAAAAAATTCAACCTTATTGTAGCAAGATAATCATATTCATCAACCCACATAGAAATTTAAGCCTTAAAGTACCAAAAATTTAATAATTCCCATCTTTAACAATTGATTAACCTCGAAGAACCAATTTGTTAATCGAGAAGTCTGTCCACCTTTGGTCATAACATCTTATCAACACAATATCATATCCTCATATGAAAATTCTTCAAATTCATATGATAGATTTACCTCAAAATTTAACATGTATGCATACCTTAATCACATAGCCTTTGTAGCAACCAAACAATCAAATTGAATAAGGCTTTCCCATTGTATACTTAGTCTTAGTTATTCTCCTAAAAATTAAATTAATTCTAATTATGAATGAGCACTTCCGAGTCGCAGGCTCGCAGTAGTACGACTAATATAGGTACTACCACGAGTTCGCACAAATGTGCAAAAACTGACATGCATGGACTACCATAAAAATGTGTCACGACCCGCATCTAGAATTTGGACATGAGTCATGGTCACGCTCAGCCTACACGATAGAGTTGAAAGTAAAACAGTATATAATATCACAAATATGATGTACAGTCCACGCAATAATATCTCAACTCCTGTAGGGAGGTCAATAATTTTTATCCGTATCAAACTCAATCGCAGATTCTAAGAAAGATAAACGATGAAGAAATTTAATGAAAAGAATGATAATCACTAATCCATAGTTTAATAATCTCTAGAAATAAGAAATGGGTTCAAAAGATGATACTCAAAATAGTCTACTAAATCTGGAGACAAATCCAGTCAAATCAAATATAATCTAAGCTAAACTAAATAGTCATAGCCGAAACATGCACTGCTAATTCTCCTTGATGTTCCTGAGGTACAAGACCAGGCTCAGCTATAACCTTCATATATGGCTCGTAATGGGTAGGGCACTCGTCCTCACCATAGTCACCTAAAACGTTTAAAATAATATTCAATGCTATCAAAATAATTTAAAAGTATATTTCCATATATCCAAAATCTTATTTAAAAATAAATTATCAATCTTTTTATTGTTCAAAAAAATATGATTTCATTTTATAGAAATTCAAAAGAAATTTATTTTCTAAGAACAATATTTAAATTAAAATAAAATAAAATAAATAGATTTTTGAAAATTCAAAAATAGTTGTTACAACACTTATGCCCGACTCAATGTCCCGAATGATGACTTGTAGGTCCCGAACATTCCAAGGCACCATGCCACATTCAACCGTTCCGTGGTTATCATATTTCTTCCAACAACTTCATGGTTTCGAACTCTAATTGTTCACGTCATTGATGAAGACTAGTATTTGCATATAAGTAGTTTCGTAGCATTTGTGCCATAATTGCTTGTTTCGTTGACGAAGCATACCTTTCGATGTTATGACAGTTCTGTGGCATTGCGCCATAACTGACCACTTTGCATATGAAGCCACACTTTCGATGTTGTAAGACTTATCGTTCAATATTCTCCAATTCATACAGTTGATGAATGCCTCAATACAGTTATTCGACATTATATGAGTTAGTATTCAATGTTCTACGGTTCATATATTGATACACTCATCGATACAGTTGTTTGATGTCATACGGCTCGTGCACTAAGGCACTCATCGATGCAGTGATTCAATGTTCTATTGCGACTCGTGTGCTTGATGTCGTTTCGCTTAAGTTGATCAACGTTCTAGGGTCAATATTTTATGATCAATATTCTGTCTTAGTGTTCAACACACACTACGACTTCTACTTATCCAAGCCACGCATGTGGACTCTATGAGTTACTTAGCATACAAGGGTACTTTTTATTAAGGCAAGACGGAGTAGGAAAGAAGGGTCAGAGAGTCCTTCCACCTTTACTATTTTGCCTATCTCTCGTCGATCCGATACAACTCGACTTCTTAACTTTTACGAATCGGTGCGTTGCACGATCCTCTCATCCGATCTAACCATACGAGCACTTTGTTCTCCTTCAAACTAACCGACTGGTCTGACCTATCGTGTCCATGCCTCAACTCGTTGCGAGGCGATACTCTGATCGCGATGGACTACATATACAATATGGCAAATTATCGACCTCAGAAAACTCAGTGTGTACTACCTAATTCCGGAAGAGGGATATTTTTGCCATTTCAATAATTTTTATAATTATATTAGTGATGGTAATATTTGTTTTATATATATTAGTTGTGTGATAGCTAATTAGAATAGACCATGTGACTAGTTGGTTAGTGGACTAGCCTATTTATTAGACTTGTATTAGTGGACCAATTAGACTAGACATGACACTAGAGCCCAACAACTAAAATGTCATGACACATAGACCAACGGTTTGGGCTAGGCCCAACTAGACCCAATTAGTCATTCCATTTATTAAATAGAGATTTGTTTATTTACCAAAATAGGATTAGAAACTTTCATGTATTAATTAGCCTTCATGACAAGCTTATTGTTGGGAAAAAAACGCGGAAACCTTTCCCCAAACTAGAGAGTAGAGTACCTGCAAGAGAACCGAGCAAACTACGCACAAACCAAAATACCAAACACAATCACGCAGACACAGAGAATTTTTAACGTGGAAAACCCTTGCGGGAAAAAACCACGGGACGATCGGAGTCCAACCCTGAGAAGCCTCCACTAATGGAATAGAAGAATTACACCCTCTACAAACTCCTCCCGATCCAAATTGGATCCCCACAACACTCAGAAGTAAGAACAATGATTACATGGCTACGAAGAGCGAGAACGACGAGTAGAGATTACCCGAACGCGATCTCCTTCGAAAAATGACATTCAATCCTCCGTCTTCTCTCCCGAAGTTGCAATGGCACTCTTGCCTCCTTCTCTCTCTTTTCTTCAATGTGTTCTACGATGAATAGGGTTAGGAATAACCTAATATTAACTCCCCTAATCCGTAGCAAAATCTGGACCATTAGATATGATCCAACGGTGAAAAATCACCCCAAATTTTTGCTCAGCCCTGACGACACAGAGTTCGGCCAGAACTCTGTGTCGGGCAACCAGAACCTATCGGCCACATTCTGGAGTGGCCAGACCGAGTTTGGCCCGAACTCGGCAGCCCCAGTCCAGAACCCCCCTTTGGGTTGGCAGCAGCAGCAGCAACTCCGCGTCACCTACTTCCCGAGCTTCTCCGACATCGGACGGCGCTCGTCGCACTCCGGGATCTTCTCCACATAGGTTGGGAATCCCACCCATTCCAACAAATCTCCCCTTTCACAACTATGGGGAGGATATCGTCATCCCGACGATCTGCCTGCAGTACTCAAACTTCCCCCTTAGTAGAATCTTCGTGAACATAACAGCTCCGTTGTCATCTGTATGAACCTTCTCAAGCTCCGCATCCTTCTTCTCAACCACATCCCATATCCAATGATATCGAGTCTCGATGTGCTTGGACCGGCTATGAAACGTCTGATTCTTCACAAGATGGATAGCACTCTGACTGTCGCAAAGCAAAGTATACTGCTCTTGCTTCAGTCCCATTTCCTGCAGCAGCTTCTTCATCCACAGTAACTTCTTGCAAGCCTCCGTCGCCGCAATGTACTCTGCCTCTGTCGTCGATAAGGCAACATACTTCTGTAACCGCGACTGCCATGACACCGCTCCTTCCGCAAACATCATCACGTAGCCCAAAGTCGATCGCCTCGTGTCTACATCTCCAGCCATATCAGCGTCGGTATACCCAACCAGCTTCGGCTCGTCACCACCAAATAAAAGTCTACAACCAGCAGTGCCCTGAAGATATCGTAGAATCCACTTGACCGCACTCCATTGTACCCTTCCAGGATTTAAAAGATACCTGCTAACCGTACCAACTGTATGAGCAATATCTGGCCTCGTACACACCATGGCATACATAAGACTTCCCACAGCTGAGGCATATAAAACTTGCTCTATATCTTCCTTTTCGTCCTCGGTAGATGGACACTGCTCCTCAGTGAGCTTAAAGTGAGCCGCAAGAGGGGAACTCACTTTCTTCGACCCGTCCATCCCGAAACGCTGAAGTACCCGGTGAATGTACTTCGTTTGGGACAAGTGTAGCAGCTTGGACTCTCTCTCTCGGCTGATCTCCATCCCAAGAATAGTCTTTGCTGAGCCCAAATCCTTCATAGAGAAGGCCGCGCCCAGTTGGCACTTCAGCTCCGCTATCCTAGTGGCATTCCGACCCACTAATAGCATATCATTAACATAGAGCAACAAAATAATGAAATCATCCTCGGCAAAATACCTCACAAATGCACAATGGTCCGACGTCGTCCGTGTATAACCATGCTCCCCCAAAAAATGACTCGAACTTCCTGTACCACTGCCTCGGAGCCTGCTTCAGACCATACAAGCTCTTCCTCAACCGGCAGACCAAATGTGACTTGCCCTTCTCACAGAATCCCTCTGGCTGCTCCATATACAACTCCTCCTCAAGATTACCGTGGAGGAATGCCGTCTTCACGTCCATCTGCTCGACCTCCAAGTCGAGACTGGCTGCTAATGCTAGCACCACCCGAATAGACGAATGCTTGACGACAGGCGAAAAGATCTCATCATAATCCACGCTTTTTCGCTGACCGTAGCCTTTGACTACCAGCCTCGCTTTGTATCGAGGGCGAGTAGCATCATCCGTCTGCTTCACTCTAAACACCCATCGATTCTTCAAAGCCTTATTGCCCTTTGGCAACCGTACCAGATCATAAGTGGAATTGGCGTACAAGAAACTCATCTCCTCCTGCATAGCCTCCATCCACTCCTGTCTGTGTTCATCTTCCATTGCCTCTGCAAAACTTTCGGGCTCTCCCCCGTCAGTCAATAGCACAAACTCATCTGGTGAGTATCTCGTAGATGGTCGACGATCTCTGTCGCTCTTTCTCAGTGGAGCCACTGGTGCTGGCTGTATACCAACAGCCTCCTCCCCTTTAGGAACTGCCTCTCCGGCGTGCTCATCCTCCTGAGGGACACCCTGACCACCATCAGCAGGCTGATGATCAAGGTTGGGAGTAACTCCATGTACTGGCTCCTCCATAACTGGATCCTCTGCGATGTCCTCTGGAAACTGCTCGAAGCGAAATAACTCTAACTCAGGCAATTCATCAGCCTCAGAAGGCGTCTCGGAATCCTGAGTGTTGGTCATGGTCTGATCCTCGACGAACACCACGTCCCTGCTTCTGTAGAGCTTTTCTTCCATTGGGTCGTAGAGTCTATAGCCAAACTCATCCCGACCGTAGCCGACAAAGACGCATCGCCTCGTCTTCGGTTCAAGTTTGGTCCTCTCGTCCTTCGATATATGCACGAAGGCCTTACAACCAAACGCCCGCAGGTGATTGTATGACGGCTCTTTATCGTACCATACTTTGTCAGGCACATCACCCTGCAAAGGAGTACTAGGAGACAAATTAATAACATAAGCAGCTGTGAGAAGAGCCTCACCCCAATAACTGCCCGACAAGTTTGCTTCTGACAGCAAATACTGTACCCTCTCCATCAGTGTCCTGTTCATGCGCTCTGCTACACCATTGAGCTGAGGTGTCTTTGGCGGAGTCTTCTGGTGTCGTATCCCCTGCTCTCTGCAATACGCATCAAAGGGACCGATGTATTCGCCGCCATTGTCGGACCGAACACACAACAAATTCTTGCCCGTCTCCCTTTCAACAGAGGCCTGAAACTCCTTGAAAGTAGGCAGCACCTGATCCTTGGTCTTTAAGGCATAGACCCAAACCTTCCTGGAACAGTCATCAATAAAGGTTACAAAGTAAGAAGCACCACCAAGAGATTTTACCTTCATAGGACCGCAGACATCCGAGTGAATCAACTCGAACAACGCCGGCTTCCTCGAACTTGGGTGGCTTTGGAAAGACACCCTATTTTGTTTCCCAGCTAAACAGTGCGTGCACTTCTCCAACTTTGTAGACTTGAGCCCTGGAATCACCTTCCTGTTCACCAAGTAGCTCATCTCCTTCTCGCTTATATGGCCGAGCCGCCTGTGCCACAGCTCGGTAGACGCATCACTGACTGCGTTCACCTCATGTGCCTCCTGTGCGCTCCCCTCCATATAGTAGAGATCGGACTTCTTGCTTCCTCTGGCAATCACCATCGAACCCCTGGAAAGCTTCCACTGACTGTTCCCGAAGAGACTGAAGAATCCCTCGTCATCCAACCTTCCAACCGACACCAGATTGAAACGGATATCAGGGACATGACGAACATCCTTGAGAACAAGAACCGCACCCGTCTTCGTTCTCAAATGCACATCTCCAACGGCAACCGCCTTCGACACATCTCCATTTCCCATCTTCAACACTCCACAGTCGCCTATTGTGTAAGTGGCAAATAGTGCCCTATTGTGAGATACATGTGCTGAAGCCCCTGAGTCCACCAGCCAAGAATTGTCATCACAGGCGAGGTTTGTAATGACCTCATCACCTACGACGATAACATCGCCTCCATGCATCGAGGCCGCCGCTGTAGTGTTCTCTTCTTGCTTCCCCTTGTCGCCCTTCTTCTCTCCCTTCCAAGCAAAACAATTTCGCTTGATATGGCCCTTCTTACCACAATGGTAACACTCTGAGTCCTCGTAACGACCCTTGGACTTCCTCCTGCTCTTGTCTCTGCCACCACCTGGACCCCTGCTTTTGCCATTTCCGCGGCTCTCTGAAACAAGTGCCTCTGAGTGGTGGGATGTGAATGAAGTACCCTGAGAACGTCTCCGCATCTCTTCATTCAACACCCCGCTCTTGGCAAACTCCAGACTGACCACGCCCTCTGGAGCAGAAGCGATCATAGATACTCGTACGGTCTCCCACGAGTCTGACAAAGTACACAGCAGCCACAGTCCCTGAACTTCGTCGTCGAACTTGACTCCCATAGAAGATAGCTGGTCAACCACGCCCTGGAACTCACTCAAGTGATCCGAAATAGACGCCCCATTCTTGTATCGCAGACCCATCATCGTTCGGATCAGGAACAATTTGTTTACCCCGGTCTTCTTCACATACAAGGATTCCAGCTTATCCCACAACGTCTTCGCGTGCTCAATATTAGCAACGTGGTTGTACACATTCTCATCAATGAACTGTCGTATGTACCCACACACCTGTATGTACTCGAATGTCCAGTCCTCCTCGAATTTATCACTGGGCTTCTCGGATGCAAACACGGGTAGATGCAGCTTCTTGACAAATAGCAAATCCTTCATCTTGCTCCGCCAATAGTGATAGTTTGTGTCGTTAAGATTCACCATGCGCACCGACTTCGCGTCCATCTCTCCTCTCTGATTTCTCTGTCAACTACTGACACTCCTTCTGAATTCCAGAACCTGGCTCTGATACCACTCTGTTGGGAAAGAAACACGGAAACCTTTCCCCAAACTAGAGAGTACCTACGAGAGAACTGAGCAAACTACGTACAAACCAAAACACCAAACACAATCACGCAGACACAGAGAATTTTTGACGTGGAAAACCCTTGCGGGAAAAAACCACGGGACGATCGGAGTCCAACCCTGAGAAGCCTCCACTAATGGAATAGAAGAATTACACCCTCTACAAACTCCTCCCGATCCAAATCGGATCCCCACAACACTCAGAAGTAAGAACAATGATTACAAGGCTACGAAGAGCAAGAACGACGAGTAGAGATTACCCGAACGCGATCTCCTTCGAAAAACGACCTTCAATCCTCCGTCTTCTCTCCCGAAGTTGCAATGGCACTCTTGCCTCCTTCTCTCTCTTTTCTTCAATGTGTACTACGATGAATAGGGTTAGGAATAACCTAATATTAACTCCCCTAATCCGCAGCAAAATTTGGACCATTAGATATGATCCAACGGTGAAAAATCATCCCAAATTTTCGCTCAGCCCCGACGACACAGAGTTCGGCCAGAACTCTGTGTCGGGCAACCAGAACCTATCGGCCACATTCTGGAGTGGCCAGACCGAGTTCGGCCCGAACTCGCCCTGGGATCGAGTTCGGCCCGAACTCGGCAGCCCCAGTCCAGAACCCCCTTTGGGTTGGCAGCAGCAGCAGCAACTCCGCGTCGCCTACTTCTCGAGCTTCTCCGACATCGGACGGCGCTCGTCGCACTCCGGGATCTTCTCCACATAGGTTGGGAACCCCACCCACTCCGCATATTAAACATCTTGTATTGTATGGAATAGCCTAGACATGGCATGCCATATAGAGAGGGAGCACTCTCACTCTCTCACACACACTCTCTCTCTCTCTCTCTCTTTCTCTCTCTCTTTATTTTATTTTGTGCCAATTATTATGTAAGCCCCCTTGATTTTTAGTTTATTTATTTTGTTTAATATAGTTATTAGTAGATATTTTTCACTATTATTTTTTATCATTAAATATACTTTTCCGTAGCTTTGATTTTGAAGCACAAGAAATGCCAATCTCTAAAAACTTTCTTCATGAGCTTTGATCTAGATAAGTTTATCTTCACTTTGGTATATCATATTCCACTCAAATATGTTCTTTTGTATTCTATTTCCGTCGTCCAACTTTTGGGTCAACTTAGGCCAAAAGGTTATCTACTGTAAAACTTGTCGTACTTTCCAACTTGATTTCGGGATTCGACATTGATCCAACCTAAATGATCTAATATATGATTTCGACTTATTTTTAGCCTACTACACACAGGTCTATGGTGTCCCAATCAATTGAGTTTTCATGTGCTACTTATTTGCAAATGGCACATAATACTCGTTTATAGTCATTTCAGTGTTTAATTATATTGGAATTATTTTCGGGACCTAATCCAAGCCAACCTAACTTAGTGGAGACCACTCTAGGGTGTCAAACCATAGTAGAACCATAGTAAATTAACTTAAATCAATTTAATAGCAGCCATATGCGCAAATCCTACCAAGTTTGACCAAAGTCAAACATCATATTCAAATAAGGAAACCATTACTACTCCAATTCAAATTGATTGATTGGAAGACCAAATAAACTCCAATTCAATCCAAACCAAAACCTATATTTCCATAACTCATTGAGAATAAAAACCCTATATCTATTACTCCTCCATAGCCGCCTACCACCTCTCCATTGTGCAAAACCCGAGCCCCTACTCCACTTGGCCGCCACCCACAACCCCCTTGGCCGTTCCTATAAACACCCCCTCTTCTTCGACTTCCAAGCCTTCCACCACCACCGCCACACCCCTCTCGACTTCCTATTCCACCCTAGTATCTCTTGGAAGTGCCATATTGCCTTCAGAGAGAGATCCAACCTTTGAAGACACCAAAAACCCATAGTTTTGGTCTGAATTCCAGTAGCAGGTTAATAAATTGTAAAATAGGTTAAAAATAGTTTTACTTATCTATTTTGCCTCAAACCAAGTTTAACGGATAGACCTACATGTTTTCTTTCATGTCCAATTTCTAACTCACGCCGTTCTACTCTGTTTGCCCATGGCGTCCGTTGTACTGAAACGTGTCCAGAATTGACCAATTTTGTTGCGGCGACTTTCCCGACGACTTCGAACCCCATTTGATCTCAAACAAAACCTTGGTAAGGTCTCTAAAATCTATATCTACCATCCAAAATCATTGTTTGTGAATATTTACAAGAATTTTATGTTGGTATGTCATTACTTTGATCATATCAATTTTCAGATACCGATCAAAATCCATCTATTTGATTCCAAACTTTCGTAGGATTTAAATATGATATAAATATGATAAATTTAGATTAAAAATCATATATAATCCTAATTATTCTGATTATTCCAGAATAAATAATTTTCTTTTTTTCCATGATTTTTGCTTCTGAATTGAAATTCTATGTGGCATGTTGTGTTAATACTTAAATATAGCAATTTGGTTTTTTTTTCTAAAAGATATTTATATAATATATATTCAGAATTTAATATCAATATTTTCCAAAATTTAAAGTACATATTTATGATATATAAATATTATTTTACTATTATAACGTATTGCTATATATGGTAGAGTAATAGTATAGACTAGTTGACTATTTTGTGACTAGTTTAGTCTAAATAAGGTAAGTATATAGATATGGTAAGTCTTGGGTTGATATTTATTAGTTTAATTTATACTTCTAGGGGATCGTGATCAGTCAGTTGTAGCAGTTGGAGCCGGACCGATATTCTATACTTTTGGCGTTAATTCAGGCAAGATACCTTGCCTTTATTTACTGTTTAAATTATGCTCTCTATTTCTGTTCTTTTTGTTGATTACAATTATAGTGGTGTGCGTCCAAATTTGACTTGGGTGCCATCAATGTTGTCATCGATGACTTGTGGGTACGTGTGTTGACTTAGAGTTAGTGGACTTACCTCTAGTGGTGAAGTTATTAATATAACTTCTACGGCCTTGACACGTATTACTACGTACACGACACCTTGAGTGAGATTTCATATGCATGAGTAGCGCATTGACTGGCCATTGGTGTATTGACTTATTGGATAATTAGATTGTATCTAGGTAGGATGACTTGGCATTGAGATATGGTTTGTCCGAGTCATGGATATGACTTGTGCAAGTCCATGGGCGAGAAAGACTACCAGAAGACATATGTGATTACCTTATTAGATTATGTAATCTTCGAAGGAGATTGCGGGATCATTAGCCTTATAGACAGGTCCATAGTTATCTGTGTGGTTCATTGTTCATAGATATCGGCTCGTGATCCGATGTCTGTAACGCCCCAGTCCCAAAATACCTAGGACCGAGTATGTAGACATGACAGCTGCATATATACGAATAATACTCCAATATATGAAATTCTTGTATACGTACATAAGCTGTAAATATAAAGTAATCACAGGCCAGAATATAATCATCTAATCTCAACACAGCTCAACACAGAAGATAATAGAGTCCAAATAATAAATGAGTGTAGCAAAGAGATAGCCGGGTGGACATACCCACTCCAAACAGCTATGATAAATAGTTATATGTGTGGTCCATTGTTCATAGATATCGGCTCGTAATCCGATGCCAGCCTGTGATTCGGTGCCATATCCTTATTACCCATCCATACGTCCAAGTTGTCTTTAATATGCATTCACATAGCCATAGGACATTATCTTATCACGGAATAGTGTGCCACCCTTGTCCCTGTCAGGTTGTAATCCAAACTGTTCGTCAATTCTCCATCCTTGCTTGGGTGTTGTGTCGAACCAATCACATTTAAACAACACAATTTTGGTATCAAAAGAATAATCCAGCTCTACAATCTCTTAAAATATCGTAATAGTCAAATTTTGGATCGGTATCGTAGACTGAACCCTTAACACAAACTCCAGAATTCTTTATGTAATTAGCCTCCTCATCAACAAATGAGTGATTGATAGGCTTATTAGTGGTTCTAAATTTGAAGCCATTGATGGTATATACATCCCAATATTTTGCTCTCTTGTTTGGTCCGATAGCTAGTGCTCAAAGTCTTTCGTCGGTCAATTGTGTGCCAGAATAAAAACCTAAAATATCACGTATAATAACATCATTAGACAAAACTTTGACAAATTATTGAATTTAGAATAGTTAAATGATTTTAATTCTTACATAATTATAGAACCACGACGAACATTTTCTGTCAACCTCTCTAGCAAGATCATCATCATCAATTTTAGGTCTTTCCATTTTTATCTCAACTCAAAAAATACTATGATAATAACGAGAAAAGTTAGAGAACTTCTTTACAAGTATATAGCAAAAATTGGAATATGTATCAAAATTATGTCGCTTACTGCTATATCTTCCATCTCCTCCATACCACTATTTAGGGAGATATATCGATGAGCCGTAAAGAAGCACTTGTAGGCTTGCCACCAACATTGAAGATAGTACAGATTCTACTATTCGGTGTATCGACCTCACCTTAATCATTTCTTGGTGCTCTATTCCAGATTGTTCTAACATGAGTATCGAAGTAGATTGAGCAGAAGTTTGAGACCTCCTCAATAATATATGCTTCGCATATCAAAGCTTCTACATGAGCCTTATTACCCACCTTCTTCTTCAGGTAATGTAGATATCTATAAATAATATATTCAATATTAGAACTGTTTAAATAAAATAATTATTAGTACTAGATAATTAATTATTTTATACCTCTCAAATGGATACATCCATTGATAATGGACGGGAGCATCGATACGTGCTTTTTATGCAAGATGAATCGGCAAATGCTCCATACTATCAAAAAAGCCAGAGGAACACCTTTTCTAACTTGCACAATGTCAATACAATCTTCTTCTTAAGTTCAAACATATGTTGCACCGTCAACTTACTTGAACACAAATCTCTAAATAATATAGATAACTTAAAAAGTGGACCTATACTTGAGAAGGCAGCATCTCTCTTTCTCAGAGCGATAGGAAGTAAACGCTCCATGAACATGTGACAATCATGACTCTTCATCCCTATCAGCTTGCATTCGTTGAGATCGACAAATCTTGCCAGATTCGACACGTAACCGTCAGGAAATCTCAACTTTGTAATCTAATTGCATATTATCAATTTATCATCCCTACTCAGTATAAATGGTGTTGAGGGCTTGACCTAGTTACCATTGGATCTTCGTGTTAGATGCAAATCTGGACGCCTACAAATAATTTCTAAGTCCTTTCTTGCTTTGGGATTATCTTTTGTTTTTTTCTTGATATCCATCACCGTATTGAAGATGTTATCGAATATTTTTTTCTCAATATGCATGACATCAAGATTGGTGTCTTATGAGATTGTCCTTCCAATAAGGTATGTTCTAAAAGATAATCCGCTTCGTCCAATTATGGCTATGTCCGAATCCTTCTAAGTGATAGCCCGATCTCGGATCTTCCATTACAGTCGGCAAATCCTCTATCTCTATCCAAATAATATCTCCAGTCAATCTCAACGGGGGAGGAGTTAGTGTCACGACCCGCACCCTAGAGTAAGGATACGAGAAGTGGGTACGTCCAGCCTACGTCGCAGTATCGGCGGTAGAACGCTGTCCTAGGTCACAACATCTAATAATATAATGCTAAGCAGTTTATACTCCCCGAATGGGGGTGACATAGCAGAATGTAAACTCAATCACAACTAAGGAAGAAGAATTATGATATGATATAGAACTCAAAATGAAATACAGATGATCAGAAGAGTCTAAGTGTCTAAGATAACAACTCAGCAGACATCCAGAAATACAAAGTCTCAACTACATAATATGAAAGAATATATAAAATCCAGATCTCAAATGACAGAAATAGTAAAAACCTAGACTAGGGAGCCTCAGTCTCTAAAGCTAGTGGATCCGGCTGAAAATCCGGATCACTGGTGTCATCTAGAGCTGTCCCATAAAAAGTGTCAACACCAGCCTCATCCTCGTCCTCTGTAAACATATCAACGGTGCCCAATCAGGACGGAGCGAGCACAATACATCTCAACAGATCATAGCAGGTTAGAAAATATAATCATGCAGTAAAGTAAGATACAGGATCTGAAAGAAAGTACAGAATATAAAGGAGATAGCTGTAATGGAAATATCTACTATAAATAGAGAACTAACAGTAGCTAGTGAGTTAGAGTACAATATAGACATGTGAATGACATAGGATGATTCTGATACTACACTACGGAAGGATTCTGATGCTACACTACTTGGATATTATTCACATGTCCACTTCTACTCCCCCGTACCCCCAATCAATACACAAGGATCCAGCCAGGTTATGTTATAATTCATATAACGGCCCCCGAAGGGTGGTACATGATAGTCCCATAAATGGGGATTCTAGGAATACCCATAAATGGGGGGATTTAAGGAAGACTCTGTGATCATGAGAGTACATGTCACAAGTGATTCAATGAACCATGAAGCATAGTGATACACAATGTAAGTAAAACGCACAGAACATGTAGTATCCGATGCTCCCTGAGGGGATAACATCTCAAGAAAGGATCCATATAGTACTAATCCGTGTGACTAACGTGACAGTATCAAGTAAAGTAATTTAAAGCAGGAGAATAATTCTAACAGGATATGAAATGATCAGAGAATGTACTCGCCTGTATCCTGAGTATCTGAAGAATATCTACTGTCCGAGGAGTGGTGTCTGTCTCCTATAGAATAGCACAAGTCACTATAAGTCTAAAATGATAATAAGATGCAATTCAATGCATTCTATATGAATCTAGGTCAATCTAAACCAAAGTCAACTCTTGGTCAACTTTGGTCAACCCTAGAAGTCAAACTAGGTCAACTAAGTCAAACCTAAGTCAAACAAGTCTATACTAGTCTAACTAGTCTATTCTAGTAAGCCCACATCAATTCTCGACTATACAAGTCTAACTAGACTCTAGACTGGCATTCACGCCACACCCATAGGCTAAGAGTCCTAGGCTATAGGCTATATCATGCCTAAGCCAAACCACATATCACATAAACACATGTCAATACATATATCTAATATAAAATAGTACACTCAATAATATATAGGATACATGAATATATGAATCTCACATATATATATATACATGTGTATATATACATATACATAGAAGATTAGGAAAAAGGAATGTGATTGTGTACATGTGTGTGTGTGGGTATGAGATGATTAGGAATTCAATCACAAAACCCAAACCAAGTGACAGGTTTTAGAGAGTGGGTGTGTGTATGCATATGAATGTGTGTGTCATGTGTGAGTGTGTGAGAGGAAAACTGGAAATCAGTGATGTGTTCAGGATTTTTGTGTGTGTGTGAAATCAGAATATGTGTGTATATATGTGAGGCATGTGTGGACATGTGTGTGAGGAAGGAAATGTATGACATATTTCTAGGATAGAGGGTGTGTGAAAACAGTATGAGTTGATAAATAGGAAATAGGTTTCAGTTTCCTGAAACTAGTGACAGGAAACCAAGAACCCATACAATCAAGGAGTTCTCAGGTTTCCTATTCCAGTGTGTGTGTAGAACCTAGGTGACAGTGAAACATGTGTGTTAGAGTGTTCTTAAGTGACAGTGCCAACAAGCCATCTAACTGGAAACTAAATGCAACACTTGAAACCAATCCCTGTGTGTCTCAGACATTGGAAATAAATGACAGGAATATGTGAATCAAAACAGTATGATGGGGGGACAAAGGACAGTTAATAATAATCCAACAGTGAATGAAACATGGGTATACATTTCAGTTTTAAAGAAAACTAAATGACAGTTCCATATTAAACTCAATTGACAGTGAAACAACATGGCTATTAGCCTCAAAATGATCATTCAAAATCAGTTGAAACAATTGACAGTGAGCAAAATCTGAAAACAATGAATCAAACATAAACAGTGAATCCAATATTGACAGTTCTTAAACCAGTGAAGCCCATTCTCAGGTTTAGGACATGTGACAGATCAAATAACCAATCCAAATTCGAATTCCCATCAATCCCAAATTTGACCATTCACTAATTTGAACTGACAATGAACTAGAAATATGTAATTTGGATCAACATTGAATCTAAGTATCAAAATCAGTTTAATTATAGGAATTAAAATCAAATCAAAACTGAATATACATGTATCAGTTAACCTATTAGAACAGTCCAATTCCTATTCGAAATCTCATTTCTAAGTGCAAACCAAATCCAACATGTAAAATCAAACTAACAGTAGCTATTACATGTGTCCAGGATCCAATATGACAATTCAACATTAATTTAAATCAGTACAAAAAGGAATTAAACTCAAGAAATTAAGAAACTGAACATGCGTATCAGTCGAGAATGGAAAACTCCCAAATTCAATTCAAAACTCATTAATATACAAATTTAAGGGTTGGTAATATGTGTCACATATGTGTAGGTGTCCCTCGAGTCCTCTCGTGTCACCCAGAGCCGGATACGGCGTGTCCACACATCATAAACCACTCTCGTGCACACATAGACACGCTGTCTCGTGCACGCGTGCACTCGTGTCTAGGACACGACACACGACACGACACAACACGTGGGTGTGCACCTAGGTTCGCGTAGGGTAGGGCTACCTCACAGACACCCTGCACTGTGTCCACGAGACTCCAGGACGCGACACGGAGCCCGTGTCAGCGCGTGGATTGCAGTTGTGCGCGCGCAGCGCGTGCCCAGTGCGGGCACGATTGCTCCACGTGTACCCAACCATCTGCTCCCAAATTTTGGGAGCATGATGTCAGACGTTGCCCCTCACTCCACACAAAAATTAGCGTGTCCACGTGTCCTGTGTCGGGAGTTCTCAGCCCCGTGATGCAGGACACTGTGTTCGCACGCGCGGCAGCGTGTTCGTGTCCCCGTGTGGACACGACACAATACTGAAATTAGGAAAGAATTACAGAAATGCATAAGCAATACCTAGATCTAGGTTTCCATTCAAATGGATTTGCAAAAATAGCAAATCAAGTCGATTCGGGCATTTCGTCGAACACCTAGCTTATAGGTTCGATACGTGTCCGATACGGACACGTAAAGGACACAAAACCTAGCAAAACCTATACCAACAGTTAGAGGACACCTAGGGCTTCCTATCCATGCCTAGAAATTACAATTTGATGGAGGGAATGAGAAGTTACCTAGGTGTGTTCTTCTTCAAAGAAAGCTTCCAAATGGGAGATCCTTCTTGCTAGCCCCAAAGCTCCAAATTGTCCCAAATTTGAGAATAACCTCCATGAACAGTAGGGGAATGAAATTTAGATTACTATGGAAGAAGTTTGAATGAAAAAGGAATTATATTGATCAAAATAGGGAAGGGTTTCTAAAGGGACAAACCTTGTTCTTGCCAATGGAGAGAATGAACAAAAGAGGCAATATTTTTGGGAGGGATTTTATAGGGGTGGATCCCTAGGTGGCTGGCCATAAATGCTAGGGTTAGGGTTTTGGGGAATAAATCAAGGGCTCTCCTTCCATCTAGTCTAACCAATGGTCTAAAGTCTAAGTTTCACATTAGTCAAGTTGCAATCTATTAGTTCTAACTAATCATGGCTATACCAAAACTAATCAATACTAACTAATACTAACCATGGCTAACTAAGTCGAGCTATGACCAATCTAGGTTAGGTCCAAACTAAGTTAGACTAATCACAATACATGGCAATCAATTAAATAATATTAAAATCACACCATTCTTAATAATATATTAAATTCCAAATAATATATATTAAATTCAATTAAATTCAAAATGACAAAAATACCCTCAAACTGGAAATGATAAATGAAACACCCTAATCACATGGCTAAGCTCTAGGTCAAGCTGTCTCTAGTGTTACACTAGCAAAATACCGAAATTACAAGTCATGGTTTAAATAGTTTTAAAATGATTAAAAATTACCAAAAATTATATTATTATTTAAATATCATAATTAAATAAATTAAAATACAAAATTTCAAAATTACCCTCATCTGGAAAACTGGGTGTTACAGTTAGTTTCTGTTTACCAGCTCTAAAGGCATCCATGTTCCTTATCCATGGATGCGACATAGAAAGGAACTGACGATGACAATAAAAAAAATTCCTCCATTCTGAAGGTGGAATGCCTTACTCTTTTCCATACATATCGGACAAGACATAATATCATGAGTACTCCACCCAGATAATATTCCATATGCTAGAAAATTATTGATGGTCCACAACAACATCGCTCTCATCTGAAAGTTCTGCTCCATTGATATATCATACGTCTGAACGCCGAACTACCACAATTGTTTCAACTCGTCCACCAACAGCTGCAAGTAGATATCGATATTCTTCTTTGGATGTTTTGGACCGGATATAATAACTGTAAAGAACATATAAGGAGTCTTCATGCACATCCACGATGCAGATTGTAAGGGATCAAAATTATCGGCTAACAAGAGTACTGAGCCCCCGACTATCCGAAAGGAGTGAATCCATCAGAAAATAAAGCTAGCCGAACATTCCTAGGCTCCGCAGCAAATCCAGGATGACATCAATCAAAATGCTTCTATGCCTCTCCATTGGATGGATAAGATAATGTGAGTCCTTGACCCAAATTTTTTCCCATTTCTTATTATTAAATTTTTGGTTGAATTATTGATTAGTGTATGATTCATTAAATAATTAAGGCTATAAGTATTATGTATACAATTTGGGACTTCTTTGTAAATATAAAAGGGTAGGGAAGGGTTTTTTCCAAAATATCACAAATGAGAGGGGCTAAGTTGCAAACTTCCAGATTTAAAACCAAACGGCCAGGGATTCAAATCCTTTGTTTAAACGAATTCGAATCAGCTCTGGATAGCAGCAGGGAATTCAATCCTATCTCCGTGATCCATCCAAACCCTATTATAACTACCAAGGATCACCAATACCCCTGTTCTCCGAACCTTAAAGTTCTCCTGCCGCAAGGATTCCCCTGCTCTATATCGAGAAACTACTCGAAGTCGAAGTTTGAAGCAAAGATAAATCTTTGACAGGTAATTCTCACCACCATGGTTTCGATTCGTTAGAACTAATCTACTATAAGCTTGCAAGCTCTCATTAATAAACGAAATAGGAAGGATGAGGGATGTTCGTAGTAATGCCTAATAAGAAACTTGTGGGGATGTGCTCCTGTGTCGAGCACAGGGATTAAAGATGCTTCATGTCCTGTGTTAGGGTGTTAACTGCCATAAAATATCAAACTCCTTACATCGAATCCATGTCCTGTGTTAGATTGACAGGTGATTGCATACCAATGGGCATTAATAGAAACTGAGGGTCATATGCGTGTATCTTGACTGATTACATAGTATCAGTTATTAGATGACATTATATCAATTGCTAACCTGATATGCACTACACCAAAATTGCAAATTAGTAACACTAGGCATTTTTTAATTTGGAACACTTATATTTTGTACCTAGGTTCTGGAACGGAACAAAAGCGTTCCAAATCAGAAAAGCGTTCCTAATATATTTTATTTTATTTTTTAAAAAATATAATTATTTAGGTACATTCTTAAACCTTTCCAAATAGATTTTAAATTACACACCCCCTTTCGTTCTTACGCACCCCTCCATTTATTTACATCAGATTAACCCTACCCCTTTCCTTCTTACATAACCCTTTCGGCCATGGCAGCTCCCTATCGTCGGAAGCATGCACCAGCTGCTGAGAGGAGGCTCCTCCTCCTCGCTCCCCCACCGCCGCTTCAGGGAGCTCTCCAGGACCTACGGCCCGCTCATGCTCCTCAGGCTGGGACAGGTACCGATGGTCGTAGCCTCCTCCGCGGAGGCCGCCAAGGAGATCATGAAGACCTACGAGCTCCTCCTTCGGTGTCGTGTCCTACGGGGGTGGACCCTCACCACCGCCCCCTACGGCGACTACTGGAGGCATATGCGGAAGCTCTGCACCGCCACGGAGCTGCTCAGAGCAAGGCGCGTCCTCTTCTTCCGCTCCGCCCATGAGGAGGAGGTCCGCAACGTCGTCCACTCCATCTCCTCCTTCTCCTCGACGACAAAGATCGAACTCGGCCGAGAGATGAGCTCGGCTGTGAACAACATCGCAGCGACCGCGGCCATCGGGAGCTGGTAAGAGGACCAAGCGGCATTCCTGAATGCGATGGACGAGAAATTTTGAAGAGGCAAAACAAAAGAAAGGTGAATTTTTTTGATTGACTACTCTTCAAATTGATATAGTCAATTGGTAGTGTTAGCAATGCTCATTAGGTGTTTGTTGAAATAGGTTGTAAAAACTTTTTTGGAGGTGTGTCCTTTTGATCCAGTTTGGTGATTGTCATATTAATTGGACACACAAACACACACTCCAAAAACGTTTTAAGATTTTCTGTGATTTGCAAGACAGACACAAACAAAGACACTCCAACATATAATTATACTGGAGCAAGAAGGGTTTTCTTTGCAAGACAAAGACACTCCAATATGTAATTTGAAAGAAGGGTTTTCTTTGCGCGGCTCCACCTCCATCAATCTGTTTGTAGTAATTATACTGGAGCAAGATCAATTATAGAAGAGTTCCTTGCTTAAAAATTTGAACTTTCAGTTGTCATTAGACTCGTGTAGAACCAGTTCATCTTTCTTATTTTATAAACAATGGAAATTAATCAAAATTTTGTTTTCATTGAGTTACAACTGTTGTTTTCTTTCAATTTCTTTTTATAGTCATTGAGTCTCTTTACTAACACATGAAACTATAGCAAAATAAATGGGATTTCTTTTTGTTCCTGATTATAGAGGTGTCTGCAATGGTGATAACTGCTGCTATGACCATTACAAGTATGTGCCTTCCATAACCTGTTATTTTTTTAGTCTTTTTCCTTGTATGAGCAGCAATCGTTTGTCTTGCTTGTACTGAAAGAGAGTGAAATGTTACAGGACTCGCAACATATCCAATTGTTCCGGGATCTTTTGGTTCATGGATCAATTATTCTGCTACTCATTATCCAAGAGACATCATTTTCGATAATGGACCTATTTCTTTTTTAGAGTAGCAGTATTGACCATAGTGCAAGCATCACAGCTATGCAATTAAACCCACATTTCCTATTGCATGTTTCTTTACTTTTGTAGAAGTCACCTTTTACCGCTAAAATCTTGTGGGCTTGTGAAATCTGTTCGATATAGTTTTTTATTTTTAATTCTAGACGTTGTTATTTATGAGCAGTTCTCAGTGGTAGATATTCAAAACAAATTTGCAACATGTAGGTGTTAGTGGTCTTACTGCTAGCTCCTCAGACTTGAATGTTTTCATATTTTATTTATTTGTTACAGGGCGGATTGTATTTGACTTTAAGGTATTATTGGGTTTAAGGTATTTTGCTCATATGCAACGTCATCTGTAAGGTTTTTCATTGATCGTTCTATTTTGGCTATTACCCAAGGTTGTGAGCGCTTAGGCGCTAGTCAGACGGGCACCCGCCATCTAGCATCTAGTCCACCTAGGCGACCACCTAGATCTAGTCGCTTCAAAAACTGAGGGTCATATGCGTGTATCTCGACTGATTGTATAGTATCAGTTATTAGATGACATTATATCAATTGCTAACCTGATATGGTAAAGTAATCCACATCCATCAAACCCTTGCCCAGGTCACATATCCACATCATGTGACCCTTGCATCACTACCAAGATTAATGTCCTGCCCCATTGACCAAAACCTCCACTGCATACTCCTTCAACCTGCACCTAAGGAGTTATTTACCCCTTTGATGAAAACCCTATCTGAGTAGCAGGATACCCTGAGCCAACAGCAGGGGTTAGCCTTTTATTATCTCAGATTTTCCCTTACTAGCAGTTGTACTGATTATGTGCACTGTGTGTCAAGTGGCAATCAATATCATGTTACAATAACAGGACCATTGTTTAACCACAGGCATGCCATCTATATTCCCTGAAAGTAAGGAAACTCAGGGCATCAGAACATTGCCCTGCAGGTTAGTTCTGGGTTCATCATTGGTTGAACCTTTCAATTCAATTACACATATTCACATCAGTCCAGTAGCAGGGAACCAGAATTATGATTAGAGTATCCCTTCATTCCATATTGATTACAGCCCATACCCTACTAATGGCTTTACATCCTATTTAATAGTCTAGGTTGTTAGTCATAGGAGTTTTACTATGCTTAAGGTTGTGTGTGTACCTAGAGTATTGGCAGGGTGTTCCCTGTTTCAGGAAGGCTTATGAATCCCTTTAAGGTCAGGACAGGGAGAGAAGAGAATGGCTTGAGATACCATCTCAGTGGTCCAGCCATATTCACACATGAACAGGTACCCAAACTGGTATAACAGTAGAAGCTCAGGTTCAACTACATGTTTATGGTATTGTCATGTATCTTAGATAAATCCCAGCTCACAGTTCAAGTCTCTACTAATGTTCACTCTCAGATTTATCCTATGCAGACCCATATGTGTTATGTTCACCCTCCCCAAATACCCACATCACTACATATATATAGGCCTCAGACATTGTCTTGTTCAGGTTCAATAAACACCTGGTAGCAGTCCCATTACAGGTAAGGGTTTAATCTATATAGCATATAGTCGATGAGTGGTCCCTTTGGGCTGCATGACACTGCAGGGAAGCAGATATCAGACCATGGTATTGTTCAGATCATTAGCCCCTTATAGACAGCCCTTGAACTACTAGTTCAATTCCCTGTTGATATTATGACATGTACCTTCCCTTCAAGACAACTAAAACTGGAAGTCCAATCCCTGAACTACATGTTTGAGAAGGAAATTCAAGTTCTGAACATTAGACATATGCAGGATGACTTGGTGTCCCAACCCCAGGATAGTTGGTATCTGCCCACATTGATTCAGTTCACTGCCAATTCATGAAGGCTCCTTGTTTACAGGTATCAATTCCCTGTCTAATGACCAATTTCCTGTGATACTGGAGTTTAAATACTGTAACCATATTTAAGGGGTACCCAAGCAATTGAAATTGCTTGCACTTTGTATCCTGTACACTAGAGGCCTGTCAACTTGCTTTCATTATCCCTGAAATACCAAGACATATTGTATATCTGCATATAAGGTTCAGTAGGAAACAGAGATATCAACTTAGTTGTATCAGTCGTAGGTTATTCACTCTCCTATAGCCATATGCTACACAGTCCTATATATTTTATTTTCAGCCTCCCTAAGGTACATACCACCTATATGTATATATATCCCAGTCCATTGTTTTCAGTCCCCAAAGTGTTTCAGTCCCTGAAATGGAGGGGGGCTCGACTGCAGATCTGGTAGCAGGGAAAACATCCCCTGCATTAGAGGATGTCACATATTGTATATGCAGTACATAGCATGCTCTATACAAGTGCTATGTAATACCTTCATTGCCCCATCTTTTATACACTGTACCTTGAGTATCCCACAGCAGGATATGTCCAATATTTCTATTAACTACTACTAGTTACCTGCCCATCATTCCCTGATTGTACACTGTGTACACCACCCTGCTGCCATGGAAAATCAGTACCATTCCCCCTTGAATGTCACTTGTAGTAGACTCCTACCCATGTCCTGCCACATTAGCCAAAATTGTTCAGTCTTAGGCATATATAATGTTCAGTCATTCATATTGTACAGGGCATGACCAAGTACAGGATGATGCAGTTCTCACACCCCTCTTGATCAGTTATTAATATAGTGATGATCAGCCCTGAGCAAAACTGTTTCAGTAACAGTTGGGTATTACTTGTATAATGATATGTTAGGTTACTTGAGGTACAATATAGATAGAAAAGCATTGAAGACAGGAACCTCATTCCAATGAAACCCTTGAACATTAGTTAGTTAAAAACATATTAAGGTTAGCATTCAGTAGCAGCAATTGAGGGTAGGCTAGTATGCCAACTAACTCCAGTCAGCCTAAGAATATGATAGCAGTTCTAAGATAGGGGATCAGCCCATATTTTACTAGTTCAACTTCTGATGGTTGTTTAGTATCTTCTTAGATACCCTGTCCACTGTAGTGACCAGTCTGTCCATGAATCTACTAAGCTAGGAAACCCAATAGAATGGTAACACCTTAACAACTTAACAAATTCATAGATAGATTTTACTCTACTATCAAAACTGTGTGTTGATTATATTAATCTATCAATAGGTCACTTGAGCTCTGATTTGACATTTGACTCGCACATCCAGCTCAGGACGACAGGCAAGTGCACTTTCTGATTGCTTTCGATTCATAGTAGTCTTTTTATTTCATGTCTATACATATATCTTGCTGCTTGTTGACACGCTCGTCACACGGAGTAGTCGGGAGGGAAAATATCTTAGTATACATGTGGGCTACCCAGAACTATCCTATTTGTCTAATCTTGAATGATAGCAGCTGCACACGATACGTGCGGTGTGCCGTATTTACCCCCTAGCCGTTCACATGTTGAAAATGATATTTCACACCACATAGGTAGATGTCTTTTATTTTTCTTTTACTTCTCTATCGTGCTATGTCATCAGTTATCTTCCACTTTTTATCTCTCATATGTTATTTTCATATCTTGTTAATTCTATTGTATTTTCGCATTACCGTTGATTTGTGTTCTTGTTCCATTCCTGACTGGAAACCAACATTTTTCAGGTTTAGCCGCGATCACTCTTAGCACTGGAAAGACAAGGGTATGCTGAGGCCGACCTAGATAGTAGAACTAGTTATCATTTTTATTATTGTGAGAACTTTGTATTTTTCTTTAAATATAAATGTTGTAAATATTGTAATAAATTTAGAAATATGAATGAGCAGCAAATGTTTTATTTTGAGCATTTATTTCTTGCGGGCTTGACAGTGTTCTACCGCCGACTCTACGGCGTTGGCTGGCTTGGACACGTCTCGTATCCGAAAAAGCGGGTGCGGATCGTGACAAGTTTTTGTGGTGGTCCATGCAGGTCAGATTTCGCAAAAGATTACAAACTCGTGATGGTACGTTAGTCGTACTATTGCGAGCCTGCGCTCAGGAAATGCTCATTCACAATTAGGATTGAAATAATTTAAAAGAATGACTAGGACTAGGAGTCCCTTGTTTAAAATTGACCGATTGGGTAGTTAAGGTTGTTAGATAGGCCATGCTATTTAGAATTATTAAATTTAGACAGCTTGCCAGGTCTATATAGATATACTATTACTTTTGAATATGACAATGTGATCCAATATGGATATACTATTTGCTTGGTATGTTAGGCTTGCCTAGAATTAAGGCGTTAATTTTGATAAACTGTTCACTTTTTTTATTTAGATATAAACATCATATCATAAGTTAGAATTGTCTATTTTAAATTTTCTTTTGCTGTAAGGAGTTAGTTTATAATTTCTGATTCTGTTATTCGTGTACGAATCTCGAGTTAGATTTTGATTCTCACAAAACTCGAACTACTTGTGCCTCTTTTCCAAAAAAATCTCGCATACTTATATTTTGACTATCTTGACCAACGTTGCTATTACAGCCTAGTTTTGCAAGCTTACTCTTTTATCGAGCTTGATTCAAGACATATGTTTATTGGGGACGTCCGCTAACATATTGTCTAATCATAATCATTGTATTACGTTCTGATCAACCATGATGCAATTGGTTCGCTTTTCATCTAATTGCCCTACGCGGATTGAGATGTAGATATCTCTAGGATCTCACCCGCGACTGTATTGACAATTCCTTTTTGAATTATACATCTGCCCTTGAATCACGCAATTATATTCGATGACATCTTTCTTGAACTCCTTATTGCTTTTGTCTTTCACTAATTGGAAAGACGAACGCTCGTATTTGATAGATAGAGAGTATCTCCATGGCTATGATAGTTGTATATACAAGTGCAGCTACCATCGGCCAGCCCTGTGACGGAAACCTTGCCTTGAGTTACTTGTTCCCCTCTCGACCCTCAAGCTACTATCAGAATCCTCCTAACCACGTCATTCCTAAAACCATGTCCTAGCTTCTAAGGCGAGTAAACGGTAAGCCTTCCAAAATTTTAGGATATAACAGGATTACCGAATGATTAGAATAACTTCCATTAGGATAATAATTAGTGACCATAGACTCCCACTTTTCCTTTAGATTATTTTGTGCACCGGCCGTGTCATTAATATTCGGAGCACGTGGCCAGCTGTTACCTTCCAACAAATTTTATATACAAGATCTAGACGAGTCCACCTTCATCTAGGTATATCATGTCCCACTCAAACCCGTCCCCTTGTACTCTATTTTTATGGTACGACTTTCAGGACAAAAGGACTAACTATAACCCTTACCACAACATCGGTATACTTTTCGACTTCCACTAGAGCCTCAACCTTGACTCAGTTCATTCGACCCAATATATGGTGGTGACCTACTCGAAGCCCACTACGCACATGCCACTATTGTGCCACTTAATAGAGACCTCTTGTGCTACTTAAACACAAAAGTCACCAAAGGCGTATTTTGGACTTTAGGAACTTAGCTAACCAACCTGGCTGGCAACTAGCTCAACCACTTGAGTTAAAGCCTATTCTAGGTTACCCTAACCTAGCAGACATAGTTTTATCTTGGGATCTTGTTCAGTCCATATAGATTAAGATCCAAGGTTCATCCAACCAACGATTGATGCCAGATAGGGAACTCATGAAGACCCAGTAAAACCCATCCAGACATACCACCATATTTGGACTATAGAACTGAACTATTTGAAATCGGCTCCTGTATCTATTATGTAATCTCCATCCCTTAGAATGTGAATCCATTCGTAAACTTTATCCCATCTACTTGGAAGTTGTGATACGATCTTGTATTGCATTCATAATCTTTGCTCGTGTGTTTAAATAACCACGGAAAAGATTACAATATTGATTTCTCAAATTCTGTTCTATTGTGAAACCTTGTTTAGAATTTCAAGAACAAAATTTTTGTATTGCATGGATTGCAAGCCCTCTAAGAGCGAAGGGTTCTTCGATGTAGCAAGTGACTGGACTAGAGTAGCCCCATCTAGCAAATAAATCAATGGTCAGTAAACTTTCTTTCTACCTGTACCATTGGATACCCTCTACCGTTCTGGGAGCTTCATATTCGCCCTCGATTATTTTTTCTTATCTTCCTGTCCTTCCTATTGTAGAGTGACGAATGGTCATACTTATTAGAATTTACCAATATTTTTGCTACTTTTGTTGCTTGTTAGATTTTGGGTTATTTGATAGGTAGGAGAGGATTATAGAGGCCAAAAGCAATAGATACCCATTTTAGCAAGTAGCTGGTAGACATACCATGGAGGGAGTAGTAAGACCAAAGGTGGGTAGAAGACCTCGGAGTTTCATAGCTACAAAATGGCTGGAAGGAGGATACAACTATCTTCGAGGAATTAAAATTTAAGGAGATTAAGGTTCAGGTAGACTTCTTATTGAATCTTAGGGAGTAGTTATGGATTAGAATTTCGAGGACGAAATTATTTTAAGGTGGGTAGATTTGTGAGTCCTTGACCCAAAAAATTTTCCCATTTCTTATTATTAAATTTTTGGTTGAATTATTGATTAGTGCATGATTCATTAAATAATTAAGGCTATAAGTATTATATATACAATTTGGGACTTCTTTGTAAATATAAAAGGGTAGGGAAGGGGTTTTTCCAAAATATCACAAATGAGAGGGGCTAAGTTGTAAACTTCCAGATTTAAAACCAAACGGCCAGGGATTCAAATCCTTTGTTTAAACAAATTCGAATCAGCTCTGGATAGCAGCAGGGAATTCAATCCTATCTCCGTGATCCATCCAAACCCTATTATAAGTACCAAGGATCACCAATACCCCTGTTCTGCGAACCCTAAAGTTCTCCTGCCGCAAGGATTCCCCTGCTCTATATCGAGAAACTACTCGAAGTCGAAGTTTGAAGCAAAGCTAAATCTTCGACAGGTAATTCTCACCACCATGGTTTTGATTCGTTAGAACTAATCTACAATAAGCTTGCAAGCTCTCATTAATAAACGAAATAGGAAGGATGAGGGGTGTTCGTAGTAATGCCTAATAAGGAACTTGTGGGGATGTGCTCCTGTGTCGAGCACAGGGATTAAAGATGCTTCATGTCCTGTGTTAGGGTGTTAACTGCCATGAAATATCAAACACCTTACATCGAATCCATGTCCTGTGTTAGATTGACAGGTGATTGCATACCAATGGGCATTGATAGAAACTGAGGGTCATATGCGTGTATCTCGACTGATTGTATAGTATCAGTTATTAGATGATATTATATCAATTGCTAACCTGATATGGTAAAGTAATCCACATCCATCAAACCCTTGCCCAGGTCACATATCCACATCATGTGACCCTTGCATCACTACCAAGATTAATGTCCTGCCCCATTGACCAAAACCTCCACTGCATACTCCTTCAACCTGTACCTAAGGAGTTATTCACCCCTTTGATGAAAACCCTATCTGAGTAGCAGGATACCCTGAGCCAACAGCAGGGGTTAGCCCTTTATTATCTCAGATTTTCCCTTAGTAGCAGTTGTACTGATTATGTGCACTGTGTGTCAAGTGGCAATCAATGTCATGTTACAATAACAGGACCATTGTTTAACCACAGGCATGCCATCTGTGTTCCCTGAAAGTAAGGAAACTCAGGGCATCAGAACATTGCCCTGCAGGTTAGTTCTGGGTTCATCATTGGTTGAACCTTTCAGTTCAATTACACATATTCACATCAGTCCAGTAGCAGGGAACCAGAATTATGATTAGAGTATCCCTTCATTCCATATTGATTACAGCCCATACCCTACCAATGGCTTTATATCCTGTTTAATAGTCTAGGTTATTAGTCATAGGAGTTTTACTATGCTTAAGGTTGTGTGTGTACCTAGAGTATTGGCAGGGTGTTCCCTGTTTCAGGAAGGCTTATGAATCCCTTTAAGGTCAGGACAGGGAGAGAAGAGAATGGCTTGAGATACCATCTCAGTGGTCCAGCCATGTTCACACATGAACAGGTACCCAAACTGGTATAACAGTAGAAGCTCAGGTTCAACTACATGTTTATGCTATTGTCATGTATCTTAGATAAATCCCAGCTCATAGTTCAAGTCTCTACTAATGTTCACTCTCATATTTATCCTATGCAGACCCATATGTGTTATGTTCACCCTCCCCAAATACCCACATCACTATATATATAGGCCTTAGACATTGTCTTGTTCAGGTTCAATAAACACCTGGTAGCAGTCCCATTATAGGTAAGGGTTTAATCTATATAGCATATAGTCGATGAGTGGTCCCTTTGGGTTGCATGACACTGCAGGGAAGCAGATATCAGACCATGGTATTGTTCAGATCATTAGCCCCTTATAGACAGCCCTTGAACTACTAGTTCAATTTCCTGTTGATATTATGACCTGTACCTTCCCTTCAAGACAACTAAATTCCAATCCCTGAACTACATGTTTGAGAAGGAAATTCAAGTTTTAAACATTAGACATATGCAGGATGACTTGGTGTCCCAACCCCAGGATAGTTGGTATCTGCCCACATTGATTTAGTTCACTGCCAATTCATGAAGGCTCCTTGTTTACAGGTATCAATTCCCTGTCTAATGACCAATTTCCTGTGATACTGGAGTTTAAATGCTGTAACCTTATTTAAAGGGTACCCAAGCAATTGAAATTGCTTGCACTTTGTATCCTGTACACTAGAGGCCTGTCCACTTGCTTTCATTATCCCTGAAATACCAAGACATATTGTATATCTGCATATAAGGTTCAGTAGGAAACAGAGATATCAACTTAGTTGTATCAGTCGTAGGTTATTCACTCTCCTATAGCCATATGCTACACAGTCCTATATATTTTATTTTCAGCCTCCCTAAGGTACATACCACCTATATGTATATATATCCCAGTCTATTGTTTTCAGTCCCCAAAGTGTTTCAGTCCCTGAAATGGAGGGGGGCTCGACTGCAGATCTGGTAGCAGGGAAAACATCCCCTGCATTAGAGGATGTCACATATTGTATATGCAGTACATAGCATGCTCTATACAAGTGCTATGCAATACCTTCATTGCCCCATCTTTTATACACTGTACCTTGAGTATCCCACAGCAGGACATGTCCAATATTTCTATTAACCACTGCTAGTTACCTGCCCATCATTCCCTGATTGTACACTGTGTACACCACCCTGCTGCCATGGAAAATCAGTACCATTCCCCCTTGAATGTCACTTGTAGTAGACTCATACCCATGTCCTGCCACATTAGCCAAAATTGTTCAGTCTTAGGCATATATGATGTTCAGTCATTCATATTGTACAGGGCATGACCAAGTACAGGATGATACAGTTCTCACACCCCTCTTGATCAGTTATTAATATAGTGATGATCAGCCCTGAGCAAAACTGTTTCAGTAACAGTTGGGTATTACTTGTATAATGATATGTTGGGTTACTTGAGGTACAATATAGATAGAAAAGCATTGAAGACAGGAACCTCATTCCTATAAAACCTTTGAACATTAGTTAGTTAAAAACATATTAAGGTTAGCATTCAGTAGCAGCAATTGAGGGTAGGCTAGAATGCCAACTAACTCCAGTCAGCCTAAGAACATGATAGCAGTTCTAAGATAGGGGATCAGCCCATATTTCACTAGTTCAACTTCTGATGGTTGTTTAGTATCTCCTTAGATACCCTGCCCACTGTGGTGACTAGTCTGTCCATGATTCCACTAAGCTAGGAAACCCAATAGAATGGTAACACCTTAACAACTTAACAAATTCATAGATAGATTTTACTCTACTATCAAAACTGTGTGTTGATTATATTAATCTATCAATAGGTCACTTGAGCTCTAATTTGACATTTGACTCGCACACCCAGCTCAGGACGACAGGCAAGTGTACTTTCTGATTGCTTTCGATTCATAGTAGTCTTTTCATTACATGTCTATACATATATCTTGCTGCTTGTTGACACGCTCGTCACACGGAGTAGTCGGGAGGGGAAATATCTTAGTATACATGTGGACTACCCAGAACTATCCTATTTGTCTAATCTTGAATGATAGCAGCTGCACACGACACGTGCGGTGTGCCATATTTACCCTCTAGCCATTTACATGTTGAAAATGATATTTCACACCACATAGGTAGATGTCTTTTATTTTTCCTTTACTTCTCTATCGTGCTATGTCATCAGTTATCTTCCAGTTTTTATCTTTCATATGTTATTTTCATGTCTTGTTAATTCTATTATGTTTTTGTATTATCGTCGGTTTGTGTACTTGTTCCATTCCTGACTGGAAACCAACATTTTTCAGGTTTAGCCGCGATCACTCTTAGCACTGGGAAGACAAGGGTATGCTGAGGTCGACCTAGATAGTGGAACTAGTTATCATTTTCATTATTGTGAGAACTTTGTATTTTTCTTTAAATATAAATGTTGTAAATATTGTAATAAATTTAGAAATATGAATGAGCAGCAAATGTTTTATTTTGAGCATTTATTTCTTGCGGGCTTGACAACGTTCTACCGTCGACTCTGCGGCGTAGGCTTGCTTGGACACGTCTTGTATCCGAAAAAGCGGGTGCGGATCGTGACAGATAATTCTCCTTTATCCATCTTCTGTTCTTTGCTATGCCATATCATGTGTTCTACAGTATTCGAGGACATATACATTCTCTGTAGCCTTTTTGTGATCGACAAAAACTGTATCTATTTGTAGGGGCACAATCTTGCTCGTACAGTTGATTTTTTCTGTCCCAAATGGGCTTGTACCGGTCCTCGTGACAGAAATGTATATGTCTTTATCATTGTTCTCCTTGTAGTATAACATGCAGTCGTTTCGATAACAATCTATCTTTTCATAGCCTAATTCGAGTTTTTGTATCATCATCTTTAATTTGTAAAAGTTTTCTGGCAAGTCCTTCGCTCCTTTTGGCAGCAACTCTCTAACAAACAGAATTATCTGGCCGTAGCATTCTTGCGGTAAGTTAAAATCAGACTTGAGATTCAACAGCCGCATCACCAACGATAGGACATAATGAAAATCAAAACCCAGATATAACGGAGTATCGGCATGGTTGAACATATCATAGAACTCCTTTGCAGCAGGATTCGGATCCTGTAGATCAAAACTTGGACCGGTACAAGCCGCATCAAATACCAACTCACGTGCCAAGTTTCGATGCCGATATTCAAAGTGATCTACAAGAGTGGACTCTTCCACCTCCGTATTGCAGGATGACAGATATTGTGAAACCAAAGGTTCTCCTTGAGCCATCCACTCGTTGTAGTTCGATACGAAATCCTTTTTGTAAAGGTGCTCTCTTACGAGATCTACCTCTTTGAGTGATATATTACGATAATTGACACAAGGGCACTTTATGAGCCTTCCGTCTATGAAATAAGGTTGGCTACTGGCGTATCTCAGAAATTCCTCGACGCCCGTCTTGAAATTATCCGTCAAACCAATCTTGCTCTCATATCGCTGATTGTACATCCACGAACGGTCAACTAAGTATCGACTCATTGTTCAAACTAATTCTGTACCACGTACCATATATTATGTAAATACAAGTATAAAAAACATAAATAATAAGAATATTATAATTATGTACCTAATTGTAATAACCAACGTTAACTGTATCGGTATCATAATCGAACGTATCGACTTGGTATTGGCCTATCCGGACTGATATCGGCCTTATCGAATTAGTATCGGCCTATCCGATAGGTATCGCTCGTATCAGATTGGTATTGGCCTTATCGAATTGGTATCGATCGGCCTATCTGATAGGTATCGGCCATATCGGATTGGTATTGGCCTTATCGAATTGGTATCGATCTGCCTATCCGATAGGTATTGGCCGTATCGGATTGGTATTGGCATTATCAAATTGGTATCATCCTATCCGATAGGTATCGCCGTATAGGATTGGTATTGGCCTTACCGAATCTGTATCAGCTGTATCCGATAGGTATCGGCCGTATTAGTATCGGTCATACCGGATTAGTATCGGCTTATTGGTTTAGTATCGGCCGTATCGGATTGGTATTGGCCTTATTGAATTGGTATCGTCCTATCCGATAGATATTAGCCCTATCAGATTGGTATCGGTCGTATCCGATAGGTATCGGCCGTATCGGATTGGTATTGGCCTTATCGAATTGGTATCGTCCTATCCGATAGGTATCAGTCGTATCAGATTGGTATCGGTCGTATCCGACAGGTTTCGACCGTATCGATTAGTATCGTTCGTGTCGGATTAGTATCGGCCAATCGGATTGGTATCAGCCGTATCATATTGGTATCGGCCATATCCTTATATTATTGTATTGACAACCCTATAACACCATCCTAGAGTTAAATAATATTTTGAATAATATTCAGATTTCATAATCCAATATTAATGGATTTGATATCTTAATGTCCGTAAATATTCAGATATCCGATTCCAATATCACGAATTTCAAATAATTTAAGAAAACCCAAAACCCTACCTAATACCATGAATCCAAAACCCTAGCTACTCTATTGTGTCCGTGTCCAAAACCCTAGCTAATATATACACAATTAAATTATAATGTCATAATTTTAGTGTCCAAGTATACGTTAGCCTAAAAATTATGACATATAACTATAACACATAATATAAATATGAAAAAATGTAACACAATTTAAAAAAATTACCCGATGAGGAGGGGTAGAGCCCGAGGTGGAGGGAACCGAGGAGGAGGAGGGGGGCCGAGGAGGAGGACTGCATTGGTCGTCGGGGAAGGAGGAGGGGGGCCGAGGAGGAGGGGGCAGCGCACGTGAGGGGGTCGGAGGAGGAGGGGGCAGCGCGCGTGTGGGGGGTCGGAGGAGGAGGAGGTCGGAGGAGGAAGGGATCGGAGGGGATGGGGATCAGAGGGGATAGAGGTCGAGGAGGAGGAGGAGGTCGCCGAGGAGGAGGAGGGGAATGGAGGGGGAGAAATTCGGAGGAGGAGGAGGTCGGAGGAGGAGTCTTCGAAAAAAATTGGGGGGGAAAACGAAAGTTTGGGTAAAATTTTGAAAATGGAAAAAGAAAGGCTGTTGTGTTACTTTTGCAGCACGTCAGCGATGGAATTTTCCATCGCTAAGTCGTCGCTAATTAATTAGCGACTAATTACCGACAGAACTAGCGACGTTTAGTTATACTGTATTTTATATAATAAATTAGTAGCTAGTCAGTTGGTAATTTGTCGCTAAGTAGCGACACTGATATGCAACCTACGTTAGACTTGATAACCCTTACATATGCACTAGCTACATGAATCATGCATCAGAACATCTTTAAGCATGTAGGGTTATCAAATCTAACGTATAGGGCAATAATATGCTAGCAGTCACGTATAATATAAGGTCATCATGTACACTATACTAACAAGAATAAAGTATAAAGTAATGATATGCTAGCAGTCATGTACAATATAAGGCATATCATGTACTATATACTAGCAGTCAAGTAAATGGACATAATTTATAGCACAATGATATACTAGCAGTCATGTATAGTATAAGGTATATCATGTACTCTATACTAGCAATCGAGTATATGTCCAAGATTAGGTGACTACATGCTTTATAATGTTCTTTCCTCCCCGACCCGACACGATGATCATGCAAGCAAGCGAAACAAATAAGCAAGTAAACATATGAAATGTGAATATGCATGCAATATGTAATTTATGAAATATAAGTACTTGCCTCTCTCCGGAAGTTGCAATAATGCTTCTAAATCACCTAATCATAGGAAAGAATTATTAGAGATATTCCAAAGTAATTCCTAGAGTTTAACTAAGAAGTCTTCAACCA
>JANAVB010034419.1:6167487-6407487 GCA_029216955.1 Iris pallida
TTTCTGCATATCATAATCGAAACTTGTCCTTAAACTATCTCATCCACGACTATTTTGGAAACTCTTATTTTTGAACTTGAGTTACGAGCGCAGTACCGTACCTGCTTGATTATAAAATTCTATCCTATCCTAACCAACTCCTTTAAATTTCGAGGACGAAATTTTCTAAGGAGGGAAGGTTGTGAAATCCGTTATTTTTTCGATAATATTTTAATATGTTGTTTATGTGATTTTATGAAAAGTAATTTTAATTAAAAAAAAAAATTTGATTAACAGCCCAGACTCGGACCCGAGACCTGATTAATAAATTTTATCAAATAATTAGTTACCAATATTTTAATTAACCTAAATTCTTTCCTTAAAACCAAAAGCCTATTTCTCTATATGGCTTTAAATAATTTTTCCTATTTTGCTTTAAGGCCCAAATGTCTAGAGTCCATGTTAGCCTTGTCCAAATATTTGGTTTATTTCTCTAAGCCATTTTTTCCATTTAATCTATTAGCCCATAAGTTGAGGCCCAAATCCAATAAATCCTACACCCAAACCCATTAGGAATGAATGAACATTCATTCATTTTCCTTGAGCTGTAAAAGCTCATTTCATTCAACTTGAATAGGAATTCATTTATTGAGAAGCCTCTTCTTCTTCCTTCGACTCCAACGGCCAACTCTTGAGCTCCCCACCGCCGGTCTCCGCCCTTTGGGCCGCCCCCTGATCTCCGGTAACCCCCGAGTTTCCTCATCTCCCGTAACCCTTCATCCTCCCCTATATATACATCCCTCTTCCCCATTTCAACTCCATCACCATCATCACCTTCCTTTTTCCCGTGCCCTAGCCCGATCTGGCGACCGGAGCTCCGTCGAGCCACCACCCGGCGAGCTCCGCCACCTCTCGGCAAACCGGGTGCAGCCTTTGTCCCGCGGATCCAGTGGTCGCCCGACCCCGGCCACAGCTCGCCAGGCCGCCACCACCGAGCCAGCAACCCCGGTGCACCCTGGCCGACCCCATCGCGTTCGCCTCTGTCGTTGACCACCCGAGCTCTGCTGACCCGACCTCCTTGCCACGCCCGATCCCGGCGATCCCGGCGCCCCTCCGGTGTTGGTGTTCCCCGCCAACGGCCGGGCCAGCACTTTCCGTGCCCCGTTTTCTGTACAGCGCTTCCCGGTCCACTGAACGTGATTTCCGTGGCGATCTTGCTGACCACGCTGCCCAGTTTCCGTTCCCGAGTTATCCCGCGGCTCCCCGCCAACGGAATTGGGTAACCTCTGGTTAATCATAGTAGTTCGACACTCCCATAATAGTCTGTGATGAAATTGGTCCACCGATTCCTTCGGGAATTCGGATTTTTGGTTACGATTTTGTTACATTTTGATTTCAGATATTTTCCGAAAACTCTTTGGAAGAGTTCTGTGGAAATGTTTTGGTTGCTAGCTTTGGAAAAGAAAATGGGTTCTGTGTTTTTGATGGTTCTGTTAGTTTTTTTTTTAGTTCTGTGGGAATTTCCAATATTATCGGATTTTCCGAATTGATTTCGGAAAGTACGAAAAATACGGTGTTGGCTTTGAAAATATTTATATTCTATGAATTTCGGGTTTCAGAAGTTATTCTGCAGGTTTTTGGAGCATTTTCCAGTTTTTGGGTTAACCAAAAACAGAGGAGATGCTGCCGAAAATTTTGTAAAATAATAAAAATAATTTTTAAAAAATGATTTTTCGGTAAAATATTATTTTAATATTTTTGGGCGACGACCTTAATGGTCAATGGGCCCCAGCGAAATGCAAACGCACCGGTTCGACCGGACGTTGAGGCAGAGTAGATGAGTTTGACAAATGGACCAGAGTCTGAGACACCTATTATTTTAATTTAATTGTTAGTTTTATTATTATTTAATTGTAGATAATTTCGGGACTAACCTGTTTTCTCTTATTTAAATTTATAATTAAATTTGTAAGGGCATAAGCCCAGTTTCTATTAAGTGGTCTGTAATATTGTAGTGTAGCGTTTTTACTTTATTTTCTGGGATTGTGGTACGCGTAGGAACAATTAAAATACTATTAATTATTAAATTAAATAACTCATGATTTCCTCATCTTTAAGTAAAAGAAAATATATTTTATATATAATTGTAGAACGTCAAAGTTTTCCAATAAATAGATAAATACCAAGTTTTGTACGTAATTTGATAAAATACAAGTTTTCTCGAAAAAAACCAAAGTAATTTTGACTTTCTAAAACAATGCACTAGTAAACGTTGTGGTTAACTAAAATTTACTAGGAAAGACAAATAGAGATTGTAACTAGATAACTTGTGATTGCTTCTGAAATAAGTTTCCGGAATGTAGGGTTCGAGGAGGTTTCTGACTGTTAACCCCGAAGTACCGACTCTCCAGTTTGATCAAGTTTAAGGCAAGTACAGTTGTGATTGTTTGCAATTTAATTAGTAATAGTAATCTTGCATGCTTAAACCACATTGCTACACGGAACTCTCTCCTAGAGTATTGATTGTTATTGTCTCATTGCCTCATTGAATCTAATTGACTCGGGATATTGGGGGAGTAGTGTAGCGTCTATGACCAATACCCTAAAACTTTTAGTAATAGGATTGTACGAGCTTACCCCTCTCACACACGGGGATAGGCCGGATCATATCAGTGAATCATCCCAAACCGGTCATAGTCGTTACTTACTCAAATCACATGTTTTCAATTGTAGAATTGTTAGAAAATATTGCATTTTTAAATTGTTTATAATTGCAAATTATTAATTATTAGTTGAATTGTAGATTTTCATAATTGTACTTTGCTCCCTCCTGACTGGAGACCAACATTTTTAGGTTACACTGAGGATTTCCTGTTCCACGAGGATCTGAGGCTAAGGAGCTAGTTGCTTGAGTTGTTCTTCATGATAATTGTATAAATTTTCAATTGTAAGAAATTCTTCTATTGTAAAAATTTTTATTAATCGAATAAAAGTTGTGGCAATTTTATTATGTTGTTGATGTCACCTGCAAACGGAGATACAGCTTACTGCCACCGTCTCAACAACGGTGCAGGCTGGGCATGATCCGGTTCGACCCAAGAAATTGGGATCGGGTCGTGACAAATAGCTTTTCTCTCTCCTCTCTTTATCACACACACAAGAAATTAATTTCCTCACCTATTCTCTCTCTCACTTTATTTTTCCTCACATAACACTACACAGCAGCTCACCTTCATCACCCGAGCTCAGCCCTCCCATGGCCGGACCTCCTCCCTGGCAAGTGCCGTCGGCCACCACCACCCTGGCCGCCGGCCACCTCTTCTCCTCCTCTTCTTCAACAACCATCATCACCACCATCATTTAGCCCACACACCACTCAACCACCACCCTCACCACACAGCCACCATGGCCTCTACCGAGCCAACAAACTGCCGTCCCCCGCCGCGTTAGGCCGCACGTCGTCGCGCCTCTGCCGGGCCAGGCCAGGCCAGGCGCGCAGCCCCCGTGCACAGCAGCGTAGCAGCTACTGTGCAGCCGGCCGGAATGGCCTGTGGCCGCGCGTACGGGCCACGTCGACGGCCGTCGCCGCTGTGGCCGTGCCCCCATCGACTGGGCAAACTTAGGCAACCCCCAGAGTCCGTCACCTCTCTCTCCGGCGCGACGTATAGGCGATTCGTGCATTTCGCACAAATTCCTGCCGTGACGCACGCAAAATCAAGTCGGATTTGGCGCCCCGTCGCAGCAACTTTGTGCACAATTTTCGAGAAATCTGACCATTGGATCGGCAATTTCTTCGCTCCGTCACAATCTCGGTATATCCATCTTCACTCCTGTCAATTTTTGTCCGTTAATTTTATCGTTTGATACATCAAAATCGGCCACCAAGTTGACCGTTTAAATTGTATAAAATTTAGACAGTTTTACGGAGCCAACTTCGTCGGGTTGTACCTCCACCACCGCAGCTCCATTTGGCGTGCTACCAGTTCCTGTGCTAAGCTGGTATGACCCTCTTACTACCCCTCCAGTTTCGTTTCATTGTGAGCTTGTTTGATTGGTTGAATTCGACGCCAAAGTTGGTCGTCCGAATTCGTAATTTCCAACTTGTAAAATTCTATTTTTGAACACGAGACTCCAGATTTCATTTCTGACACCACCAGTAGACTCGTGGCATCGTTTTGGTATATTTTCATATAAAATTTGTTAGATTTGGAGGACGTGGGCCCTGGCACGTATTTCGGTGCAAAGCGGGCCCCACAGTCCGGGTCAACGGGACTTTTTGATGCCGGCTCATCGGAATCTAATTCTAGATATACCGTTGAGTTCGTATCATCATTCTGGACTCGTTGACATATAGTTTACTGAGTTTTGAGAACATTGGCTCCGGCACGTATTTCCGTGTAAACCGAAATTCCAAGTTCTGGTCAACGGACCAAATTGAGATCGGGTCAACGGAATCCAATTTTGGATATACCGTTGGGTTCGTATCGTCATTCTGGTTTCGTGAACATATAATTTATTATATTTTGTTGGCTTGTTTTCTTGCACATTTTTTCGTACAAAACGGCTCCGACACGGATATCGTTTTGACCCGAAATTATCTTTTTACCCTTATGTCCAAATTGGACCGATGGGTAGGCTATCCTAGCTAATTTGACCATTCTGGACATGGTGGCGATGTTTATTTCATTATCCGACAATGTTTGTAGATAGTTTCTCTATGTATCACCTTTTATTATAATTAATTCTTATAATGTTCGTATTTCGGGATTAGTACAACGAAACTGAGATCAGTCAATTCCAGTGATCTCATATCGCTGAAATTGACAAGATGGTTATGTGGATCACTATAATAAGATTATTAAGTTTACCGTTGATCATCTTATCTCGATTTGCGTGTCGTAAGTTTCGACGTACGAATAACGAAGTACACTTTATATCTTTAATAATTAGACTAGAATTGACCCTGTTTGACCAGAGTTGACCAGTTGACCAAAAGTCAACTGTAAGTCAACACTTGACCTAGTTTGACTAGATTGTTGACCAGAGTTGACCAGTTGACCAAAAGTCAACTGTAAGTCAACACTTGACCTAGTTTGACTAGATTGTTGACCGGAGTTGACCTAGAGTTGATTTGACTTAGAATAGCCTAGAATAATATAGATTGTTTGTAGAGATTCATTTATTACAACTTGAACACCTTGTAACCTGTGTTGCTTTAAATAGGACTCTGTGGCTTCAGTTGGACCTCTATACCTATCAGCTGTTCATGTTATCAGGCGAGTACATTCTCTGACCGTTTCATACTTGTCTGGATTTACATTCTTGCTCTAGATTACTGTACTTAATGTTGACACGATTGTTATCACGGATTGGTACTATATAGATCTTCTTTTGAGATGTTATCCCCTTGTATTCACTAAATACATATTGTGATGTGTGTTTCACTTACATATTATATTTATTGAATACCCTTATCCTTGTATACTTATTGTGCATATTATACTCTCATTATCACATAAGTCACATAGATAGACCATTGTACAACTATTGTATAACATTGTACATCTATTGTATAACATTGTACACTATTGTATAAGATAACGTAACTGAAGTGGATCCTTGTGTATTGATTGGGGAGGGGGAGTAGAATTGGTTATGTAATCAAATCCTATTGTGCAACATTGTATAACTATTGTATATGTCTATTGTGCACTCACGTACAATGGAGTTACCATTGCATTGTCCTAACCGTTTGCATAACCATATTGTACTCTAAATCACATATTACTTACAGCTATTACTTATCATATATAGATATTTCCTATTATCAAATCTCTGCTATTTTTTATATACATTCTTCTTTCAGCGTTTCCTGTATCTTACTCTATTGCATGCTTTATATTTCCTAACTTGATATGAACTGCGTGAGATATTTTGTGCTCGCTCCTGTCCTGACTGGACCTGTTGATAAATTTTACAGATAGCTTGGAGGTTGCCTGCTAGCCTAGAGAAGACACAGTAGAGGTTGTATAGATAGTTATTTTAGTTGTCTTGAGTTGTATTTACTTTATGGATTACTGTATTTGAGATTTGAGATGTTTTCTGGATTTGTGTATCTTAGACACTTAGACTTCTATCTGCGGTATCTCTTTGTGGATTTCATGTTTTATCTATCTTTTATCATGCTCTACCTTAGATGTGATTAAGACTGTATTTGCTATGTCACCTCCATTCGGAGTGTATATACTGTACAGGTATCTTTATATTGTTAGATATTTGACCTAGGATAGCGTTTCTACCGCCGACACTGCGGCGTAGGCTGGATGTACCCACGTCTCGTGCCCTTACTCTAGGGTGCGGGTCGTGACACATTTTTAGTGGTAGTCCATACAGGTCGAGTTTATGTAGTGGTATTCGAACTAGAGTATCATTACAGCATATAATAGGATTAGGATATTTTTGAAGGTACTCAATCACATTTAGGATTTCTTGAGAGATTCCTGGGACGACCCTTGAGAATCTTATTTTAACTTCGATTTGAAAACTCTTCTTCCCTTGATTTGATTTATCTTTACTTTCTGTTGTTGAACTTGATTTTGATGGATTATTGTTAAATTTGAGTTTGTATTTATTGATTTTGATGGATGATTGTTGAATTTTGAATCTTGATGTTAGCTGTTGCATCCGAGTTTGTATTTATATGATTTGATGGATTATTGTTCAGTTTTGAATCTTGATGTTCGTTGATAAATTTGATTTTGGTATCCATTGTTGATTTATTTTTTATTTTTTAATTTATTTTGTGTCAAGATAAAATTATATGGGTTAAGTCATCTATGTTATGGAATATAGTCTTCTACAGTCATATTAGCCAGCATGGTGAGGACATATAGTCTGACTTTGGATATATTTCTCGGGTGTGGGAATTTAAGGTTTTCGCAGCCAAGCTAGCGGCATCGCAAAAATTTTAAATACCATGATTCTAAAGGTATGTGCCTAAGTCGAGGACTTTGTGATTATCGTAGCCTTGCTTACTAGTATGACGAGGATTTAGAGTACCATGATTTTGGATAGACGCATATGATTATCAAATTGTACCTTAAATGTTCTTGAACATGTTTTCTCTACTTTTGTTTCAGTCATTCTAAAAAAAAGAGAATTATTGTTTGTTTTATTTTGCTTCTCATTATTTAACTTAGGAGTAGCTTTAGCTGTTTTTATAAACCTTGTGTAACTTCTTGCTATGAGTTTCTTCATAATACAATGAATCGATAATTTTTGCTAGACCTTATCTTGGATTTGATATTATAGCTCCGGTTTTAAAATGGTTCCTTTTTTAAACGGATAAGCAGAACATATTTTATCGTTATTTCCTTCTTGCTATTATTCTTGTATTAAATAATAATAATAATAATAATAATAATAAAACTGCCTTGATTACATCAATCACCTACTTTGCAATCTTGGTAGGAATCTAAATGTTGGTCTTGATATGGAATTTAATTTTTATATTGGGACATAAAAATATATATAGTGGACACAGACACTTTGTCTGACACGTATGCATGCTATACTTTGATTACCAACATATCTAAATACATATTAATATGTTGTTGATGTTAAATTCCCAAAACACTAATATTTTTGATACAGTACAGTATCAGAGACTGGTTCTCTGCTTTTTCCAGTTAAATTTCGTCATTTAAATATAAATTTCATGTTTGTAGTTTTGTTTACATCACAACACATGTATGTTATATACAGGATTTCAACTCTTAAAGAAATTGGTTGAGTTTTGTGTTTGAATTTGTCAAATCTGAGACTGTGTGCGTATTAACCCTTAATACTGGATTTTAAATGTTAGTTCAAATTTTTGTTTTTAAATGTAATATTTTGAGCTGTATATATTGTTGTATGTAGGGATATAGTGTTAGGTTTCATATTCTTACATGTTAGGTTGTGGTTGTGATGAACTTTGGGTTGGTTTGATGTTCGAATTTCTCCAAAATTCTAAAACTGAATACATGTTAACATTTTTTTACATTGATTTCAAATGTTTAGTTCAATTTCAGATTTAATATGTAATATTGAACTGTATGCATAGATAAATGTATGGATAGTATGTTTGGGTTCATCTCCATCATGTTAGGTTGTATTAGGAGCATTGAGTTGGTTGTGATGTTTCAAACCCCTAAAATCTGAAACTGTATTATGTTAATATTACACTGGTTTAAATGTTAGCTTATTTTCAGATTTTGTATGTAAATGCTGAACTAAAACTGGGTTTAACCTTTCAATACTAAAGTTATAACCCTGTACAAGGACACACACACACCCTAACTTAGTATACACTGCCATGTAAACCTAACCCTTCCTCTCTATGTTATGTTCATATATCTATATAGATATATATATAGAGTTTATGCATACATACATGTTATAATGTATATAGATACATAACTAAATCTCTACCTCTTTATATATATATATATATATATATATATATATATATATATATATATATATATATATATATATATATATATATATATATATATATATATATGTGTGTGTGTGTGTGTGTGTGTGTGTGTGTGTGTGTGTGTGTGTATGGTTAGCCATGCATGTTATGAGTAAATAGGTTGTGTATTGTAGATTGTTTAACCAATATGCCATGAGTAGTGTAACTTGATAACTATTGTTTTGAAACCCAAATCCTCCTATACACTTTCATGTATATTTCACATACACACATGCCTACTATCTAACCATATGAAAACGTCCATATACACCCATACACACACAAACCACATAACATTTACATAATGCTAGCTTTTCCCTCTCTAACACACTCTCTATATATATTGTGATTGGATTTCAATGCAATTGACTTTCATTCTTAACTTTTGATTTTGATTTTTTTCTTTGAATAGTACCCCTTTATAGATAATTGGTAGTTATCTTTATTTTATTTTTGATAAGTACCAGTTTTCATATAGGATGGTAGACTGCCTTACAGTTTTGATGATTTGTTATTTCTGTATCTTTTCTAGTTTAGCACCCTAGATTGCTTGTGTATTTTGATACCCTATGATCATTTTGGTTAGCATGACTAGTATACCTAGATGAGACTTCACTACCACCGTATGCTATGACCCTGTATGCCGTCCTTTTTAATCGTATGATTTGGTTAAGTTCTGGGACTTGATTGTGGGGGTTTGACCTAGAAGGAGTATGAACATTTTAATTTCGAGGACGAAATTTTTATAAGGTGGGTAGGATATGAGCACCCTGAATTTCGGGTTGATTTCTTTAATTTTTTTGATTGAATTAGTTTCAATAAATAATTTATTCTGTTTATTATCTTTAAATGTACTTTTTCGTGCCTTTGATATTTGGAGTGTCAGGGATGTTCATCTCTGGAAACCTTCTTCACGAGTTTTGTAGTGGACATGATTACCTTCATGATGGTATATAATGTCCCACTCAAACTTGTTCCCTTGTACTCTTTTTGTCTCGCAGAACTTCGGGTCGATTTAGACTATTTGATCATTAATTGATTTCCCACTCTTTTCCTTGATCATTATTAGCACGTTACCGTGACTTTCGAATTGGGAGCACCAGACAAGTCATTTTCTTGAAACCAACTTCTCATGTATGATCTACTCGAGACACACTTCACTCATGACCTTCGTGTCCCACTCAGACACACCATTTTGTGCTCCATTTGCTTTACACAACTTTCCTGACACGTGACCCGATTTTATTTCACCCCACGGTGTCACATTTATTTTCCGACTTGAATTGTGGATACCCTGTCGACCCAAACCTGACAACCCCAAATATGGACATGGCCCACATTGAGCCTACTATCCGTATGCCACTTGTGTGCCATTTGTTTGAGCCCCCACATGCTACTTATTTACCCATGATCATAAATGTCTAAATTAATTCATTTATGATATTAAATCTGATTTTGACCCAATCCGGCTCCACCAAGTCCAGCCCAGCTTCGTTCTACCCTCCATCATGACACCCTCACCCTCATTGCAATTTCAAATATTAATATCTAGTCTACCTACTATTGATGTTCAATGAGATTCCTTTTGTTTTAATCCCTAAGAAATGATTCAATCCTTATTTCATCATAGCCATTGGATTTATCCCCATAAATCCTCACCCTACATTTTTCCACACTCTCACAAATTTCCCTCCTAGCCTTGGCCGGCCCTAACTTTGAGGGAATAGCTTTTCTCTCTCCTTTCTTTATCACACACACAAGAAATTAATTTCCTCACCTATTCTCTCTCTCTCACTTTATTTTTTTCTCACACAAACACTATACAGCAGCTCACCTTCATCACCCGAGCTCAGCCCTCCCATGGCCGGACCTCCTCACCACACAGCCACCATAGCCTCCACCGAGCCAACAAACTGCCGCCCCCCGCCGTGCCAGGCCGCACGCCGCCACACCTCTGCCAGGCCAGGCCAGGCCAGGCCAGGCGCGCAGCCCCTGTGCACAGCAGCACAGCAGCTACTGTGCAGCTGGCCGGAATGGCCTGTGGCCGCGCGTACAGGCCACGCTGACGACCGTCGCCACTGTGGCCGTGTCCCCACCGACTAGGCGAACTCAGGCGACCCCCTGGGTCCGCCACCTCTCTCTCCGGTGCGACGTATAGGCGATTCGTACATTTCGCACGAATTCCCGCCGAGACGCGCGCGGAATCAAGTCCGATTTGGCGCCCCGTCGCAGTAACTTCACGCACAATTTTTGAGAAATTCGACCATTGGATCGGCGATTTCTTCACTCCGTCACAATCTCGGTATATCCATCTTCACTCCTGTCAATTTTCGTCCGTTAATTTTATCGTTTGATACATTAAAACCGGCCACCAAGTTGACCGTTTAAATTGTATAAATTTTGGACAGTTTTGCGGAGCCAACTTCGTCGGCTTGTACCTCCTTCACTGCAGCTCCATTTGGCGTGCTACCAGTTCCTGTGCTAAGCTGGTATAACCCTTTTACTACCCCTCCAGTTTCGTTTCATTGTGAGCTTGTTTGATTGGTTGAATTCGACGCCAAAGTTGGCCGTCCGAATTCGTAATTTCCAACTTGTAAAATTTTATTTTTGAACACGGGACTCCAGATTTCATTTCTGACACTATCAGTAGACTCGTGGCGTCGTTCTGGCATGTTTTTATATAAAATTTGTTATATTTGGAGGACGTGGGCCCTGGCACGTATTTCGGTGCAAAGCGGGCCCCACAGTCCGGGTCAACGGGACTTTTTGACGCCGGCTCATCGAAATCCAATTCCAGATATACCATTGAGTTCGTATCGTCATTCTGGACTCGTTGACATATAGTTTACTGAGTTTTGAGAATATTAGCTCCGGCACGCATTTCCGTGCAAACCAGAATTCTAAGTTCTGGTCAATGGACCAAATTGAGATCGGGTCAACAGAATCCAATTCTGGATATACCGTTGGGTTCGTATCGTCATTCTGGTTTCGTGGACATATAATTTGTTATATTTTGTTGGCTTACTTTTTTGCACATTTTCGGTGCAAAACGGCTCCGACACGGATACCGTTTTGACCCGAAATTACCATTTTGCCCTTGTGTCCAAATTGGACCGATGGGTAGGCTATCCTAGCTAATTTGACCATTCTGGACACGTTGGCAATGTTTATTTCATCATCCGACAATGTTTGTAGATAGTTTCTCTATGTATCACCTTTTATTATAATTAATTCTTATAATATTCGTATTTCGGGATTAGTACAACGAAACTGAGATCAGTCAATTCCAGTGATCTCATATCACTAAAATTGACAAGATGGTCATGTGGATCACTATAATAAGATTATTAACTTTACCGTTGATCATCTTATCTCGATTTGCGTGTCGTAAGTTTCGACGTACGAATAACGAAGTACACTTTATATCTTTAATTATTAGACTAGAATTGACCCTGTTTGACCAAAGTTGACCAGTTGACCAAAAGTCAACTGTAAGTCAACACTTGACCTAGTTTGACTAGATTGTTGACCAGAGTTGACCAGTTGACCAAAAGTCAACTGTAAGTCAATACTTGACCTAGTTTGACTAGATTGTTGACCGGAGTTGACCTAGAGTTGATTTGACTTAGAAGAGCCTAGAATAATATAGATTGTTTGTAGAGATTCATTTATTACAACTTGAACACCTTGTAACCTGTGTTGCTTTAAATAGGACTCTGTGGCTTCAGTTGGACCTCTATACCTATCAGCTGTTCATGTTATCAGGCGAGTACATTCTCTAACCGTTTCATACTTGTCTGGATTTGCATTCTTGCTCTAGATTACTGTACTTGATGCTGACACGATTGTTATCATGGATTGGTACTATATGGATCTTCTTTTGAGATGTTATACCCTTGTATTCATTAAATACATATTGTGATGTGCGTTTTACTTACATATTATATTTATTGAATACCCTTATCCTTGTATACTCATTGTGCATTTTGTACTCTCATTATCACATGAGTCCCATGGATAGACCATTGTACAACTATTGTATAATATTGTACATCTATTGTACAATATTGTACACTATTGTATAAGATAACGTAACTGAAGTGGATCTTTGTGTATTGATTGGGGAGGGGGAGTAGAATTGGTTATGTAATCAAATCCTATTGTGCAACATTGTATAACTATTGTGCACTCACGTACAGTGGAGTTACCATTACATTGTCCTAAACCGTTTATATAACCATATTGTACTCTAAATCACATATTGCTTACAGCTCTTACTTATCATATATAGATATTTTCTATTATCAAATCTCTGCTGTTTTTATATACATTCTTCTTTCAGCGTTTCCTGTATCTTACTCTATTGTATGCTTTATATTTCCTAACTTGATATGAACTGCGTGAGATGTTTTGTGTTCGCTCCTGTCCTGACTGGACCTGTTGATAAATTTTACAGATAGCTTGGAGGTTGCCTGCTAGCCTAGAGGAGACACAGTAGAGGTTGTATAGATAGTTATTTTAGTTGTCTTGAGTTGTATTTACTTTATGGATTACTGTATTTGAGATTTGAGATATTTTTTGGGTTTGTGTATCTTAGACACTTAGACTTCTATCTGCGGTATCTCTTTGTGGATTTTATATTTTATCTATCTTTTATCATGCTCTACCTTAGATGTGATTGAGACTGTATTTGCTATGTCACCTCCATTCAGAGTGTATATACTGTACAGGTACCTTTATATTGTTAGATGTTTGACCTAGGACAGCGTTCTACTGCCGACACTGCGGCGTAGGCTGGACGTACCCACGTCTCGTGCCCTTACTCTAGGGTGCGGGTCGTGACAAACCTTTTCTCGTCGAGCGCCTCCAACTCTTGAAGCCGAAGACGATCATTATTTTCTGTAGTAAGTTCGTTAGCAATAGCGATCTTCAATGATGGAATTTGAATTTCCAGGGGTAGGACAGCTTCACATCCATATACTAGAGAAAAAGGTGTGCAACCTGTAGGATTACGTACAGTAGTGCGATATGCCCGTAAATAGTCTCCAAGTTTATCACTCCAATTACGTTTGTTGATAGATACAAACTTTTTAAGGAGTTTGATAATGGTTTTGTTGAATGCTTCAGCTAAGCCGTTAGCTTCAGGATTATAGGCCATTGAGGCAATATTATTGATTCTGTTGTCATCATAGAACCTATTAAACTTTTGGCTGATGAATTGCGGTCCATTATCATGGATGATTCGACGAGGGACACCAAACCTGTATATCACATGATGTTTGATGAAGCTGATGACACTACTAGTTTTTACTTCAGCCAAAGGTATTGTCACGCCCCAGAACCAGAATACTGGAGAGCGGGGGCAGACATAGCCAGCTACGTATATTGAAATAGAATACATCTCAACTATACGGTCACGGCTGTCTAGATATGAGGGTTTACTACAAGCCAGCAGTCTCTTAAGGTCAAGCCTATTGTCTCAATCTCAAGCAATTAACAGAGTTACAAGATATTAGAGCATCAAATATATATATATAAGGCGTCCCAAATATTACATATTGGATGATCATGAAGCTAGTCGTACAAAATGATGGGACTAGCAAGAGTTCAGTCATACACAATCAACCCTAGGATTTGTTAATCATGTTTACAGCCCGTAGGCAGACAGTAAGTAAATGTGCATCGAGCTAACAGGTGCTCGTCGGCTAAACGCCTCAAAAGAATAAATTTACATATAAGTGGGTGAAACAAAAAGGAAAACCCACTCTTGGCCCGGGTTCCGTCTAGTTGTCACCATTGGGCTGGAAGCTCGGTAGATCCTCGGGAGCTGCTCCGAAATCTGGCCACACAAAACCAGTTGGGTCAAACCCCAGAAAGAGCAAGTGCCACAAGGAGACCACAAATAAGAACAAAAGCCAGCATATCAGAACATAAGAATAAAAGAAGTACAAGTAGTAAGTTCACAGGGCGATAAACGACTAGGGACGTAGAACCATTCCGGGAGCCAGGTTACAATCCTTAAACCAAACAAGGACCGGGGTTGTAACCCTTCGCCTGAATAGCTCACTGTCTCTACTCATTTATCGTTAAGATAAGTAAAACAATCATGATCAAGAGTTCCAGGTACAGGGGCTAGACAAGACTTAGACAGAGCTGGACACCATTCATTCACAATCGGCCAAGCAAGTACTACGGCTTACTACCTTAACTAACTAGGGTTATCACAAACCTAATTACTAACAAGATGCAAGTGAGAAACTCCCAGTCCCAAGCCCTGCAGACTATCCAGTTATCCTTCCGCGGGTTGAGAGTTATAGGTGGATACATTGCCCGGGAGACAAATGTACCCTTAGGTGACTTAGAGGGTGCAACACATGACAGTGTGCTGGAAATGTGCTCTACTCGTCGGCAAGCTATAAATCCATTAAAGCGCCCAGATAACGAGATTGTCTGTGACTGGGAATTCTCCATGTTCTAGTGTGATCTAATCATTAGCCTAATCCAATTTAGCACGAGTCCCTGGCCGTGGTACCCAGGAAGTCACGTCCTAGACATGATGCAAGACAAGTGGATTGTACAAGCAAGCAAGCAGGAATACCCACGATGTTAAGTTGATTATAGGAGTCAAGTTTACAAGTTACAAGTCAAGTCAAGTCAGGAGTGCGCCGCCACGGGCCACTATCAAGTTATCAAGATAAATCATGTCAGGGTACTGTCAGGAGTGCACCACTACGGGTCACTGTCGTGTCAGGTTGGTCATGTCATACCATGCCGTGTACAATAGTCATTCCCAACATATTAAGCAAAATGAAGTTCATGTCAAAAGGCGTAAGGATATAAAATGGGCATAAAATATCTAATAAAATACTAATATAAATAGGACTATAGAAGAGCCAAGATCAAGAAATAACAAATTCATCGCAGACAAGTAGGTTGTGCAGGGTATGCACAGCGCAGGGTGCCAAGTGCGCAGGGTGAGCTGCACAGGGTACCAACTGCGCAGGGTGCCAAGTGCACAGGGTGAGCTGCACAGGGTACCAACTGCGCAGGGTGCCAAGTACGCAGGGTGAGCTGCGCAGGGTACCAACTGCGCAGGGTGCCAAGTGCGCAGGGTGAGCTGCGCAAGGTACCAACTGCGCAGGGTGCCAAGTGCGCAGGGTGAGCTGCGCAGGGTACCAACTGCGCAGGGTGCCAAGTGTGCAGGATAAGCTGCGCAGGGTACCAACTGCGCAGGGTGCCAAGTGCGCAGCAGATGGATTGCGCAGGATCTGGTTGCGCAGGAATGGATGGCGCAGGGTCAGATTGCGCATGAGCAGACTACGCATGAATCCATGCGCACTCAGGTTGAGCGCAGTTCGCCAAGGGGCAAGCTGCGCAGTCGGCGCTGCACTAAAGAGCGCTGGCCGAGGGGGATGCACAATCCAGCCCTGCGCTAAAGAGCGCAGGCTGCTGTCTTCTTCTCCAGGCCGAGAAGAAGACTCCAAGAACTCTAAGGTTCAAAACTTCATATCTTGGTAAAATCAAAACCAAATCTAGAATTTCAAAGGTCTAACTTGAGTAAAATTGAATTCTCTTCCACATGGAAGCATCAAAACCCACAAAAATCCAACCAAAATAGATCAAAACCATATAAATCCGAAAATAGTCAAAACCTAGATCTAGAAAAATGAAAGCTCCAAATCACAAAATGTCAAGTTCTAAAGTTGTTCTCCATGGCCTAATCTAGCTAATGGACAAATAAAAAGTGGTGCTTATTTGATGGCAAGGTGCACTTGCCTATGGGTTGGGGAGTTGTGTGGAAGAAGGAAGAAGAAGAAGTTGAAAGAAATTAATGGAGTTATGGAGGAGAGAGAAAAGGTTGGTAGGTTTTAATGAGGACGGTTGTGATGGAATGGAGGTGGAGAATAGGCTAGGGTGTTCCACTCATGATGAACCAAACCAACCCAAACCAACTCCACAAAATAAAACCAAGCCATGGTCCAAAACCCATTTACGAGAAACCAAAATCCGCAAGTCGAGAAAATAAAATACGTGCCAAAATCAAATTACGAGTACAATACGAAATACAGGAATTGGGGGTGACAGGTATAGCTTCTGCCCAGTTGGAGAAATAATCGATTATAGCTAAAATGAACCGATGTCCTTTAGATGAAGGAGGATTGATAGGGCCAATTATATCCATGTCCCAAGCTTCAAAAGGCCATGAGGCAGAGTCGGATGAAGAAATTCCGATGGTTGGTGAATAAAATCTGCATGAATTTGACATGCACGACATTTTCTTGCGTAGTCAATAGCATCTGATACCATAGAGGGCCAGTAGTAACCCATACGTCGGATACGATCTTGTAATTTAGGACCTAGCTGATGTGCTCCACAAACGCCATCATGAGCTTCATGCAATATCTGCTTTGCTTCGTCACCAGCGAGACATCTTAAAAGAAATCCATCAAAAGTTCTTCGATAGAGTGTTTTAGTAGTATGATTATAATAGAATCGAAGCGATCGACGACGGATACTTGTAGCTTCTTTAGGATCTTCTGGCAAGATATCATGCACTGCAAAATCAATAAAAGGTGCTCTCCAGTCCTTGCTAATATCATTGACCTCAGTTAGGTTGCTGAATTCAATGTTGTAATTGTTTTCAACACAGAATAGTTCTCTATTAGAGATAACAACCATCTGTTGTCTTTTGACTGGAACTGCCAATACCGCAGCTAGGTTAGCTAAGGCATCAGCTTCTGTATTGTATGCCTGTCGTACATGTTCGATGAAAAATCCTTTAAACGAAGAAGCTATCCTGGTTGCTGCTTCATGGTATGGTACTAAATCTTGATGTCGGACTTCATATATGCCTCTAACCTGATTAACAATCAGCTTAGAGTCGCCATATACTTCGAGATATTCAACACCCAGTTGTTTAGCCAATTGGAGTCCAATGAGCAAGGCATTGTATTCTGCCACATTGTTAGAGCATAATTCATCTAAAGAATAGGCCCTTTGAATAGTTAATCCATCGGGTGAAACAAGAACAATTCCTACTCCAGCCACAAGGGGACCTCCAGGTCCAATTCTAGAAGCTCCATCAAAGAACAACCTCCAGGTAAAAAATTCTTCTGAGATCATATTTGATTCCAATGTTTCGTCCGAAATCTCATCATAGAGTTTAGATGTCTCAGGGACAAGATGAGCTGCTAAGAAGTCGGCAAGTGCTTGGCCTTTCACAGACTTTTGAGGAACATAAACCATATCATATTGTGCTAATAATATGGCCCATGTGGTAAGCCTAGAATTGAGTGTACTTGGCTTCTTCATTAAAACTCGAAGAGGATTGACTCGAGATATAACATGAATAGTTTGGCCTATGATGTAATGTCTTGTCTTCTGAACGGCAAACATTAAGGCTAAACATTCTTTCTCCACCGGACTATAACGATGTTCAGTTCCAATCATTGTTCGACTAAGGTAATAGATGGCTTGTTCATGGCCTTCCTTGTTCTTCTGAGCCAGCAAAGCTCCCAATGAATGATCTATTACCCGGACATACATTAAGAAGGATATTCCTGAAATCGGTGGTACAAGAACCGGTGGACTCATTAAATACCGCTTTATATCGTCAAATACTCGTTGACATTCTTCCGTACAAACGAAAGATACACCTTTCTTCATTAATTGAGTAAATGGTCTGCAACGTCCAAATAAATTCGAAATGAACCGCCTGATGTACGCAAGTCGACCTTAGAATCCTCGTAGCTCTTTTAGGTTGCGTGGAGGACGCATCTCTTGAATGGCTTTGATCTTCTCGGGATCAACGTGTATACCCTTAGAGGTAATGACGAAGCCGAAAAACTTACCACTAGAGACACCCAAGAAAGACTTGGTGGAGTTCATTTTGAGTTGATGCTGGCACATTAGATTGAAGATAATTCTTAAATCTTGAATGTGATCTTCTTTGAGACGACTTTTGATAGCAATATCGTCAACATAACATTCGACAGTCTTTCGCAGATGATCTCGAAAGATAGTACTCATAGTCCGTTGGTAAGTTGTACCTGCGTTCTTAAGACCAAACGACATGACCGTATAACAGTACACACCCCGAGGAGTATGAAATGAAGTATGTTTCACATCTTCAGGATTCATCCGGATTTGATTATATCCAGAAAACCCATCCATGAAAGAAATTTGTTCGAATCCACATGTATTGTCGATCATGACATCAGTAATTGGAAGAGGGAACTCGTCTTTAGGGCAAGCATCATTGAGATCCCGAAAGTCTATAAAAATCCGAACCTTTCCGATCTTCTTCAGAACTGGTACAACGTTGGCTACCCAGTCAGGATGTTGTTCTTCTCTGATAAAACCGCAAGCTATAAGCTTTTTGACTTTATCATCAATTGTATCCATTATTTTAGGCTTGAATCGCCGTTATTGTTGTTTGACCGGCTTGGCATTCGGCAGAATGTTAAGCTTGTGAGTTACAATTTGAGGATTTAATCCCGATATATCTTCGTAACTCCAGACGAAGACATCAATATATTAACGAATAAGATGAATTAATTCTTGTTTATCATCCTCTGGGAGATTTTTGTTAATGAATATTGGTCGTGATACACCCTCTTCTCCAATATCGATTTGGACAAGTTGATCTTCAGTAGGTGGTTCTCCTTGTTCGAAACGAAGTTCCTACTGATTGTCCATCTTTTGTGCCCAAGGGTCCACTTCAGGAGCTTCTTCAATGTCATCTTCACCTTCTTCCGAGAATTCGGTGGACACCATGTTAGAAGATACTGTTATCTGATGAACATGACCAATGCTGGTATCGGAATCCCACGAAATAGAATCAAAAGAATTAGATCGTTCTTCTTCTTCAGATTCAGATGATTCTGGAGTCAGAAGAGGTGAAGCATAATCTAAGCCCCGCTTTGATTTACTGTGGTATTGTTGTTATTTTCCTTTTGGAACAGCAATACGGAGGGGAGTCCGCCTTCCTTTACCATTGTTGAGACCTATTCTAAAATCATAGCCCATTTTACGGATGATGGCTTTGGATTGTGGACTATAGCGGCATAATTGTAGCCTTCCTGTATCATCTCTATTATCATTATAGAGCACGATTTTTGGTTCCTCTCTTTTGTTGAAGAATATAGGCTTTTCATCTTTCTTTCGAGACGATACTAAGAAGTATGACTCTTGAATTGAATCCAATGATACCACATTTCGCAGAGATGATACGACTTCTATTGTAAGTGGTTTAAAGTTATCTAGCATATCCAAATAACACCGAGTATAGAAAAAGACATCAGTATACTGCAAAGGAGATACTTTATTAATTTTTACACCATCATTTACAACAGGGACTTTAGCCTCAGCAGGCTTAGTCAGATTGATGACAAAAGGGGAAGAAGAGAACGAGAAGGAGGAGGAAGCTTCTTGCGACAAAGATCGATTACAAGCGGCTCAGAAGAGGTGAGCTCTCTTTGTTCTTGACTATCAACCTTAGGTCGCTTTTTATGGGAAGAAAGATAGATAGTCAGTGGTTTGGAAGACTGAGGACATAAGGTACGTCCTTTGACGGGAATCACCAGGGTATCATTTGGCATATTCTTCTATTCTTTATATGTGTCCATTGCTAGTACCACCTTCATGAATTCCTTCTTGTACATACGAGATTCGTTACAATATGCTTCAATTCCTTTGAAAGGATTCAGATCTGCAACCTCTTTTGGACTTCTTCATTACCATCCACATATTTGAAACATTGGTGGAGCGTAGAGGGTATAATATTGTGTTCATGGAGGAATGGCCTTCCCAACAAAGCGTTGTATGAGCCATGATTGTCAATAACATAGAAAGTTACCTTTGTACGAAGATTGTCAATTTGAAGTTTTAGGCGTATCTTCCCCAAAGGTTCACTTCTTCCTTGATTAAACCCCAGGATGGTAGTGATAGTCGTAGAAAGGTTATGCACTGGGATCTTCAAAGCATCCAGTAAAGACTTCGGCATAATGCTAAGTGCAGACCCGGGGTCAATCAGAATGCGATCGACTTTCATGGTGTCCACATACCCCATGAAATAGAGAGGACGATCATGACGATTATCTTCTAACAATATGTCATCTTGTATAAAAGTAATGTTGGACATTAATTCAAATACACTATGACAATGTGCACATCTGACTGGCTCCTTTTCAAGCTTTTTGAGAAGAGTAAGACAAGCTTCAGCCTGCATCAAGGCTTCACTTAACGTCTCTCGAGTCTCTTTTGAGAGACGTAAGAGTTCAAAGATTGACAATCTTGCTGGAGTATTGGCCAATTGAGCCAATATGTCAAAATTGTAAGGCTTTTCAAGTCCAAGAGATGAGGACTTCTTTAGTGCTTTGTCAAAGCGAACAGGTTGCTTCCCCTTGTCTGCTGATGTTGGTTTAGGAGGAGATGGTTCGACCACCGGTAAGGATATGGATGGTGTATTCTCAACAGGAGAAGATGATGAAGGAGGAACATCAGGAGACAGAGCAGGGTTCTTTTGATTTTTGGAATACTTCCGAAGATAGGGTTTCCTTGATCTAGTGCCTATTAGAATTTCTTCTTCTGTTACTGGTTCAAAGGATACCATATTGTAGTTCTTGGATTTAGATCTGGAATGCTTCTTTTGCTTAGAAGAGGAAGGCATTTCAAATTCTGCTACCAGATCTGGGTGAATCCACATGATCTTTCCTCTGTCAGTCGATAGTAGAACAAGACCTTCATTTTGAGGAGGTAGGAGATTCACGATCTCAAGAGTAGTCCTTGGAATGGGGACAACACCATCTTGTACAAGTTGTGGTGGAAAATTACCGAATTATAGAAAAACCACATTAGCAGTCACCGTTTTCTCATCCTGTTGCAGAGTAATTGCTCCAGAGTTGACCAACTCTTAGATTTTACCCTTGAGCACATAACATGCTCTGGTTGGATGCCCTATAAATCTGTGATAAATACAGTATTTAGGGTGATCAGTTTTACCCACTTCTTCTGGCCGTTTTGTTTCTGGAAGCTGAAGCTTATTGCTTTTGATCAAGTAATTGAAGATGCTTAAAGTATCATCTTCATCAAAAGAATACTCTTCTTTTGGACGAGTTGTCTTCTGTGGTGGTGCTGATAGAGTGGATGTCGTCTGAGTGACATTGACAGACAAAGACTCCTTGCCCTTGAGATTGATGGCCAGTGTTTCTTTACTCTTGCGGTTATTCTGGCGATTACTACCCCCGGGTGTAGAATGTTCATCTTGGTTAGGATGAGTCATTTGGACTCCTAACTGCTTGAACTTTTCGGCACTGACCTCGGCTGCTTTGGCATTGACAATAAAAGAAGGCCAGTCTTGGAATTATGTAGATCCTGTCCACATATTGACAATAGGCAACAAGTTTGATTTGCAAGTATCTATTGTTACAGCAGATGGAGTTCCTAAAGGCATTTTGAGTGCCTCTCGGCAGAATCTTTCAATGAAACTCTCTGTGGATTCATTATGCCTCTGTTTAATCTTAATGAGGGCAGATATCGTCATGTCATTGACTCCTTCGTAGAATCGTTCTAAGAATATTTGCTTGAAACCAGCAAAAGAAGTGATGCAGCCATCAGGCAGGCTATGATACCAGTCGTATGCTGCGCCAGCTAAACAACCGACGAACACTCTGGTAAGGAGAGCATCATTTGACTGTAATTGATCAGTCATCACTTCAAAGTAATTAATGTACTGACTTGGAGAAGTGCTGCCATCAAACAACATGATGGTTGGGAGCTTATATTTAGGAGGAAATGGAACCTCCTTCCACTCTGTAGGATATGGTTGCTTTATGCCCAATCTTTGTAGGTCATCCTTCTGCTTGAAGGCCTCAAACTGAGTGCGCAGAAGTTTCACAGCCTTATTTGTATCCCCTGATGTTTGAAAATTGGTGGGCTGGTTAGAAGTGTTGGAAGACGGAACAACATGATAATTACTACCCCCAGCACCAGACTGACTGGGATCAGCTTGAATTGGTACTGAAGTAACCTGAGGAAGTGGTACTCCCAGACTAACAGGTACGAAAGATGCTATAAGCTCTGGATTTGTAGCAGGATTTATAACCGGTGGCACTTATGTTGAGCCACGATTATAGTATGCATGCTTGCGACCATCTCTGCCATGGTCTTTAATTTGTCTTCTAGTGCAGCAATTCGTTGTTCTTGATTGCTGAACTAGAAGCATCTTGATCTTTCGTAATGGTATATGCCGTCACTTCTCTTGCTGCTATTGATGAGATAGTTTGTTCAGAACTTTTAATATCTGCATCAAACTCTGAGAAAGAGTCTTCTCCTACATGGGCAATGGAGCTCGATCTAGTGTATTGAAAGACACCTTCACTGGATGTATGGATCCGATCTAAGTATTGCTGACTAGGATTACGGGATGCATTACGTCTTGGACATTTTCTACCCCCAGTACCTTGAGAAGTCATATTGACAAAAGCATATAATAGCTCATCTTCGTCTTCTATTATATGTTCAGGAGTTGAAACATAGTTCAGATGATCGAAGACAGATCGTCGAGCCGATTGGCAACAACAGTTGATGACGACTTCATGAAGGCAGTGGCGATCTGAAGCATGATTTAGAGGTGAAGGAGACATTCCTGTAATTTCTCGTCTTTGTGTAAGACGTTGCCGTAGATCAGTTACAACTATAGGACGAGAAGAAGTCGGAGGAACATATTCCTTAATGATGTTAGGAACGTGTCTCCTATTCTTCAGATGTTTAGTTCCCTGAGTGTACAAAGATGTACTCAACTCATTAGCATAGGTGGTTGGATCTTTCTTTCCAAACTTTGGCTTTTGGTACAGATTGGCCTTTGGCATAGGGTTCTTACATTTCGCCAAAGTTGATATTGGTTGACGTCTATTGAGATAAGCGCATAAATCTGAAAATTCTGCTCCAGGTGTCTCTGTTTGTGATACCCTCAATTTTTTTTATTGGATCTTGAAATTTGCAAGGTTGGAAGATCTTAACCAGACCCCACATGGGTAGGTAAGATACCTCTTTGGTCAGTATTCTTTCCAATATCAGAGATTCGAAGACCTCTGTTTAAAGGAATTGAATCTGATATATCTTCCTTTGAGTCATAGACCAGGAAAGTTTGAGAAAAGACCAAAGGGTGCTTTCCTTTATTTTGTAGAGGGTCAGCTAAGAAGCGTTTCCCTTTGTTCTATTGTGAGACCATTTTAGGCACAGGTTGCGCCAATTGAGGAAGTGTCAAAGGACTCTTCTCTTTGTTTTGTCTAGTGTTGGCACTAGAACATTGATTCTCCAAGTTCAGAACTTGAGAATTAGAAGGGGGAATAGCCAAAAGACTAGTTCCTTTTAGTTGCGCCAGAGTAACAGACTGCGCCTGAGGTACTGATTGCTTGGGCTGTGCTATAGTCCTACTGGCTACTGATGGTGCCTTGGCAGCAACATGGGTAGACTGCACCTCAACAAAGGCTTAAACAGGCTGCGCCTTGGCAGCAAAGAGAGTAGTAGACTACGCGTGGGCATGAGGATGAATAGATTACGCACGGGCAACAGAAGCAAGCTGTGCCTGAGCCGCCGAGACAGATTGTGTCTTGGTCACTGAACACTCAGGTTGCGCCTTAGCAACAGTGACCATGGGAGATTTAGGAGCCCACACAGTCCTGTTCTTTGCAATAGCCGATGTACGCTTGTTGCTCTTGGTGCTAATCATATCTTCATAGGTTGTCTGGTTGACTTGAACAACCAGAGTCTTCTGCATCTTGCCGATCGACGCAGTGTCACATTGAGTTGTCACCTTCTCGTCGGAGGAAAAAGTCATCCCCAGCAGATTCGCTATTTTATTTGCAAAAACAAAAAGTTTATTCCAAACTTGAAAAAGAATAGTACAAAGTACAATGAATTCTGGGGAAGTACAACTGTAGGAATCTGATCAGAAGACGATCACTTTATCCCTTGGACTGTGTGAACTTGAAGACTGTAGCCTATGGAGAATGCAGCAGCAATTTTGTAAGAGTTCTTGATCTCTGTGCGTATGTATCTGATGATTTCACAATGATTGGAAACTCTATTTATAGAGTTCAAGAAATAACTGTTTTAGCAGTTATTCTGATGTGTGCGAGGCTGGATTGCGCCATATTGGGTTGCGCCAACCTCCTGTTGCGCCAACTTTCATTCAGTTGTTAAGTCGTGTACTAACTGTATTTAGACGCGTGGCATCATGTGATTGAGATGCACGTGGTCGTGTACAGGATAGTAGACACGTCTTGAGAGATTAGTGGCATGTGCGCCACATCATCCTGCTTTAGAATGTAAGTTGTCTCAACTTTATTAGGTTGCGCGAGCTTCGGTCAACTGCGCCTGATTGAGCCACGCCTAGACACGTGGCAACTTTTGAGCAGAAGTTATTCAGATTGCGCCTAGGCGCAACTTACGAAACGTACAGGACAGTTGTCAACCAACTCTCCTTGAGCGGCACAATTCACGGGATTCGAAGAGATTTTCCTCGTTCACTGTGTTTGTCAGTTATCAGTGTTGTCAGGTAATGATGGCCATTAAGTGTCAGACGCCACGTAGATTTTGGCACAACAAGACTGGGCGCAGTCTTATATGTGGCGCAACCTGTTCAGCGGCACAGTCTGTTCTCTGAGCTTCAGAATGGTGGCATAGCTTGACTTTTGGGGCGCAACTTGATCACTGAATAGCATGTTCAGGGCGCAACTTGATTTTTAGGCCCTATACCCTGTACTATACAGGATATATCGGGGCGATCAAGGTGGACCACATGCACATCGATCCAGGATTCTCCATCAGTATCATTCCTAGAAGTTTGCTTCAAATCCTGGGAATCCCTCTGCACAAGCTATCCGCAACCAACACAACTATCATAGCTTTCAATGCTGGTCGAAGCCATCCGCTGGGTAAGATCCGTCTCAAATGCCAGATCTATGATCTCCGAACAGAGGTTTCCTGCTATGTGATCGATGCCAATGTATCCTACAATGTCTTGTTGGGACGTCCATGGATACATGAGAACATGATCGTCCCTTCCACACTTCACCAGTGCTTCAAGTATGTTAACAACGACGGTGTCGTGAAGACAGAATTTGTTGATGTCGATCCTTTCAAGGGCATCGAAGCTTACTATGGAGATTCGATACTTTACCAATCTCAACCCCTCAAGGATGATGGCAATGAAGCTGATAATGAAGCAGAAGCAATGCTGTTAACTCCATATTATATGATCTTCGTCCCTCAGAAGGCAGTAAAAAGTCAAACATTAGCTGATTTCCTAGCAGCTCATCCGGTACCGGAATCGTCCAAACTCTACGACAAAATCTCCGACGAAGTGGTGGAGTCTAACACTGTAACTGAAGAAATCCCTACTTGGTGAATGTTCTTTGACGGCGCATCAAGAACAGGGCCCAAAGGAAACATCATGGCTGGAGTAGGTGTCGTGCTCATGTCACCTGATCATCTGGTCATAAACCGTGCATATTCTCTCGTGGAACCGTGCACCAACAATGTGGCCGAATATAATACCCTAATAATCGGCCTACAATTGGCAAAGCAACTGGGAGTTGACTATCTAGAGGCTTACGGTGATTCCAAGATAATAGTTAGCCAGGTCTGAGGGGATTACGAAGTTCGCCACGAAGATCTCATCCCCTACCACAGAGCAACAATCGAGCTGGCATCTACTTTTGCTGGATTCTTCATCGAGCACGTACCTCGACTACAGAATATAGAAGCAGATGCTCTAGCTGGTCTCGCTGCTTCCTTGACCGTTCCTACCAATACTCAGTAGTCGATCATAGTGTTTGGTCGAGAGTTATTCTGTGTGAAAGATGCCTTGCATATTCATCACAGTTACGCAGCAGAAACAAACGTCGATGCTAAAGACTGGAGATTTTCCTTCATAGACTACGCTGTCTATGGAATCCTCCCTGAGGACCCGAAGGAAGCAGTATCCATCCAAAGGCGATCCCTCAGATTTTACTAAGACACAGCTACCAAGATGTTGTACCGACGCTCTTATGACGGGCTACTGTTATGATGCTTGTCAGACACAGAAGCCAAGCATGCACTCCGTGAGGCTCAAGACGGAGTTTGTGGTGCACATCAACCAGGTCCCAAATTATAAGACCGTCTCAAATGAATAGGCTATTACTGGCCCACCATGATAGCGGATGCTGTTGAATATACAAATAAATATAGAGCTTGCCAGTTCCATGCTGATTTCATTCATCAACCTTCAGAGTTTCTACACCCGACGGCAGCATCTTGGCCATTTGAAGCCTGGGGCATGGACGTCATAGGACCAATCAGCCCGCCATCCTCTAAAGGACATCAGTTCATCCTAGCTATAACCGATTACTTCTCCAAATGGGCGGAAGCTATACCGCTCACCGAAGTAAAGACGTCAAACATGATCAGTTTCATCAAACATCACGTCATCTACCGCTTCGGCCTACCTCGCAAGATCGTCCATGATAATGGTCCCCAGTTCACAAGCCATGCGTTCTATCGGTTCTGCGATAAGGATCGAATCCAGAATGTAGCCTCTACTGCCTATAATCCAGCGGCCAACGGGCTAGCAGAAGCCTTCAACAAAACCATTATAAAACTTCTTAAGAAGTTCGTGTCTTCAAACAAGCGCGATTGGAACGAGAAGCTCGGTGAATGTCTATGGGCCTATCGCACAACGGTCCGGACTCCAACAAGCAGTACGCCATTCTCTCTAGTTTATGGGAGCGAAGTAGTTCTTCCCCTAGAAATCCATATTCCTTCTCTCCGGGTAGCCCTAGCCAGCGAGCTGACTACTGAAGAAAGCTACCGTCTGCGACTCCAAGAGCTCGAAGCGCTAGACAAAAAATGCTTATTATCTCAACAGCGTATTGAGCTATACCAAGCACGCCTTTCCAGAGCTTTCAACAAAAAGGTGAAGGAAAGGATCTTCCAAGTCGGCGATCTAGTCTTAGCAGTAAGAAGACCAATGGTCATGACGCATAAAACAAAAGGGAAATTTCAGCCTAAGTGGGAAGGTCCTTTCGTCATAGAATCGGTGTATTCTAACGGTACGTACCGGCTGACCAAGCCTGACGGTGACTTGCTCATGATGCCTATCAACGGCAAGTTCCTGAAGAAATACTATGTGTAACCTCTTTTACATAATGTTCACATATGATCAGTCATGTAAATGTACAGTATGATGTTTATGTGATTCAAAAAAAAAAACTATCTAACTATTATCCGTATTTCAAGAGTCTTGAATACGTCCTGGATAATAGGTCCTCTAAATATTTCCCTAGTGGTCCTCTAAATGTTTATGTGATTCTCATCAAGCATGTGCTTTCTTCCATCCCAATCTACACTATGGCAGTGTACTCCCCACCGAAGAAGGTCTTAGCATCCATAGAGTCTCTTCTCTCCAATTTCTTTTGGGGACACAGCGACGACAAGGACAAACACCACTGGGCCAGTTGGGACACCATGGCTAAGCCTACTAGCAAAGGCGGGATGGGTTTCAGCAGACTGGTGCACATCGTGGCGGCCAGCTCCATGAAGTTGTGGTGGAAGATTCGCACGGAGAACTCGATTTGGGCTCGCTTCATGAAAGCCAGATACTTTCAACACTCTAACCCCATGACCGTGACGGCCAACAGCAGAGCTTCGGTGAATTGGCGTCGCATTCTTCTTGGCCACGATATCGCAAAACCTTTGATGGTGGCCGAAGACGGCACTTTGAGATGGTCTCTGACGACTAGCGGCAGTTTCTCGCTTGCTACGACCAGGTCTATGGCAAGGGGAGACGGAGCCCATCCCCCTCCCAACGCCCCTTACTGGCATCCCTACATTTCCAACAAATGGTCGATCCTCATTTGGAGAGCGCAGATAAAAAAGCTCCCCATAGATGACTCCCTCCCGTCCCTCGGCTACAACCTAGCGTCTAAATGCCACTGTTGTTCATCTCCAAAGGCGGAATCAGCATATCACATCCTGCTCTCTGGCGATCTCGCCTCTCAAGTTTGGTCCAACCTCTCCAGCAGATGTCTTCCACACCATCACGCTGGGGGCTTCAACGATCTTCTCGCCTACTTGAGCATCTCTCACGGGCATCAGATCGTCGCAGCCGCCTGTATATGGGTTTTATGGAAGAATAGGAACAAGTTCAGATATGAAGGACGTCAACTCAGCGCCTCCCAACTTTTTTGAGAGGTTCTCAGACAAATCGGCAAAGTCGACTCTCGTTGCACTCACTCTCCAAGCAGTTTTTGGAAGTTGTTGCAGTAACCGATCTTCCGGCGCTGCACGGATTACATTTTCTCTTTCTTTAGCGCGAGTCGCGCTCTTTTGTACAGGCTTCGGCATTTTGCGCCTGATACTTATATATACGAATAGTGGGTTTATATATATATATATATATATATATATATATATTTTTTTTGGGTTTATATATATATATATATATATATATATATATATATATATATATATATATATATATAGAAACCCACTATTTATATATATATATATATCTATATATATATATATATATATATATAGAAACCCACTATCTATATATATATATAGAAACCCACTATTCGTGTATATATATATATATATATATATATATATATATATATATATATATATATATATATATATATATATATATATATATATATATATATATATATATATATATATATATATATATAGAAACCCACTATTCGTATATATATATATATATATATATATATATATATATATATATATATATATATATATATATATATATATATATATATATATATATATATATATATATATATATATATATATATATATATATATATATATATATATCCCTTATTAGGGTTTAATCTAGGAAATAAATTTCCTTTATCAATAACCTATACATGCTTTAGGAAGTTAATAAGATTATTCTAATAATCATATATAAACTCTAGGAAACTAATATAAATATAGGTAATTTAAATTTACTTAAATAGACTTAAAAATTTAAATATATAATTAAGGAAAAAACATATATCTACCAATAAAAATAACTTATATGAATACATTTTTTTTCATCTAAAATACATTTGTGAAAACATGTTCATTTATAATAGACCAAAGATTATATTTAGATTATTTTAGCAAGATACTTAGGAGATAATTAAAGTAATATAGATTTTAAACCACAAATAAGTTTTTATATATGTTACTTATGAAGATTGTAACATACATCCTTATAGGTAAGATTCTTACTAGGATTACTTTAGAAAAATAAAACTTGTAGGTATTTTTATATATACAAAGAAGAACTTAACATAGATATATATAAACATATACATATGGAAATTTATTTATACATATATACAACACCTATATCTATATCTAAATACACACATAAATAAGTTACATATATATAATTTTATATTCATATCTTGCATTTTAGATAACAATGTATAAAATTACTCATAAAAATCTATGTTGTATAGTCTGTCCTCTAATTGTAACCAATACTATACCTATTAGACCTATATACTAAATTCTAAGGTTAAAGTATGTGATAGACCTTTGCGTCTACTTTTCGAAACTTCAAACAGATCGCATTTTCGTGTCCGGATGCTCCCAGAATCACAAAAATACCGAAACACTTTTATTTTTCGGACACCTGATACTAAAATAATTTTACAAAAAAACTTGGCTTAATAATATATATATTTGGAAATCAACTTCGATATGGTTCAGCTAAAAAACAGAAAATTAATCGGAGTCCGAAATTGAAAGTTATGGTCTTTTGAAATTCTTATGACTGCTAAAAACTGAGGCTGAATTAATTATGACAAATTTGGACTATATATATATATATATGCTTATGATCAATCCTAGATTCTTTTATTATTATAATTAATTAAGGACATGATTTGTAGAAGATGGTTTGATATTTATTTGGTGGTAGATCATGCCATGGGAAAGAATCAAGAAATGAATTTTTCGGAGAACTTACCAAGAAGTCGTTAAAGATGATTCTTGATTGCTTCTTCTTCCTCGGTGCGCTCCTCCTTGCTTCCTTTTGATGTGCTCGTTCTCCTCCTCCTCCTCCTCACTCTTGAGATGATGGAGATGATGATTTGATAGGATTAGATGTTGTAGACGAAAAGGAGAAACTTTGTGATGGACACAGACACGATGCATTGACACAATTGGTGATGATGGTGGATATTGGTTATTGTGGCTAAATTTGGAGTAAAACAAAGATAAAGTTCTCTTTAATTAGGTAGATATGACAAATAAAAATCCTAAGTATATAAGGACCAAGAATCCTAATGGATAAATCTTTCAATTTATTTAAATCATAATAAAATTTAAAAACTAAATTAATCTAATCTTTAAATCAATAAACTTTTTTAATCTAATCTTTAAATCAATAATTGATTACAATAATAGTTTAAATTACTATCTAGTATTATCAAAATAGTTTAAACAATATTTCATACTAGAATTTTTTTTAAAATTAATAATTGATTAAAACAATAATTTTAAATAATAGTTAGTATTATCAAAATAATTTAAGCAGTATTTGATACTTATCAAAAAAATTAAATCAAATAAAATCTTAAAACTAGATAAATCTAATCTAATTCCAATAGTTGACAGTAATAATTCAAAATAAATTTTTTTATCATCAAAATAATATAAAGCATTTTTGATACTATCAGAAAAAATTAAAAAATATTTACATAAATTCAAATCTCATTTTTAAAAAATTCTAGCAAATCTTTTTATTGCTTACAAATATTTATGATTATCTTTTTATTTAAATTTTAAACAAAAAATTATTTTCTGGCACAATATTTAAAATAAATAAAAATAAAATAATAGTAAAAATAGCCAAAATATTAATTAAAAATTTAGGAGTTTACACCCTACCCTCAACCTCCCCCAAGTCCCCCTCTCTTTTTTTCTCTCTCCTCGTTTTCTCTCATCCACACAAAAATGGAGACCTTCATGGCAGCAACTATGACCGAGCTCTCCCATGGCAATGGCTCAAACTATGTAGGACATAGGATTTTTTCCAAAAAATTTCTCCCTTGTCTTCTTCCCGTTGGTCGCCGTCGTGGTCTGGGGAACGACAAGTGTTATTGGCCTGGAGTCATGGCGGTGGGGAACGGTCACCTCGTCGTCAGTCGATGACTTCCCTCTTCACTGTGAGCACCGAGGTGGAGTCCTCCTCGTCGAGCCGCTGGCGGTGGAGGCCCTCCTCCGCTCGAGCACCGAGGTCGAGTTCATCGTGTCCAAACGCATAGGAATCTGCGGTCGGATCTCCGCGGTTAGGCTTAGAGTTAGGTTCCATCGGTCGTTCTCGAGCGTGGGAGGATGACTCTGGTGAGGTTACAGTTGGTGATGTCGAGGATCGTCACCTTCACGAGTGAGCCGAGTTCCTGACACGGTCATAGAGACCGGACACGAAATGGAGGCAGTCAGAGCATATAAAAATACCAAATAAAATCTTTAAAAAAATATGTAGTAGTATCGGATACAACTGAACACAAAAATATGGACACAATACATTCATAAATAGTTTATAAATTTTTATTAAAAACTATTTTATAAATTATTTTCAACAAATATAATTTTTAACTTATGTTTCTCAAAACTTTTTTTCATATTATTTTTGGATAAAAGAAAACTGTTTAGAGAACCAAATTTCAATCCACCCTTTACTCTCAATAGTGTTTTTTTTTTTTTTTTTTTTTTTTTTGAAATCCCACTCACACACAATTGGGGGGCTCGAACCTTGCCGGCCCCTCCGGGTGTCCGCTCTAATACCACTAGGCTAGAGAGCTCGGACTAGGGGTGAGCATCGGTTCGGTTCGGTCCGAACCGAACCGAAAAAATTAAAACCGAACTCAAAACCGAACCGACCAAATCAAAACCGAACCGAACCGAATTGGTTCAGAACCGAACCTGAACCGAACCGAATTGGTTCGGTTCGGTTCATCGGTTTTTCGGTTTTATATATATATATATATATATATATATATATATATATATATATATATATATATATATATATATATATATATATATATAAACCGGTTTTAAAGTTCGGTTTTCGGTTCGGTTCGAAAACCGAACCCAAAAACCGAAAACCGAACCGAAAATCCAAAAAAAACCGAACCTCTAAACCGACAACCGAACCGTTTAAAAAAAACCGAACCGAAACCTTATTTCGGTTCGGTTCGGATCGGTTTTCGGTTTTAAACCGAGTTTTGCTCACCCCTAGCTCGGACTACTCTCAATAGTTTACTCGTAATTCCGCACCAAACACCGGGCCACTCTCGTCTTCATCCCCCACCTCGATTCTCTCTCAATCTCTTTCCATATAAATCCCGCCGTACGTCGCCTTCCACACGAGTCCCCCCCTCGTCTCCTTCCCCTTTCCTATTCCTCTCTCCTAAAATTAGGAAACTCTTCTCTCTCTCTCTCTCTCTCTACAAAATTAGGGTTAGGGTTTTACTTGCTGCTGCTCCCAATGTACTACTCCGAGGCCTCCACCGCCATCGTCCCCTCCGCCGCCCCGCCGGACTCCGGCGATATCGACGGGGCCCCGCCGACGACGCCGGACCACGCCCAGCCGCCCCCTCCCCCGCCACCGAACCCGAACCAGCTCACCCTTTCCTTCCAGAACGAAGTCTACGTCTTCGACTCCGTCCGCCCCGAGAGTGTACTCCCCCTTCCCTCCCCCCTTGATCTTTATTGAAATTGTAGTTAGGGTTTCTATTTGTTAACTGATTCTGACGATTGATTGTTGTTCAATCAAATTTGTGCTTCTTTCGCTGTTCTGTTATCTATGAGATTAATTGGGATTCTTTTTTTTTGTTGTTGTTGCTAATTTTGAGTCCATTTTATGAATTACTTTCCTTTATTATGTCATAATGCTCATTTCATTGTTCGCCGTCTCCTTAATGTTGATGGAAGTAGTCCATAGAATCAATAGTAGGGTTTATCGAAGATTCGGACTTGGGTCATACAGAGATAGAAAGGAATCTTGTCGAGAACTGATTATCGCGCGTATATTAGATTGCAATTATGTGCGGCGACCGCTGGCGTTTGGTATTAAAGTGGGTACGGTGTAATGAACCAGATGGTTGGCGACGACTCTCCCATCCCTTTGGACCAATTTAGGGTTTTTTTTTTTTTTTTTACCAAACCAATTTTGTGTCGGTATACGTACAGTATAGTACAAGCCGGAGGGTGACCCGCAAGATAAATTGCCCCATCATATCGTTTATAGTTGTGCCGCATGCGCATGTAGGTATCGTGTATCATGGTGTAATTGGTAAGATACTAGCAACAAAGGCTGATACGTACCCAGTGTCGTCCGATTTTGTAAACCTTGCTTCTCACTGGAATGTCTATGCATCATGGTCGGGTTCACACCCGTACTACCATAGATCTGACCGATTACTCATTATAGTTAGGTTTCTTTCAAAATGCAATCATGCATCATGGTTGTCCCCAGGCTATGTGTCTACTTTTGACACCTATTTCTTCCTGTGTTTTAGATTGAACTAAAACACAAACTATTATGTTGTCCATCGTTTAACGTTTCGCACCTGAAATGGAGGATGAAGGTATATGGAGTCTGAGCCCTTCTATTTTTATAGGTAGCGATCATGGCTGCACGACGAGGGCCTTTGCATGAGCATTCAACTCTGCGCTACTTCTTGAACATATCACCTTAAATTTTGACCTACAATAATGCTCCTATTATGTGATAGTACCTAGCGATTGGATGAAGTACCTGAAAATCAACGTCACATGCATGATTGTACATTTATTTTGCATTTCAATGAGTAGGCTATATAAGAAAAACGAGTTTCACAAGCTTTGTGCAATTGTGTTGGAAATGGAGTCACTCTCACTCCATGAACATGGTGACAAGGAAAGGTCTTTTAGAAGCAGATGGAAGAAATCACAGGTAACATTCAAGACCCTTAAGCCACATTATGATAGCCAATACTCTTTAAATATGACTCGTATGTCTCTCATCAGTTACATGTACAATCCCATACGAATTAAACCAACCCAGTGCTGACTGAAGCTAAAGAATGTCTTGTATGATCAGGATTATTCACCATAAATTTTAAATACAAACAAGAAAATTAGAAGAAGAGTTTGCTCATTAGGCCATTGGTAAGAGTCTTCTGCATAGCGGTTTTACGTTTTTGGCCATGACTGTGTTTGTGTGTGTCTGCATATACATGTGCATGCATGTTTATGTGTGTATATGCACGTTTGTGTAAGGAGAGAGTTGGTGTAGGTGTAGAATGTTCTGGAGTCAATTTGATTAGGATATGACCAATCCAGTCACTCCTTGCTTTAAAGTCACTATTATATTTGAGCACACCACCACTAGAAGTAAGATTCATAACTTGATTCAAGTTAACAAGAACACAATTGAACCAAAATATCATCTTGTAGATCATATCATTTCTTACCGCCATCATATTGTTCTAGTTGATCAATATTTCATAGAAAGTAGTGGCTTCTTAGTTCTTACATCTCCTATATTTGTATTTCCTGAATTATTTTATGATTCTATTAGCCCAGTTATTCCTGTTTGAGGCATTCGAGACTTTGGATCTCTTAGACTTGTTTTTTTTTTTTTTTTTTTTGCATGTGCATGTTTCTGTTCACCTTTTATATGCTACTACCACTACTCAGTTCAGTTATCCTGTTTGGGACATTCAATACTTTGGATCTCTTAGACCTTTTTTTTTTTTTGCATGTGCGCACATTTGTTCACCTTTTTGTTCGTTCTCTCATAACCATAGATATTAGTTTAAATAAACAGAAGTGGCTCCACTGTTTACCTTTTTGTTCGTTCTCTCATAACCATAGATATTAGTTTAAATAAACAGAAGTGGTTGATTGTGTATGTAGTATGTTTTGTGTTCTCTGTTCAACATGCTGCTAAACTTTAGAGAGAAAGTAAATCCTCATTTGGATGCTTGCAATACAGGTGCAAGCTGTTTTGTTATTATTGGGTGGACAAGAATTACCTTCTGATATATCTGGAGCGGTTGTACCTTCTCATGTGAACCACAGAGTATGTTCATATAATAACTCTGTTCCTTTTGTCATTTAGTTTTCTTTGTTATTTACCCTCATTTCTTACTAGGGGGCAAATGAGTTGTCACGAAACAATGTTCAGAGGCTAGCTTCTCTAATGAGGTATAGGGAGAAGAAGAAAAACTTGTGTTTTGATAAGAAAGTACTCTATTCAGTCAGGAAAGAGGTTGCTTCCAGGTGTGTAGATGTAAATATATTTTCCCATGTTATGCTTCTTGCTTTCAACAAAGTTCATCAAGCATGTATAGTGGCTGACAAATATTCCTAAGACTTATATTTACATTATCATATAATTTCTATAATGAATTGTGAGGCAAAGTGTGCTACTTGACGTGTATGTAAATCTAAATAGAATATTCCAAAAACTTCACAATAACTTTCTATTTTCCTTCATTTTGGATATTCTTTTAGCTATGTTGCACGGACATGAATACAACATAACACAATACAGAGTCGGAGATACGGACCCAGCATTAATTTTGGCATGCCGTGTTAATGCTGGTGTGTAGATCAGTAGATGTACATATCTTTTCCCCATGTCATGTTCGGCAAGCATGTATGGTGGCTGAACAATATTTCTAAGACTTACATTTACATCATCATATAATTTTCTATAGTGAATTGTGAGGTGAACTATGTTATTCGGCGTGTATGTAAAGCCTAAATGAACCCAAAAACTTCCGTATAAGTTTTTATTTTCCTTCATTGTGAATATTCTTTTAGCTATGTTGCACGGACATGAATACAACATAACACAATACGGAGACCGTGATATGGACCCAGCATTAATTTTGGCGTGCTGTGTTGTCTTTTGGAGTGTCGTGACCCCGAAAGATTGAAACATGTTGAACACGATGTGTGACATGGACATGTCACCTATTTTTAGAGTGTATGTACTTCCTAATCTTTTTGCTATTCTTAAACCTTACTGCTATCTTTGCTGGTTCTGATAGTAGACCAAATCCACTGTCTTCAACAGCATTTCAGGTGGCAACGTAATATGGTAGACTGTTGCATATTCTTCCCATATCATTCACCTCTAACTCTTTCAGGGGTTAGTGAATGATCATTGGAACCATAAGTGGCTGACCAGAAAAGGTTTCCTATATTAGTGCATCGCCTGTAATTCTCTCAAGGATAATTTTCAGTTTGGTTCAAACATCTATACTCACTGAGTTGATCATATTCTGGTGTAAAGATTATTAGGAGACATATTAGGAATCTCAGAGATTACTTAGGATTAATTTGGATTGGATTGTATTAGGATTTTGGATTTGATTTGGGATAGGTTTTGTATTATTATTTATTCCAAGTAGGTTAGGATTAAGATTAGGATTTATCATGGTAAGACTAGGATTTCTGAAGGCTGTGAATGAGGGCCTGCACATCAATGACATTGTAAACTTTTATGAATAGTTTGTCTTGAAGAGTTTTGTTCTCTTCAGTTCTCTCGTTGAGATTTCTAGGTGCTATTCCTATCATCCGATAAAATGCATCTCCCTCCCGCCTCTCTGCTATGCTAGTTGGTATCAGAGCCCTTCTTTCATTCTGCATGTTTTTTTACTAGCATTCTTTATGGAGTGTCTTTGTCGTGGCAGAACATGTTGGACGCTGTCTGTCACCAATTTTCAAGTGTCTGCACTTTCTGCATTTTCCCCCTTACCCATCAGGGTTAATCCTGTTTGTTTTGACTTGACTTTAGAAACACTCTCTTACAAATCCAGCCTGTTCTATATGGATTGTTCCAAGTTCCAACCTTTCTTAAAGAATTCAATTGTTCTTATTCCTTGTGGACCCTTAGTTACGCTTTGTTTGGCAACCAAAAACTATTTGGGTCCGAAACTTGGTTTCTTTGGAGTTTCTAGAAACTATAAAAGGTAGGTTTCCAAAAATAAATGGCTTGTATTTTTGCTTCAAACTAGAATAAGCACTGTACAAGTGTATATAGATGTTAACAACAATAATTATAGTTTCCATCAACTTGTATTTGATTTTTAGCATAAACCCATCATAAATTTACCTATATGCAATTGAACAAGAATTTCTAAAAACTTCCAAATCTTTTATATGTTAAGAGAGGAAATGGTATTTAATATTATTAATCTATGTAATTCGGATGAATATGGTAAACCAATCTGTGTAATTTCAGTTTCTGTAATTGCTAATATGAAACAATATCTTGACAAGTATGGTTAACAAGTCTATGTAATATCTACTATGAAATCATATTTAAGTTTGGTAAACTAGTCAATATATTAACTAGAAACTAATATGAAACCATGTGTTGATAAGTATGGTACACCAGTTAATTTAAATTGCTGATATGAAAAGATATCTTTGTCACCAGGAGATGGCCCAACATCTGAGCCTGGCGAGGGTTATTGTGGAGGTCCTGGGTTCAATCACATGCCTCGCAAAGAAAAACAATATCTTGATAAGTATGGTAAATCAATCAATGTAATTTCTAATACGAAACCATATCGCGATAACTACGGTCAATCATTGTAATTTATAATATGGAAGCATACCTTGACAAGTATAGTAGACCAGTAGAGGGGACGAGGAGCAAGAGAGAAGAAACTTCCGAAAGTATATAGTGTGTAGGTAAACCAATCGTCCGATAAAATAGAAATAAAAAAAGAGTAATAAACTTTACCCATCTCGTTTTTGTTGCTTTCTACCATCTTGAATGGAAACTAAATTATAGGTCCAAAAAATGTAAGTACTGGCGAACTGATACACATTGAGAGTTTCGGATAGGGTTTGGACTTAGCTGCTCCGAAACTCATCTGTTACCAAGCGGCAGCGACTGATGAGATAAACCCTAATTTTCTTTTTGTTTATGATGCAACTGTGACTGTAGGAGGAAATACAGTGGATCCCAAGTTGTTATGATGGGTATGTATTCTTTAGTGAACCAAACCCAATCTGCTAGTTACTATATACTAGATCAAATCATCAAAACCTGAACCAAATCCGACCATATAGAAAATGTGAATGGGTTCAGCTCAGGTCAAGTTGGAGATGGTTAATGACAGGCTCTTAAGTTAGGACACAAATGGTCCAAAACCAGGGTTGGCACAAACTTGTTTTAGGAGTATTTTTAAGTATATAAATTTGGCAAAAGCAAATAAGTTGTGCTTTTATTGCAAATAAGTTTGGCATTTATCCAACAAAGAAGTCAACTCTAGTGCTTCTCATGTCCGGTAGGAAACTGGTATTCTGTTTATGGTGCAAGGGTCGTCAGCAAGCATAGGAGCCCACGTAGCGGTCGAAAGTGAGGTGGAGTGAAGCACGGTCGGTTGTTAATTAATTAGAAGTTCTTGTTTGCAAATCAGGCAATTCCTACTAACAAATTTCAGAATATTAATAGTTAGACATTTGCTTATAACAAGTTAGACAAAGAGTCCTGCTAAACCGACAATAGACAGTTTTTACTGAGGAATTAAATTTTCTTACTAGTAAAATTTGCATTTATTCCTAATAAATTTTCTTGCTAATAAGTCAGATGGTTCTTAGTAATACATTATAGGCATTCTAATAAATTAGATAATTTTTTGATAATAAATTAGCATTTTGCTAAAACAAGTCAAATGAACAATCATATTACCTTTATGGTGTTACTCGCTGCATTAAACCTTATAATAGAACTGGTATCTCATTATATAAATATTGCATGAAATTAATTCTAACACATTTTATTTATAAATGTTTAAAGAATTTTAAATTTTTTAAGTGCATAAACTATATATTCTGATACCCAATCTGAAACAGCCAAAACTGTTGGTACCAATATGCATAGAGAATCCAATTTCGTCACCACCTTTTGAACCCTTGCTTTCCATTTATATGACATTGATTTTCCAAAATAAGGTTCCAATAGATAAACAATGCCGTGCATGGAAACTAGGAGCATTTTCCATTAATTTCCTACTTTTAGGCTGCTTGGATTGGGGGAAAAAAATAAGCGGAGTGAAGTGGGTTTAAACGATAAGTGAGGAGGAGTAGAGTCAATACATATAACCTTGTTTGGATTGGAGGAAGATTTAAGTGGGGGGTGTTTAATAACTCTTGCTTGGATCGGAGGTTGTGAGTGAGAGAAGGATTAATAAAAATATGATAGCTACAAAAATAGCCTTATTACCTGTCATAAAATTAAATTTGATCGAAATTTTAATTAGAACTTGTCAAAATATCTTAACAAATTAGGAAGCTACGGAGCAACATGTTAAATGCAAGAAAAAATTGAAAAAAAAGTCGTAATATTTTATAGTACAAATAAGGGATATTTATGACTTTTTAAACAAAATCTCTCAATCTCCCTCGTTAACCCTCGGGTTAAAAAATGGACAAAAGAGGGTTGAACAAACCCTCACTCAACCCTCTATAACCCTCCCTCCTAAACCCCACCCTCAAACCAAGCATGTTTTTATTTTCCCTCACTTAATTTTCCCTCACTTAGCTCTCTTAACCCTCAATCCAAGCATACCCTTAGTTTCTGGTTGCCAACATGACTTATAGTGCATGTATGCTCAATATTTTAGTTGTTTTCTAAATTGTGTTGAATTATATAGGATGTCTTGTTGAATTATATATGATGTCTCAAGATTTATTATAACATTTTGTCGCTTTTTATAGCTTATTACTAAGTCTGTTGTTTTTATTTCCATGAACTAACAACAATGAACCTTTTTAATTGGTCTCTGTTGACTTCCTCACACATTGGTTAACTTACTAATGTTTATTGCATAGTTCATAGTAACGGCCGATACCGATCCGATACGGCCGATATCGATACGGTTTGGCATGTCCGGTTCCGATACCGACCGATATCCGATGTTGACCGATACTGACATTGGGGTTCTCTTTTCCGGTCAATTTGGCAAAGAAAATTGAACGAAAAAGACCAATCAGCAAGGGTGTAGAAGCATTAAAATGTTATAAAAGCATGTAAAAGAAGAAAATTTATCTATTATATGTAAATCAATCGGTAAGGGTGACTACTACTTCATTTAATTTCAAAACTATTAAAAAACAACACTGAAAATATTAAAATTATGCCTAAATATATAAAATATATTTTCTAGAATGTTAATAATTTATTAATAATTATTTGTTTTCCGATATAAAAAAAATCCGATACTCCGATCCGAAATCTCCGATACCGCCGATCCCGATACTCATAGGAATGGTCCGATACCGATATCTTTATTGCCAATGCTTGTGACGTTCATTGACGTTTTCTTGTTGAGAGCACGTCAGTGTAACAAGAAAATTATATTGATATTACCCATTTAATGCAAGAAATCAGTCTCAAGTATTACTCATCAGATACATAGGTTTGGTCTGAGTACTTTATAGGCTTCTGTGCTGGGCCTTAGAGGCAAACAGTTTTGCTTAGGATGCATTTGGCAACATGAAACTGAACACAATCCAATCTAGCTTTCCAGGGGATAGTTGCATGAATTTGGGATTTTGAAAGGTATTTAAAAACATGAAACCTTGTGGGAGCATGGGCCATGCTGAGTATGCATGAGTGAAAATAGTTACTTTTAAGTTTTAAAGGCTACACAACTTGTTTGTAGGGGTGAGCAGATCTCGGTTTACAACCGAAAACCGACCTAACCCAAACCGAAATGAATATTCGGATCGGTTTTATTTAATTCGGGTCGATATTCGGTTACGAATTTCAAGTAATTGGGTTTTTCGATTCGGGTTACGGATTTGAGCTTCGGTTCCCGACCCGAACCGAAAACCGAAATAACCCTTTAGTATATAATATATTAACCCTCTTTCTTAAACCTAATTCCTAAAACTCTCTTCCGCTGCTCCATCTTCCGTCGCTCCCAAATCTCGCGTCCGACTCTCGCTTCTCTCGATGCCAGGGAGCCCTCTCTCTATTCGTTTCTCGTCAAGCTCTTCCTCTCTCGGTCTCTCGGCGAGATTCGGCATGCGGTGGCTGCTCTGGTGGTGCGCCACCGAATGAGGAGCTCCAAAAAGTGGATCCGCGCGGCGACTGTTTCGGCGATGCGCCACCGGATGAGGAGCTCCAGAAAATGGGTCCGGACGGTGGTGCTCTGGTGGTGCGCTACCTGTGAAACCTTCAAATGTGTCAAAAGATCACCAAAGTCAGTTTCTTCCATATATATGAAAATGTATTTGCTTTCTAAATCAATTGCCTTCAACTCGTTGGTTTCATCCCGTAGGCAAGAAGCCAACAGACATGAAAATGACAATCTGATTCAGAGTATGATACCTGAAGAAAATGGTTAGTAACTTTTAGCAATCAAAATAATATCACATTTTTTCTCATTCCCTTTCAAAAGATTCATTATTTTTTTGATACTGATCTGATCTGGAGGATCAAATTAGAGCTTGACTTTGGTGAGGGATTGTTTCTCTCGGATGAATTTTCGACTTTTTTTCCTCCTTAATTGACTTGAACAGTCACTTTCTTTTTGGAGTCTGCTAAACCGAAAACCGAATAAATCGAACTATTTTAACTCGGTTCGGTTCGGATTTTAGAAAAACGGTTCGGTTTTCGGTTTCTAAAAATACGGTTTTCGGTTTGATTGGTTTTCCGAAAATCGATTCGGTTGAAACCGAACCAAACCGTTGCTCACCCCTACTTGTTTGGATCTGAAACCTTTTGGTAACCTCGAATATGTGAATATCATTTAGTACTTTAGTAATGAAAGTATAATGTATCTAGGTTTCATGATCTCACTGCAAAAAGAATGAAACTCATGGTTCGATTGAAAAGGTGCAAGGAATGGCCATAGCATGACCTCCCTAGGAACTGGTCTGCTCCCGCGATCTCAAATGCATGGTTCCCGTTCCGGATAACCAAAAGTGACGGCATGGGCGATCCTTAAAATAAGTTTAACAAGATATCGATCAAATGATAAGGAAAAAAAGGCAAAAGACAATAGGATCAATTAATTGTCTCTCTCCCTTTGTGTGTGTGTGTGAACTTTCTGCTCTCAAGTGAACCACAATCCAAAATAGGATAGCAGTTAATCCTCCCCCTCGTACTGCGTAGCAAGGAAAGTATTGTTCCCAATCCGTGTATCAAAGCGAACTGCATCCCACATAACTATGGTGTGACCCACCATATAATAAACCTCATGAAATTCAAGTTTCATATGGTTTAAAGTTTTCATGAAAAGTTTCACTTGCCATGCACACCCTTCATTAGAATATTAAGCACATCGGTAACTACATTTATCAAAAGCCAAGTAGATTGCGGGAATCATCTTTGTGATTCATGAGTTTACTGGAGAAGCTACAAATTAGATGAGATATGTAGAAAGTAGAAAGTACTAGTAAAATGAGATGTAGTAGTCCTTTGTCAATCGTGTTTTGACATTTTGATACCAAAATGCTTCATATCCATCAAGAACCTTAGATTTGTGGAAACTTCTCAGATAACTTTCTTTTTCCTGTTTTCCTCATGAAAATTTGCAATTGAACTTGCGGGGAAAAAAAAAGATCTAATAGTGCTAATGGACATTGGTCTCTCTATCAAAGGATAACCCTGATCTTTACTGTTGTTATCAAGTAAACTTATATTTACATATGCTTTTTCTACTATGGAACCAAGTTTGACTGCAGTAAACTCACTTTTTCACTTTCCTTGCCCTAATCCCATTCCTGTAATATCAGGTAATATTAGTCTATCACCAATATACTAATGTTTTATTACATAGGGTCTTGTTTGTAATTTCTTCAACAAGCTATACAACTTATATATAGTTATATACCATCATTTATGTAAATATGTCACCAATGCCAAGTTCAAGAAATGTAATAAACGGATACTTCCATTCAATTTTAATAGATGCCCAAAATATCAAAGTAACAAAATTGGAACTCTTGGGGCAAATCGGAAATTGTTGGCTTTCAAATGATATCTTTTGATTGAACTTCAATGTTTTTCATTTGTACCCATAATTGTTAATGGCACAAGGCACACATTCTTAGCGCCTCGACGCAAGGCGCAACGCATTATCCATAATACATAACAAAATAAAGGGAAATTTGCTTGAATCAAAATAATTGGAAATTTTAGGGAAAACCAATAATTTTTTCTCCATTATACATAACAAAATAATTAAACTGAATTAACATAGAACAATATATGCTTGAATCAAAATAAAGGAAAATTTTAGGGTTTCAATAGATAAATTAATTTCCACTTCTAAAAGGAAGCTGGATTCAAAATAAATTATCCCAAATGAAAGACATTGATGTCTTTTACTAACAATTTAATACGATTGTGCATATTGTATATATAAAATAGGAGATTATATCGTTGTATTTGAAAATAAGTGTTGGAAAGAAATTAAAAGTTGAGAAGGGGCATCCACTGTGCATATTATATGTACAAAATAGAAGATTATATGATTGTATTGACAATAAGTGTTGGAAAGAAATTAAAAGTTGAGAAGGGGCATCCACAGTAGCTCAACGAAATGGAACGAGCATGCCCTTTTTGAGAAAGACATTATCAGAAGTTATAATTTTCTATTTTATTTGGAAACATTGGTTAAATCTTGGAACGAATTTTGAAAGCAAAAATGGAAGGTTTATCTAAAAAAATTCTTCTACTCCTTTTTGAAAAGCTACAACAATTTCAAACCAAGCCTAAGGAGATCCTTGCGAAGCTTAAATCATAGTAAACGCAGAAATGGAGAGTAAACAAAAATATTTTATGACAATTAGACTCTACTGACTTTATAAGTTCTTTGATTTTTTTTTCCATTTCCAAGAGTTTCCAATAGTTCACCCATTCGGGTCTTATTCTTGACATTGATAACATTATTAAGCTTCTATTTGTCCTAATGATTTCTATTTATATGACAAGAACAAGATGTTATTTGATTTCCTTGGGTCTGACCATAAGCTTAGAAAAAGATATTAATAATGCATCTATATAATAATTTGATTCGAAGTTCAAGGGTCGTAATGGTCATTCCAAGTGTAATATTTTTCTATTGTTGTTCAATAAGATATCCTCTGATATTTTTTTTTTCCAACCTGTTGCAATACCAAATCATAACACTTCGAAAGTAATTCAAATGCGTAAAATATTCAAAAAAAAACTTCAGAACGACGAATAAATCTTTAAAAAAGAAAGAAAGATGGAAGAGAACAAATGACGAGCCTTTTCTGCGCCTTACGTCTATACCCAAACCCTAAAGACATGCGCCATGAGTGCCTATCGAAAATCATCTCGCCATTAGCATTTGAGACACTAGATGTGCACCGCGCCTTTTTCCTAGGCGCGTTGCTCAGCTCACCTTTGACAACTATGTTTGTACCAAATATAATCTTTGTGCATTAGCACTTTCAAAAGTCGGGGTCATGTTAAACGTTCCAATTGCAACTCTAAGCAAATTAACGAGCTGAGTGGCAGTTTTGTACCAAAGGTGTATTATTTCAGAGTATTCGGATCCCAAAATTAACTTTCTATTTCTTTATATGCTATCTTAAAGCATGGTTTAAAGTATCGGCCGATATCGATCCGATACGGCCGATACCGATACGGTTTGGCATGTCCCGATCCGATACCGACGATACCCGATACTTACCGATACCAACATGGAGGGTCTCTTTTCCGGTCAATTTGGCAAAGAAAATTAAACGAAAAAGACAAATCATCAAGGGTTTAAAGCATAATAAGATTGTGAAAACATGTAAAAGAAGAAAATCAATCTATTATATGTAAACCAATCGCTAAGGATGATTACAATGTTATTTAATTTCAAAAGTACTATGAAATAACACTGAAAATACTTAAATTATGCCTAAATGTATAAAATATATGTTTTTAAATGTAAATAATTTATTAATAATTATTTTTTTTCCGATACCAAAAAATCCGATACTCCGATCCGAAACCGCCGATACTACCGATATCGCCGATACCAATACTCGTAGGAATAGTCCGATACCGATTCTGATACCGATACTGTGAACCTTGTCTTAAAGCTGCCAAAAGTCACGTCTTATTCTTTGAAAATCAAAAGCAGTAACTTTTGACCCTTAGTGCTCAACAAACACTGTCAACAAGTAACATCTATTTAGATAGTACCCATCAAAACATTAGAAGCATATGGGTATGGCTAATACAGAATGGTTTTATTTTGGCAAGCTCTATAGTCTATACAAATAATTCAAAAAATATTAGTATAAAATGTTAATTTGTTCTTCTCTAATTTGGAAAAATGTAAGTCTTTACAACTAGCATTGAAGGTAAGAATCAAATGCAACTGAACAATTGTGTTCTGTGATTGACGTCTCAAAGAAGTCATCGTCTAGCAACTAGCATTGAAGGTAAGAATCAAATGCAACTGAACAATTGTGTTCTGTGATTGACGTCTCAAAGAAGTCATCGTCTAGCAAAATAAACTTCATAACAAGGCATAATTATAAATAGCAAGTCTACTTTATTATTTAACCAAATCCATCATTGTCATTTACTCATCCCTACTTATGGTGAAACCAGAGAATCTAGAAATTGAGGGATTAGCTAATTCCTAGGAGAAGAAATTAGGCCTAATTCTTGAGTCCCTCGACCAAACTCCAATTCAACATATATAATTTTAATGATAGGAATAGGTCATTTCTCAAACCCAGAAACTAGGTGCTAGCTCCCCAGTTCCATCTTCAACCAAGAACATAGGAACTAGCTAAAAACACAAGTTATAAGGGAGGTTTCATTTGAATTAAAGAATTATAATTGTTGGGTGGCATTTGGTATGGAATCAGGTAAAAGCACAAAAAAGGACAATTAAGGGGTTTTTACTAGAATTCAGGAATTATATTCTTGAATGTACCAAAATGTTTTGTAGCAGGAGTTAGCACAGATTCAATTCTAGTTCCACAAATTCCTTATCCTAATCCCTATAACCAAACGGTACCCATAGGTTCGATATACCCAGTATGAGTCACAATGAAGGATAAGACAAACCCACCGTTGGTAGAGGCAATAATGATTCTTCTTGGTTTCTCAAGCACAAGTCGTTACAGAAGAAGCTGCAGGCTTATGCAAAGAAAACTAAACTAACTTCATTACACTGTCTTGTATTTTCTTTATATTTTATGCAATAGACAGACTGCAAACATAAAAAAATACTATAACTTTCTGAAGACTTCACTCCTTGTATGCCCCAAATAAATAAAATAAGTAAATGGACTAATCCATAAAAGCCAAGTAGTATGAAACTTGGTTGATACTTATAAGCTTCTACTATGATTACTCACCCACATGGAACATGATTGAAATGAATTGTTTCTTTTAAACTATGTGAAACTGAAAGGACCTGCAAAGTTTTCTTTGAGTAAATCTGAACTACGACTGGTAGGAACAGTGTTGTTAAAGGCGGCACCCAGGCATGCCGCTAGGCGCCGAAAAGACGAGAGGTGATGTTTCACCACCTAATCCAAAGGCAGGCGAGGTATCTTCTCTAGGCGACGCCTAGGCGAGGAAGGTGCGAAAGGCGAGATTATGTGAATAGGTAATTAGGTGAGCCTAGGCGCACGCCTAGGTGTGTTTGGTGTTTTATGTGCAGATTTTTTGGGCTTTGTTTTGTTTTTTTTTACGAGTTTTATGGGCTTGTTTGGTTTTATTGGTTTTTAAAGTTGCATGCATAAGTTTTAAAGGTAAAAATACTCTTTTTTAAGTTATGGTGTATATACTTTTGGAAAAATTGTTTCAGTGGTGTGTTCTTTCCTCTTCACTAGTAAACTCGTGAATATATTTATGGTTTTCTTCCTGATTGAATGATTTCTTCTGTTGGTATAATCCAGAATGAAGCGTCATAAAGGTCAATTTGCATCATCGAAAACAAATTCTGAGGATCCCATGTCACCCTCTTCAAGTTGTGAACCTGCACAAAGTAATTCTCAAGAGGAGACACATAGTTTGTAAGTCCAGGCTTTGAGCATGGGAAGAATGTTTCAAGTAACGAATTATAATCTTGATGACTGTTAAATATTATATTTTTCTCTTCTATATTAAAGAGATTGCACACAATAGTTAATAGCTGTCACTGGAGAATAATATGTTTTAGCTGTTTCTTTTTATGCAAATTTTAACTTTTGTACGATTTCTTAAGTTGCCAGAACTGTCGAGCAAGTAAAGATTCAACTCCAATGATGCGACGCGGCCCTGCTGGTCCAAGATCTCTATGCAATGCTTGTGGGTTGACGTGGGCTAACAAGGTCAGTTATTTCAACTTTCTTTAACTTACTAAATAAATTATGAAGGCTTGCTTTTCTTGGGGCATATCCCAACATAGTTCCTCCTAATTTCCTAATTTTTAAAGCCAGATAGCTAACCAAATGGATGCCTGCTTTGCCACTGGAGCATCTGACTTCTGTGCAAGAAACAAGTCAACGTCTAAATGTATCAAAAGAGGCTTAATCAAGTTTAAAAAATTCTTATATGTTCCCCCATCCCGTCTTATTTTGCATTTTAAATGTTTGCAAATGTGCAAGTTGTCCCTTATGTTAGATTGTTAGGGTATCGTGATATATTCTTCTGGCGCCTACTTGTCAACCTAATCACATCTCTATGTGACAGTGAGTATTCATTGTACCTTATGGCTGTGCAATTTTCATTTGAGTTTTTTTATTATACAAACTCGATTACATCTTCTTGTACCCAACAAGTAAAAGATGTACTTATAATAGAAGACTTTGGATAGTCTAGTCCTTGGTAAAAGCAAATTGGAGTAGGTAAGTCACTCAAGGAAGCAATGTAGAGAGTTCACCTGTATCTTTGGAGAGCCGCAGTAGCTCATGTAGAATGATGTGGGCTAGAATATTGGCAAGTTTGGCCAATATGTCAAAGGTACATGGATCACTTAGTCCCTGAGAAGGATTTTCCTTAAGGTTTTATCGCGCCTTATTTCCTTCTGTTTGCCCTTGTCAGAGGACATCAGAGGCATAGAAGCCTGAGCAGGTGGAACATTGCCTGATGTTGTTGGTTGTTGTGTTTCATTGGCACCTAGCTGTATTATCGCAAGTACAACCTTCTAAAGCGGGTGTCATCTGGCAGCATGTTGTTCTGCTAAAATAACCTCTTTTGCTTCAGAATCTGTGAGTGAGTTTGCCAAAGAGGTATCCATTTCTTGTGATAAGGAAATGGCATTGCATGATTTGCTTTTCCTTGTACACGATTTGGACTTTGGCTGAGCTGAAGTCCACTGCTCATCTTCGAGGATATCATGATGAAACCCACATGATTTCACATGATTTCATCGTGAGAGGGGCAAAACCATTAGTCTTTTCCGAAGTCAAATTGACTATCTCCATCTTCCCGCCTGGGATCGGAGTTGGTCCACCTTCGAAAGGCTCCCAAACTGCAAGGATACCATGTTTGTTACGACCTTTTGTTGAATGTTTGGTCAGTCAGTACTCCAATGTCTATTAATGTCTGGATTTATCCTTGAGGATATAACACCTCGTAGTCGAGTGGTGGACCATCCGATGAAACATGCAATAATTGGGGTCATCAATGTCCTATCTCATCAGGATTCTTGACCTTTGGCAGCTTCAACTTAACTTCTGTTGAGCAAATTGAAGATTGCGACAATATGCGACTTCCTAAAATGAATATTTCCTTGGGGTCTTGACCTTGAAGCACCTTTGAAGTTACTCGACTTTAGCTTGTGTTGGGTACTTCCTTAGACCAATGACTAGAGTATCCTTCCCTTTAGCTTTGGAAGATCTAGTCGGAGGGCCGGTGTTAATCATCGATTTGTTGTCAATCTCAGAAGGATCAACCTCTTCGCCCGCTTCTTTGGCATGCTCTTGTTTTGCCAAGTGCAGGCTTTTACGGACCCCATGAGATTTTGCAAGTGTTTGAAGAGATTGTGTCTACAAGTTTGAAGCAACATAGGTATGGGTGTGCCAGCTGGGCACTGACCAGTAGGGTTGCTAAACTGTCCGATGAATATCTTGGCGGGTTCCCCTTTCTAATGTTTTGTAACGAGGAGCTTCGGCATAGAGATCTTGTTATCATCCTTGTAAAATCAAGAAAGGAATAACGTCCCGAGAGTGGGCTAAGAAGTGATGGACCCTACATGAAGAGTCTTGAACTAGTCAAAGGCAACTCCTTTAAGGGTGTCGTTAAAGTGTCTGGTCATTATGGCATTGTTGGCTAGTACCGAAAGTAGTAGACATGCTGGTTCGGAAAGACGTGCTGCCATATGAATGCGATGTTGGCAACTAAACTTTAGCGGGTATGTGATTTAATCTCATTTGAGGGGGTATGGTAGGAAAACCGCCACTTTTTTCACCTTGCCCATTTGAGCAAGGGAAGTTGGTCCTGGATGTGCTTCAAGACTCTAGGATTGACGACATGCGTAGATGTTTTGGCAGTATCCTTTTGAGGATCGGAGACCTGAGGGACTTCCTCGTGATTATTACTTCGTTGAACAAGAAGTTGCCTCATCATTTGTCGAAGTTTGTCCAGGGTTCCTATTGGACCCTTGCGGCTTGAGATCCTGAGAACTGCCCTATGCTATATGGGCATAAGCTATCCTTGTTTGGATATTGCTCATAGTGGTACAGGAGGTGTAAACCTCCATCATCTGTCCAAGAAGCTGTTGAGGAGGAACTCATAATTGGAGAAGATTTTTCGTAGTTGTACGACATCATTCCCCTAAACCTGGTACCTTGGAAGGGACCGTCTTCTCTGACCAGAAGTTGACTCAATACAAGGCTGAAATGTCATCAGTGGAGTGCCACCCCCTGTCGTTGCCTTCGAGACCGGCTTGTTTCTCGGCTCGTCATGTTGACAGAGGTCGCTGGAAGATCTTGGTATTTTGCTGAATTCTTCTTTAGAGACTTGAGCCTCTTAGAGGATTTACCAATAACAGACGATGATTGAGTAGCAACAAGCAATCGGCTAAAATCCGACCGTCTTGACAATGTGCAATTGCAGGAACTTGTAGGGATTAACCCTGAACAACAACAATGGACAGTATGAACCATCACATGATGGCAACAATTACAAACTTGTCCACACTAGGGTGGAGAGGGTTCATTGACTTCAATATAGCGATGCTTTCGCTTTTCACTCAGTTCTTCCCTAAGTCTGATGAAGGACAAGTGGCATCGATATCGTAGGTAGTTGGGCCTAGACGATCCATAAGAGTAACATGTTGGCGCAGTGTCGTTGTTCTTGCTTGCTTACTAGCTTTCAAAGAAGATCTGATATCTTCTATAGAAGAGGATTGCAATTTAGTCCTATGAAGGGCCAAACTGTTAGCTTTTGAGAAAACTAAAGCAGCCAAGTTGCGAGCCAAGGCTTTAGTGTCGCTGCTGCTGTTATAATTACTGGTTCAGCCGTGCTATCAGCGTTGGCCTTAACCGTGCTGTAGGAGCTGCTGTTGCTGCCACCGCTGCAGGACAAGATACCTCCTTTGGGCTCTGTGTTAGTTCTAGCCTCCGTCGGTTTGAACATGAATCCTGATGTGGATTTTAGCCTTGAACAAGGTTGCATTTTGAGCTCCGCTGGAACTGTGGTTGGCTTTGACTTTGCCAGAAGAGACTTCTTCGACACAGGATTTAGCCCTGTAGACTAACCTAACAGACTTAGTTTTATGAGCCTTGTGAGAAGCTGTAATGATTGCCTCGAAGCTAACGAACATTTTAGCCTTGAAGGTCGCGGACTTAGCTCCAAAGGAGCTTGTATTGGCTTTAGCTCCGTTAGATTATGGGTAGGATTCGGAGCTGTTAGCTTCCGCAGAAGCTTTTGTGTTAGTACTGCGGGGAGCTACTGCAGCACATAAAGCTTCTGCTGCCTTGCAGAAAGTATTTGCAGTTCACACTTCACATAAGTGACTAATGTCACGTTCTGATTCTACCGAATCGATAAGTCGCCAATGGGCATGATGCCGTACAAGCCTAAGTTGCGCTTGTACAAGGTACGTGCTCGTGTACATTTGAATATATCGTGGTTTACTAAAATTTTGCATCAGAGAATAGACAGAGAAATTGAATAACATGACTTGGCACAGAAATGATAATTTTTCATTGATAATGTGCATCATTACAAAGATTTGAACATTGGATTAAAAGGTACAACTTTGTATTACAAAATGAGTTACATTGTTCCATATATCACATTACTTTACTAGAAACAAAATACATAAGCACCTTCTACTATAGTCTTCTTTGCTCAACTGAGGTCTTCAAAAGAGTATGAACAAAGCCTTCAGCTACGAGCAACGCTTTAAAACGAAAGAAAAGATTTGGTGCGGCTAGGCGTCAACTTCAGCTTCTCAAGGCTTCTCCTTGATTCGCGACACTCGTGGAGACGTAGGTCCGTACATTGTCGTATACTGGTGGGTAGCTATTTAAAATTCCACATCTTCGGTAATTGTTATAAAAATTATATGAAGCATGCAATATTATAAAGTGGTCTTTCTAGCCATTTCTTAGTTCAGTTTACAAAGCATACGATAGAACATAACGTAAATACGATAATTCTTATCCATGGTAGAGCCTTCTTCCCTGCAATAAAACCTACGATGTTCTTCCATATGAGCTAGATATTGTTAGCTAAACAGTTTATATACATGAAGGTCACTGGTGACATACAATTCCAGACCATAGCTTGGTTAGACGCGATCCTTTCAGCACGGATAGTGAGTCCTATTGAAAGTTTCGGAATAATTCGTACTAGTAAATCAAACAGCTATTCTTGTTCCTTCTAGGCCGAATCGGTTCCGTGGTCTCGACAACCGTTCGAGAAACTAAAAAATTTAGTTATTTATGATCATACAAGACTAAGAAATTTAGTTATTCAAGCATAGTCTACGAGATTATAAAACTTGACATTCTCAGTATGTTCTACTTATCATTCGAGCAACCGATAGCCATATTTCATATTCAGTCGCAACATTCATTCATTGATTCAATTTTTACTTAGCACAGTTCTATAGCAGACATATCATAAGCATGCAACATTATTATGATTTACAATTCTATGTAAATAATCATGCAATATTGTGTTTACACTCCTTATCTAGCATTTCTTATAGATCAGTATCATTGATTGATTGGACAACAACAGAGTCATGGAAAGAAGGTCAAGCCACTCACCGTTGGAGAATTACCGAGAAAAATGTCTTCGACACTTCGCTCAAGTTGCACCTATGCGATCACCTGTAATCGCACCAACAAAGGATCAGTACTCTTCTTCTCTTTCTTCCAGAATTCGATATGAATGCGTAAATCGATGAATGCAACAATGAAAATCATCAAAAACGTCCACAAAAACATTTTCATAAAACCAACAACGAAAGCACGAGAGGACCAACATCGAAAACAATGGAAATGTTTAAGGAAGGGACTCTTAGAGCTCTTTCTTAAGACACGATCCATTGCATATGAGACATGATTCCGAAGAGCTAATTCAAATAGAGGAAGGGTCTTAATTCAATCTGTCCCGAATCAACCGATACAGATAGGGTCGTCGATAAAGTGCCTCCGACTGGGAAATGAGGTACTACAACTAAGACTGGAACCGGAGGAGTCTTGGACAAGACTTCTCTATGCATGCACATTGGGGTAGGGCTCAAAGGCTCGGTTTGTCCTGAGAGCGTCTGGTCAACTTATGTTAGTCAAACTTGATGACCAACATTTCGACACTAGACCTGAGGGTCATGATGTTGGATTGCGATAGTATTCTCTTTAGTGGAGAAGCTAGTTCTCAAAAGAGTCCACATTTGTTTTTCGTAAGAAAATTGAACGAAAGGAAAACTTCTGTATTTATTTGTAGACGACTTATAACTCTTCAACAAGAGCTTACAATGAATCTCTTCAGCTTTCACAAAAAAAGAGAGAAAACGTGTCGGGGTATGATCAATGTTTTGTTGACGATCCAAATGCAACTTGAATAGCTCTCTCAATTCTCTCTTTTTAGCAAATAGAATGTCCAACCTCTCTTTATCCAACCATCGAAGGGCTATTTATAAAGTTTTAGGGGCATTACAACATATGTAACCCAAGGTTGTAAAAATTGCTAGTCGGCCGCTAGTTGGTTTGCAGAGACTAGGGATTAATCGGGGACTAGTCGGCTTGGATTATATATATGTGTGTGTATGCGCGCAATAATTTTGTATTTTTTTAAAGTTGAAAAGCAGTAGCAACAGACTCACTTTGGAAGCTTTAAAAACAACACCAGACTCACTTTAGAAGACTCGGTCCAAGCTCCAAAAAGGACAAAACAGAAACATCAAAGGGAAAAACAGCAACAACAAAAGTCGTGCCTTGAGAAGACTTGGGTCGAAAAACAGCAACAACAGCAAACTTTGAGAACTTTTGAGCAAAGAAAAAGATGCAAAAAAAAAAAATGCAGAAGAGCTGGCGACGTGGCGGTCGGCGGAAATCGGAGCCGCGACAGTCGGCGTGGTCTGAATATTAGCCGATCAGGTCAGTCCTTTTTTTGGAAAACTTTTTTTCCTTCTTTCTCCTTCTCCTTCGAGTCTGTCGGGGGATTTGTCGATTTTTAGGGTTTTGAACTATTGGGTCGGGTCGGATCGAGTTTTGACCTTTACCCGTTTTTTCTTTTTTTGAATTGACCATCAGTTGGCTGACTAGGGCCGCCTAGCCGACCGACTAGGTCTGATTAACCCCCTCACCATTGATTTAAAAAGCGCGCCTAGGCACGCGCCTAGGCGCAAGGCGCAGCGACGTGCAGGGAAAGCGCCTAGAACTGTGCTAGGCGCACCACCTTAAAAAGGCGCGCGCTTTAAGTATAAAGGCGCAGGCGCAGGCGTTCAACAAGGCGCGCCTTGAGCCTTGTTGATGGTTATATTGGACTATTGATGGTTTAACAGTAGCAGTAACTTGTGTTCTTCTCAACTTTGGTTAAGTATAATATATAAAGGTAGAGAAGGAAACATGGGAACATAAAAAGCTTTGTTTTGGAGTTGCTGGTGTTCTCCTTCTCATGATATTTTGACAATAGATGCTTGGGTTTGGTAGAAATCAATTACCTGCTACATAAGAGAGTGTTATATTCCTTTCTTCACCCTTCATATTACAGTTGGTGAATGCATGAATGACATGTTAGAATAGTGAGATATTATGGTGAGTTGGAAGAAGGAAGTTGGCGAATATTCTTTGTTCTTTTGGCACAAATAAGTAGGGATGGGAGTGAATCATGTGTACTGTAAAGGGTTGGCAGAACCAAATGGAGGGAATGAGGGAAAATTTTGTTTAAACTGTGAGGAGGATGATAGGTGAAGACTTTGTTGAATATATTGGTAAGCTTAGGTATTCAAATCTTGATGAGGCACTTGCACTTGGTCAAAGAGTTGAGAGGTACTCGATTCCAGATTTCTAATTCTCTGTGCTAATTATAGTATCTTTACACTTTCAGTAATTATATATAAATGAGCAGCTTTCTTGCTTAGATGCATCGGCTAGCAAATATTGTGCAACATCACCAAATATTGAGGGAACATTTTTCTAAATTTCTTGCAAGATAGAAAAGTTCTTGTTATAATTTCCGTATAGCAAAGAGAAGATTATAACATGTTTGGAATTTTTTTTTTTTTTTTGCCTTTACAATAAAATTCGGGATAGAAAATGCTTAAAGATAGAAAGAGATTGGTATAATATTTATTTATTTTTTGAGAAAAAAATGCGCCTAGCTTTCAAAAGGCGCGCCTTGCGCCTAACGCCTCAGGCTCCAGGAACCTTTGCGTCTTGGTGCGCCTTTCGCCTTTTAAAACTGTCCCTCACGGACTTTTCAGCCGCCTAGTCGACCGACTAGGTCCGATTAACCCCCTCACCGATGTTTCAGCCGCCTAGTCGACCGATTAGGTCTGATTAACCCCCTCACCGATTTTTCAGCCGCCTGGTCCTTAAACTGAGTTGGTGCCGGTCGACTAGTCCGACTTTTGCATCATTGATGTAACCACTAAACGATGGGGTAAAAGCCTGGAACAAGGCTAAACAATCTTTAAAACTCATAACGGAGTTGACAATGAGGGTAACTTGCGAAGCTCAATGGCCTCGACTGCCTCCATATTCACCGAGGGAATTATGTGCATAATGGCCTTTTATTTTGGGTAGTAACAACCCACTAAATTAGTGGGTTACCCACTAAATTTTCGCTTGGGAGTAAGTCAATCGACCTCTTGGCCGATATGTGATATATGTGCAACGGATCTAGCGTCAAGCGACGCTCGATAGCAGCTGCGCGGATAAGCCTACAGCGAGGACAGCTTCTCCGGTTAAAAGCCTACTGCAGTCACAAGGCTAGCCAGACTTGCCTGATAAGCTCGCTTGCAGAGCAGAGTCATGAGCTCACTTGGACAAGGAGCTAGACTGCTTTGATCAGGTTTATATTTTGACCATTTATATTTTAACTATTGGATGGTTCCTTAGTTTATTGCAACCCAAGTTAAAATGAAAATTTCAAACTATAGTTCCTTTTCATTTTTCTTTAAATCACAGGAATCTCGGCACCAACTGTAGGCACTATTATTTATTGTTCTTTCTGATTTTTAACAATAGAAAGTTGTATTTTCTCTAAGAATCCTATTTTGAATGACAAATATCAATTTTATTTGCCATATATAAATTTATCTACAATTTATATGCTGAGTTTATCTCACCATCATTTTCTTGTGTCTATAGGGAATGTTGAGAATGAGAATCCTTCCCCAGCCTTCACCTTCTGCAATCCAGAACTCCTCTATCAATCCAAATGAGCAGGCAAGCAATTCTAGCAAATTACTAACAAGGATCATGAGCATGTGGGTGCTGTAACCTCTTAGTCCGTCTTTGTTTCTCTTACAGATTGTGGCCAATGATTCCGGCATGGGGAGCAATGGCCATATGTTTTCTGCAACCTCGAATATTCACGAGTCTTCCCTTATCAATGAGATAGATGCAGCCATGGATTTTGCCGAGGAATGACACAGTGTTCGTTACTGGGTGTCAAGGGCGACTGTCGAGAGATGGTTTCAATTTATATAGATAACAGGTACAGCATCAGGGCATGTAAACTTCCTAAAATTTGTAAGTATATGTGGATGATGGATGTAAACAAACTGTATGTCTAGGGAACTTTCTTGTCTAGTTACATTTTCTTATAATATACAGAATTTCTGATTTAGTGGGTTATTATTGTTCTCGTAATTTCAGATTTCTAACGGAAAATGGCCAAGAGCCAACCAGATTTTAGTTCATGAAGTCTGTTGTGATGAAATATTTCTCTTGTTGTCCTGCTGTGTTTGGCTACTGTGTGACTGACCAAGGAAGGATGCATGCCAAAAAAGCGGTATTGCAATAATTACCAAGTATGAAGGTCCAATGTCTAAGTAAAAGATGACAAGTGAGATCTTCGGCAACTGGGGATATTGAACAGTCTCAAAACCCAACTTTAGCCCCAAGTATGTTGATCGTCGATACGATACTGTTAGTACGATTTCTCTTCATTTCTATTTTGAATATTCAAAAGCAGATGTATCCCTCATGGAAGAGACTACAAGTTACATGCTAATGTGCTTACATCTTGGAAAGGTAGTTGCCTCCCCTCTTTCACAAGATGTCCCCAAAATAAGAATAAGCTAGCTTATCATAAACAGCTTTGGATGCTGTTGAATTGAATTTTGTCTAAACCAATGCAAGAAGAAGAATAAGTTGTACCAAACCAATGCAAAGTGCTTACACGTTTTGGGTTTTTTCTTAAAGAAAAAGAGTTAATTACACCAAGTTCTCCTATGTTTCATAATTATTACATGGACTATTCCTATTCCGAAAATATTTACACTCACCATCATTTCTTTTATAAATTTGATTAACATAGGAGTGGTTAGTGTAGTAAGTGTGAAACATAGGAATAGTTAAGGCAATTAACCCAAAAAAATTCAATTCCAAATATCATTTATATATAACCACAGTATTGTGCAAGTGCATATGCTTCGTCAAACATACCACTTAATGTTCCATAGATGTTATAATAGATGGGTGCAACACATGTTCTGGTCATTCCATGCTACAACTCTAATGCAAAATTATGCTGCTTGATATCCCCCCCAGAAAAAAAATTGACATGGAAAATTTGTAAACATAGTAAGTATATGGTATTTTAGACTCGAGTTATGTTTCGTAAGTACGTGTCACATGTGAAAAACTATATAGAGGAAAAAGAAAAACCATTGCAGTCCTGTAGATCATATTTCAGACCTCTGAAATTTTAAGTAGGTCAATTGGAGAATATTATTATAGAATCTGATGGGTCGTACCCAAAAGTAGCCTAGTCCAACAAACCAATCTAACCAAATGATGAGTCATGATTGTTATCCAGATCAGGCTTTAAAAGAAGCCCATAAGATATAGGTCATAGGTTAGTTAAACCCATATAATGAGAGGCAAACTAGTTTAGATTCATTGGGATTCCACTTGATGAAAAATGCAATGAACAAACCAAACTTCATTACTGGTGAACGTTTTTTCTCTTTTCAAAAAAGTGTCATTCATTTTGGACTTCGAATGATGGTTTCAAAAATGCTAACACAACAAATGTTCTAGAAATGAACTTTTGAACAAACGGGATGAAATATAAGTGTCATTAAAACTAGTCCTAAGCAAAGGAAAGAGATCAAAATATCACATGGTAAAGTTGTAATAATAGTGGCTCCATGGCATAAAATATGTTTTAATTTAGTTTTGTAGTTACCAAAACCTCTTACAACCCCCTCCTCCCCCCCCCCCCCCCCCCCCCCCCCCCCCCCCCCCCCCCCCCCCTTCTCTTGCTATAAGTACATCGAAAGGAAAAGAAAATGTACGCTCTTTTACTCTAGCGAAGCTTTGTCATTTTTTTGTTTTTTTTACTAAATCAAGACTTGCTAATTGTGCTTCAGAGGGATCACGGACGAAGACCTCCCGCTTCATCTTGTTGTATGCTTAGTATCACAAGCAACATACGAGGAAAACTTGGAAATATTTTGAATTGGAATGATTGAGGAGGGGGAAGAGAAAGAATTTTTTTTTTAATGCATTAGTAAATATTTGATAAGTGCCCATTCTCTTGGAGTAGTAGTTGTAGCAGCTCAGTTGTAGTAGTGTACCAGCAGGAAATTAGCTTAGCTCCAGTAGCCAGTAGCAGTTCAAGATGCATTTCTACCTCCAGTTCAGTCTTTCAGTTTTCCTACCAACAAGTAGGGGTGAGTTGAAAACCGAAAACCGAACCGAACCGAACCGAACCGAAATATGACAAACGGTTCGGTTTTTCGGTTATCGGTTCGGTTTACGGTTTGAAAATTTGAAAATTTGAAATGACGGTTCGGTTTTCGGTTCTTCATCCGAAAAACCGAACCGAACCGAACCGAACCGAAAATCGATTTAGATTTAGTAATTTATCAAACTACCCACAATATACATATACTAATGTTTATTAACCCCTAACTGAGCGCACTCTCTTCTCCTATTCTATGTCGGTGCTTCTTTGAGCACTCTATCTATCTACCCTCAATCTATATATACTAATATCTTTCACTCTATGTAATATAACAATTCATAATTACAATAATGTCATATATTTTTTTAAAATTTGTTATTTAAATAGGCCTATTTTGCTAAAAATTTGAAGGCCATGCACATTGGTCCATGAAATCGAACCAACCGAAAACCGAACCGAATTAATTCGGTTCGATTTTTGTTCGGTTTTTATAAAAACGGTTCGATTTTCGGTTTTGAAAAATACGGTTTACGGTTATTTCGGTTTTCACATATTCGGTTCGGTTTGAACCGAACCGAACCGATGCTCACCCCTACCAACAAGTATCACTAGTAGGACCAATGGGTATCAGAGTTTATTGCTCGAGGTGAAGATGAATTCAAATAGACAACAGTGGAGGGAAACATGTTGCCTTCACAACAGAAACTATTGTTAGACACATGTGGCTAGGGGCACAAAAGTCATTTGTAACAGGGCACATTTGCCAATTGTAATGAGTGAGTGATACTATATAAATAGACACTCCTCTGTGAAGAGATTATCGGAGAATTGTGTATTTCATTTCAGTTTCAGTTTTCAATTTCCTTACAACAATTTCCTTTACATTATCAATGTATTTCTTTACTGTAATTAAATAAGAAACCATAGAATTACATTTCAATTCTTTGTATACATCCTCTTCTTATTGTCAATTTATTTTCATTAATGGCAAATCTCCTTCGAGCTCCTCTATTGGCGGAAAAGTTATGTCAGGGACCTGACAATATTTTTTTAACCATATTTACTAATTTACTCTCTGTCTACTTAATGAACAATTATGCTGAGTGTAATTAAATAGTTGGATCATTTGTGGTTTTGAAGAACTTAGTTATAACTCTCAAGTGTTTTATTGTAAATTTTCTATAATAATAATAATAATAATTATTATTATTATGAGTTTTAAGAAACTGACTGAAAACCCAATATGTTGGTGTTGGTTGGGGTTCTCAGCCTGTGTGGAGACACCCAGGAGTTCGACGAGCGCCATCCATGTATCTGAGAAGTTCAGAAAGTCGAAGATGACAAAGCTGGTTTGTTTCAGCGTGTATCAAAGAGCTTTATTGGAAAACAAGTATCAAAGATGTCGGTAACCGGAGATATACCACCACCGGTATATCGAATGTATTACAGTCTGATAGCAGTTTATTCCAGAATATGTCCGACTAAAATGGACATTTTTTTTATATATCGTCGATATACCGTTACTGGTAAATAGAATATATACTGGTGTCGGGGCTGAAGACTGAAATTGAGTGTTTTATTTACCCCATTGGATCAAAATCAATGTCCAGATCTTCTCGGAATTGGGGTTCTTTAAATAGGTCTTTCCTAACCCTAATTGATGATCATATATTATCCATAGATCCAAAGGAGATCTTTCTCAAAGGTTGCAACTTTCTAAGAGTGGAGGAGAGAGATACGAAGTTCCAGAAATTATTTTGAGGAGAGATCGCTTCGAGGAGTTCTTCATTGGTTCTTTCTCGTCATCTTGTCTTCGGTAATCTCTATTGTGCTCATTTTAATCTATTTTCATCTAATAAAGTGTTGCAGTGATCCGTGTGGATTAGAGGAGAAATTTATAAGGAGTAGATATATCTTCTTATCCATTAGTGGAGGCTTTTTCGGATGGACTTCGATCGTCTCATAGTTTTTTTTTCATTAGAATTTTTCACATAAATATCTTGGTGTTTGCATTGTGCTTTCTGTGTGATATTGGAAATTTGGTTTGCTCGTTATTTTCTTCGATCCTCTTCAGTTCCTATTGACATAGGGGAACTATTTTTGTATTTCGTTTCCAACAAAGTGGTATAAGAGCCAGGTTCTACTAATACGAATAGAGTGGTATCAGAGCCAGATTATGTTGATACCAACAGAGTGGTATCAAAGTTGTGGTTGAGAAAGTTGTGCCGGAACACAGGTTGTCAGCTGTCAAGATTGAAAATCAAATTGAGTAGACTAGATGGATACAAGGTAGTGTGCGTGATAAATCTAAATGGTTCCTATCACTTTTGGTGGACCAAGATGAAAGATTTAATGTTCGTTAAGAAGCTACATCTTCTAGTATTTGCTTCCGAAAATTCTAGTGAGAAATTCAAAAAGATAGAATTTCGAGCATATACAGGTGTGTGGATATATCAGATAGTTCGTGGATGAGAATGTGTATAATCACATCGCCAATATTGAGCACGCAAAGACATTGTGAAAGAAGCTAAAATCCTTGTATGCAAAGAAGATCGGTTTAAATAAATTGTTCCTGATCTAATTGATTATGGGTCTTAGATATAAGGATGGTTCGACTACTACGAATCACTTGAGTGAGTTTCAGGGCATGGTTGACCAGTAGTCATCTATGTAAGAAAAGTTCGACGACAATGTACATAGACTTTGGTTGCTATGTACATTACTAAATTCGTGGGAGACCATACGAGTGTCAATGATCGCTTCTACTCTAGAAGTTATGGTTAGTCTGGAGTTCGCCAAAAGAAGGGTATTGAATGAAGAGATGGGGAACAAATTTTAAGGCACGTCATCCACATCCCATTCAGAGGCACTTGTTTCACATAGTCGAGGCATGAGTAAAAGCAAAGGTCTGGACAGTGGCAAAGACAAAGAGTAGAGACAAGTCTAAGGGTCGGTACAAGAAATATGAGTGTACCATTGTGACAAGAAGGGTCACATCAAGTAAAATTATTTTGCTTGTAAGAGAGAAGAATGGCGACAAAGGGAAGCTACTTGAGAACACAACTTCCGGCTCAGCACATGGAGACGATGTCATTTGTTGGCCCATTTGGATATTGTTGCATCCACTGGTCACGGTTAATCTGATTTTGATAATTAACAAAACTCTGGTTTGATTCAACGCTACATAAACAACAAGAAGACGTCTTGCAAGGCTAGAGACAGTTTTTATCTTTGTTATGTATTTTTTTATGTATTGAGTCTATGGACTAATGTAAGTCGTAGTGCCCTTCAGCGATCTTCGTATTACTCAAGTCCACTCAACTCAAAAGTAGCCTACCTAAACATATCCTTGAACCCAACTCATTTATAAACTAAACCTAACCCAACCACAAAATAGACTAGAAATTTTCTAGAAACTGTGAAAACGAACTCGAAGAGAGTTCTTCCTGAACTCGGGCCGAACTCGGTTACATAATAACAGAAATCCTAGTCAGCCTCCTCTCCTGGTGACTCGTCCTACAAAGTTCAAATTTTTAAATGTTGGACATCCAAATTCAGTCCGAACTCGGTCTCCAAAAAGTCCTATAAATAGATGAGCTTTTTTTTATTTCTAATCAATCATTCACTTTCTATCTTCTCATCTATTCAGTAAACCTTGTAACTTTCCTATCTACTTAAAAACAAATTTTCCGTTCTCCTACTCGGTGAAGTGCAAATTGGCTAGCAGTTTTGTTCAAGAGTTGTACCAACTTGGTTAAGTTCCAAGTAAGCTTATTTAAAAGCTTGAGTTTGAATTAGTCATGCCCTTCGAATTAAAGTACGAGTTATAAAAAGTTGCAAGCCCTTCGGATTAAAGCACGAGTTGTAAGAAGTCGCAAGCCCTTCGGATCAAAGCTTCTGTTTCACTACATAGTGGATTATCGAGCTAGAGTTCTCAAGACTGGACTAATCCTCTAAGAGGAAAACCACTATAAACTTAGTGTTTGCATTTGCTTTCTAAACTTTATATTTTCTTTTTTTTTTCATATCTGTACTTATTGCTTATATAGTTGGTAGCATGCCTTATTATTTTTAAAGAGGATTAATTTTCTGCTGCACTTTATTCACCTTCCCTCTATAGTTGCCTTACGATCCATAAGTGGTACATTGTAGGTGATGAGATAATCATAAAAACCTTACATTCGATGAGAATTCTTGGCTAGTAGACTCAAAGGTTCGACACACTTATATCACAACAGGGCATTATTTGTCACATACATAACATGAGATATGGAGTGTTGAAGATGGAAAACAAAAATATGTTAAAAGTTGTTGCTATAGGAGATGTGCATTTAAAGACCATTGTGGGAGAAGCTCTTGTTCTCAAAGGTGTTTTTCATATCCCTAATATCTATTTCAACCAGGTGTTGATTGTATGGTTGAATGATGGAGGATTCTTCAATCCTTTGGAAATTATCAATGGAAGCTTTCCAAAGGTTCGTTTGTGATTGTCAAAGGAAAAAAGAAGTCTGGTCTCTACTATATAGAAGGGAGTGCTCATGGGGAACATGAGGTGAACACAGTTAGTGATGTGTCTATCGAGTTATGGCACATACGAACTTAGTTGTAACATCAAGAAATGAATGATCTACTTGTTGAACAGGAAGGTGATTCCAGGATTGAAGTTTACAAGATCAGAGAGATGCATGCACTGATGGCTGAAAAGTAGAATATGGTACGTTTTTAAAGTCATCTATTTTCAAGGAAGTCAACATTGCTCGAGTTTGATTAACTCGGACATCTGCAGTCCAGTGAAGGTAAAAACCATTATTGGTGTTTTTTATTTTGTAACTTTCATGATGATTGTTCTAAAAAAATTGGGTCTATACTATAAAGACCATGGATCAGGTGCTATCTACTTTCAAGAATTTTTATGCCTTTGTTGAAAGGGAGACGGAAAAGAAGTTAAAGTGTGCTCGTTCTGACAATAGCCACGAATATATTGGTTCCTTTGATGCTTATTGAAAAGAACAAGTAATTCAACACAAGATTTTTTTTGCCAAACATGCCTCGGCTCAATGGCGTAGCGGAGCATATTGTCACGCCCCAGAACCAGAATACTGGAGAGCGGGGGACAGACACAGGCAACTATATACATTGGAGTGCAACACACTTCGCAATACGGTCACGGCTGTCTAGATGCATGAGGGTTTATCTACAATCCATCAGTCTCTTATGGTCAAGAACAAGCACAGTGTCTCAATCTCAAGCAAGCAAACAATTGTTACAAGATGTTAGATCATCATACATACAAAGTAAGACGTCCCAAACATTACATATTCAAATGATCATGAAGCTAGTCATACAAAATGCGAAGACTGGCAAGAGTTAAGTCATACATGATCAATCCTAGGATTTGCTAATCATGTTACAGACCTTAGGCAGATAGAAATAAAGTTTCAACACGAGCTAATACGTGCTCGACGGCTAAACGCCTCAAAAGAATAAGTTACATTAGAGTGGGAGAGCAAAATAAGAAAACCCACTCGTTGCCATGGTTACTCCTGGTGTTCACCATCTGGCTGAAAAGTGTTAGATCCTCTGGTATCACTACGAAATCTGGCCATACAAAACTAGCTGGGTCAAACCCCAGAAAGAGCAAGTACCATAAGGGAGGCTCCACTTATGAACTAAAATCAGCATATAAAGTAAAAGAAAAACTGATACGAGAATATAACTACAATAACAAAATGACAAGATTTAAATGAACATACTTGCTTGCATCAGGAAGAACAAGAGGTATAATGTAATTTTCATGTTAATCATGAGACAATTATTCAGGCATGGCCATGCTTGCTATCATTAGCTAACTAGGGTTATCACAGGCCTAGTTACTAACAAGATGCAGTTGAGATATTCCCGAAGTCACAAGCCCTATAGACTATTCAGGTGAAAGTTACGAGAGTTATCAAGATACAAGAGTTATCAAGATTTCTGGTGTACTTGAGTACTTTGGATACAAGAAGTGCAACACATGACAGTGTGCTGGAAATGCACCCTATTCGACGGCAGGCTACAAGTCCACATATGTGGCCGGGATAATGGGATCGCCTGTAACTGGAAAATTTCTCTATATGAGCTACTTGATCAATCTAGTCGTTTAACCTTGTCAGATTCATTATGAATCCCTGACCGTGGTAACCAAAAATTTATGTCCCAGACATGATGCAAGACAGGTAGCTTGTACAACCACAATCGAAAAATCAACCACGGAGTCAAGACAGGAGTTACACTAACAAGACAGGAAAATAGCTATCGCAACAACAATCAAGGTTATACATGTCATGTCAGGATTACTTGTCATAACAAGAATACCTGTCAAGAATGTGCCTCGACGGGCTACTATCAAGATTATCAAGACGAGATCATGATATCATGTTCAAGTTCAAGTTACTAGCTCAAGATTATCAAGTTGCCAATTCGGATTGTCACAATTTAGGACAAGTACAGAAAACATGCAAAGAAGATCAAGAACATCCATGGGTGATTGAAACTATCAGTCGCATATGAACTCCAGTTAAGGTGAGACAAGAAGATTCCTGAAGTCAAGACGGAGATCTAAAACTTTCATATTTCAGTTTTACAAGATTTTAGCAACAAAACAGCTTAAATAGGAAAAAAAATAGTCATTCACGCTTGCGCGGACAAAATTGGCCATGGTGTACGGGGAACGGATGTACGGTGCCCGAGAGCACGACAAACGAAACGCACGGGCGCACGGTACGCGTGGACAATACCGGCCACGGTGCACGGGCGTGCTACAAACGAAACACGCGGGCGGGCACATGAAATATACAACGCACAGGTACACGACGTACGGGGTACGAATGTATGGCGCACGGCAACGAAACACGCGGGTGGACGATGCGCAGGGCACGGATATACGGCGTGCGGGCGCACAACAACGAAACACGCGGGTGCACAAAACGTGCTACACGCGGGGACACTACAAGCCACGGCGTACGAATGTACAGCACGCGAGGCATGGATGCACGGCACATGACACACGAAACGTGCAGCGTACGGGGACGCAGATGCACGACACGTGGGTGCGTGCCAACGAAATGCGCGAGCATGCAGTGCGAAATGTACCACAGGTGGGTGCACGGCTCACGGCACGTGGATGCATGGTGCACGGATACACGATAATAAAATACGCAGGTGAATGGTGCACGAAATGTACTGTGCGTGAGTGCACGGAGTGCGTGGCGCGAATGCATGATGCACGGGCGCGCTGCAAACAAAACACAAAAAAATAGTCATTTGCGCTCGCAAGGACAAAACTGGCTACGGTACACGGGGCACGGATGTACGGTGCCCGGGCGTACGACAAACGAAACGCACGGGCGCACGGTGTGTGTGGACAATACTGGCCACGGCACGCGGGCGTACGACAAACGAAACGTGCGGGCAGGCGCATGAAATATGCAGCGCACGGGTGCATGACGTGCGGGGCGCGAAAGCATGACTCGCTGGCGCACAACAACGAAATGCACGGGCACAAATGTAAGGCACGCAACAACGAAACACGCGGGTACACAATGCACAGGCGTGCAACAACGAAACGTACGGGCGTGCAAAACGTGCGGGCACGCGAAACATGCTACACGTAGGGACACTACAAGCCACGACATACGGATGTACGGTACGCGGGGCGTGGATGCACGGTGCACGACACACGAAACGTGTAGCGCACGGGGCACGGATGCACGACGTGCAGGTGCGTGCCAACGAAACGCACGGGCGAGCAGCGCGAAACGCACTGCACGCGGGTGCACAGCTCATGGCACACGAATGCACGGTGCACGGATTCTCGACAACGAAATGTGCAGGAGCACGGTGCACAAAACGCACTGTTGCGAGTGCACGGAGTGCGGGGCACGGATGCACGACGCACGGGCGCGCGACAAACAAAACACGCGGGCGCGTGGCACACAAAATGTACGAAACACAGGTGCATAGTGCACAGGGCTCAAATGCACGGTGCATGGGTGTGCGGCACTGTTCATCATCTCGACGGCACTGCAGATGTGTGGGGACCATGAACATGAGAACGGTCGTAACTTCCTCCGAATAAGTCAAAATCAAGCGATTCTAAAGCCAAAATTGGGTAGAATTGAATTCTCCACAACATAGAACCATTAGTTTTCAGAAATACTAAGTTTTTAGAGATCAAAAGCAAGAAAAAAAAAAGTTTAAAACTTAGTCTATAAAAATATATCCATCAAAGTCAAAAATCATAAGTTCTAATGATGCATAGAGTCAAGTAAAGAAGAAGATAGAACAAAAAAAATAGAGTTCAATCAATTTTTCCATAGAGCAAGTTGCACTTGCCTAGGTTGGTGGTAGGAGTAATGGAGAAGGAGGAGAAGAGTTAATGGAATTAATGAGAAGAGAAAGTAGGAGTTGGTATATATACCAAGCCTTTTCATCTCAAACCAACCCAAGTTAGTATGCCATGATGAACCAAGGTGAACCAAACCAAAACTAAACCAAGCCAAGATTAAGCAAGACAAGTCTAAATACAGGTCACTTGACAATATCAGAAATCTGTACAAATATACTGAAAAAAACGTATAATGGAAAACGAGAGTGACACATATGAACAAGACACTTATGGAGAGAGTGCAGTGATTGCTCTAAGAAGTAAACTTACCGGGCAATATTGGGGTGAGGCTTTTAATAACGATGCTTATGTTAATAATTTATCTTCTAGTACTCTTTTGTAGAATAAGGTGCCTGAGAAAGCATGGTATAACAAAGAGCCATCATATAGTCACATTTGAATGTTTGGATGTATGGCCTTCGTGCATATACCGAATGACTAGAGTTCCAAACTTAAGCCGAATACGAGACAATACGTCTTTATCGACTATGGTTGGGAAGAGTTTGGGTATATACTCTAAGACCCAGTAGAAAAAAAAAGCTCCACAAAAGCAGGGACATGGTTTTCATCGAGGATCGGACCATGACCAACACTTGAAATTTTGAGATGCATTCTAAGGCTGATGATTTGTCTAAATTAGAGTCACCACCTTCGAGTTGTTTCCAAAGGATACTATAAAAAAATCCAGTAATGGGGAGCCAGTACATGGAGTTGCTCCTAACCTTGGTCATCAGTCTGCTGATGATGATTATGATGACCCTCAGGAGGATGAGCATTCTAAGGAGGCAGTTTCTGAGGGGAATGAGGCTGTCAATACACGGCCAGCATTAGAGGATCCATTAAGGAGGAGCATAAGATAGCGTTGACCATCTATGAGATACTCGCTAGATGGGTATGTATTATTGATGACGGAGGAGAGTCTAGAATCTCCACAGAGGCTATGGAAGACAAATACAAGAATGATTGGATGCATGCCATGCAGGAGGAAATGAGTTATTATAGGCAAACTCAACTTATGAGCTGGTGTGGTTGCCAAAAGGCAAGAAGAATTTGAATAATCGATGGGTATTCAGAGTGAATCAGACAAAAGATATTACTCATCCTTGATACAAAATGAGGCTGGTAGTCAAAGTCTAAGGCAGCGAAAGGATGTGTATTACGATAAAATTTTCTCGTTAGTCGTCAAGTTATCATATGTCCTTATGGTGCTAGGTTTAGAAGTCAGTTTTAGTTTGGAGATTGAGCAGATGGATGTTAAGATGACACTTCTCCATAGTAATTTAGAGAAGGAATTATACATGGAGCGGTTCGAAGATTCTGTGAGAAGGACAAGTCATATTTAGTCTGCCAATTGAAGATAGTCTGTATGGTTTGATGCAAGCTCTTTGGAATTGGTACATAACGTTTGAGTCGTTTATAGGAAAGCATGGTTATGCATGTACGATGTCAGACTATTGTGCACTTTTGAAACATTTTGCTGAAGATGATTCTATTATTTTATTGTACTATATGGATAATATGTTATTGGTGGGATGGAATGCCACCATGATAGAGGAGTTGAAGCGCCAACTTGGTGTGACATTCTCTTTGAAGGATTTGGACGCAACAAAGACCATTCTTGGAATTAAGATATATCAAAAAAATGATGTAAACCCCCTCCCTGAATTTTACAATATGTTAGATTTATTTACTTATATATTGTAATCACCTTAAATATGTTATACTTTATATATATATATATGTTATACTTTATATATACTTTATATATATATATATATATATATATATATATATATATATATATATATATATATATATATATATATATATATATATATATTTTATACTTTATATATACTTTATATATATACTTTATATATATATATATATATATATATATATATATATATATATATATATATATATATATATATATATATATATAAAAATATATATATATATATATATATATATATATATATATATATATATATATATATATATATATACTTTATATATATATATATATATATATATATATATATATATATATATATATATATATATATATATATATATATATATATATATATATATATATATATATATATATATATATATATATATATATATATATATATGGATAAAAATAATTTAAGATTTTTAAATTTATTGTAGAATTTTTAAGACTTTAGAAATTTGTGTTTTTTTATTTGAAATGTATTTTCTAATGGGATAATAATAATAATAATAATAATAATAATAATAATAATAATAATAATAATAATAATAATAATAATAATAATAATAATAATAATAATAATAATGTGGGCTTAAATATGTTTTTATATGAAAGTATATATTTTCAATTATTTTTAGATTTTAGTTATAATTGAATAAAAGAAAAAGAAAAAAAATATAAGTTATTGTTCCCTTGCGGGAACATTACAAGAAAAAAAAATTGATTCGTCGTCCTCCTCTTTTTATATAAACATCAAAAGAAGGAAAAAAAGAAGAAGAAGGTAAAACCCAACCTCTCGCGATCAAACCCTAACACTAGCCCTGACTGTAAACCTCCTAAATTTTTTAAGAATTTTTTTATTTAATATAATTTATAGTAGTTTTTAAATATTAAATAGCTGGTATTTATGATTTTTATTAATAGTACAAGTAGCAGGTAATTACTGTATTATATGTAAATAGTAGGTAAAACTTGTACAAAATAATTATTTAATTATTTCTAAGGTACTTGGATTTTTAGAAAATTTTTGGATATTTTATTGAATTATTTTGAGTATAAAAAGGATGTATATATAAAAGGAAAAAAAGAAAAAGAAAGAATTTAAATATCTCATGAGATATTTAAATTCTCGTGAGATGAACAACCCTCCACTACCCAATAGAGTATATATGGGATTATGAATTTTGATCGAATTGGAAGCCAATCAATTCTGAATCAATTCATTGCAAAAAATTCTACGAAATCCCCATCTTGATCTCCTTAGGATTGCATCAAATACTAACTTAAATCGAATTTAAACTCGATTTAGATCAGGGTTTAAACCCTAGTTTATAAACCTATATAGAAAAAAAAGAAAAAGAAAAACCCATCGAAAAAGGCCTCATGGTCGTCCCAGAGTACCACGACGAGTCCACGACCCCTGAGCGCCCGACCACCTGCAGCCGCCGTGCGATGCCGGAGCGCTGTCGCAGGTCATCGGCCCAACTGCAGCCGGAAGTAGCAAGGTTCACCTTCAGATTATCCCCTATCGACACTATTATCTCGACGAATACTTGATTAAATATCGATGTACAAAAACCTGTATATAGCTAACCTATCCATCTTGAAGTCCTATTGATTAGACTAAATTAAAATCAAATAAACTACTCAGAAAATTGATTCAAAAATTGACGAAAAGCTGTTTGTAAACAGTTAACAAGTCTGCCACAACCGTAACTTGGAAGGCCAACTCTGGTCGATCCAATGAGAGAAACCTAGAAACTATTTGAACAAATTTTTAGACAACCTATAGGGATTCGAACCTATTTTTTAGATTTTGATTTCATTCACTATGCGTCGAGAAAACGGATTTCCAAAACAGAGAAAAATAGTATTTAAAACAGTAAACTTTTAGAAAAAATTTCCGATACGGCGTTCGCCCCGACAAACCGGACGATGTGGTCGCGAACCGAAAGCATCGGAAGGTGCGTATCGGCTTTGCCGATGTGTGGGATTAGACAGAACTCGATTTAATTGTGTGTGCGCGACGAATTCGAGACGTATCGGTCTAGATACCCCGTATCGACCCTTTTTCAAACTACCCCTAACTTCGTGCACGTTTATTATCTTAAGATAAAAATTATGCTACTGGACTCGTATCGTCTTTCTGGTCCTGTAAGCCAAGTTTGGTCCGATTCTGAGAAGGTCGACTGGAACGCTATTTTGGCGGGCCCACGACCCGATCCAACTAGCACAATTGTGCACGGCTCACCGAAATCCATATTTGGACATACGATTGAGTTCGAATCGTCAAATCGAACCCGTATATATGTAACTTAATGACTTTAGAGATCGTAAAATTTGGCACAATTTTTGGTGCAAAGCGAGTCCAACGGCGGATACCGATTTGGTCCGAAATTATGATTTTGCTCTTATGTCCAAAATTAGACTTCTGCGTAGGCGATCTTAAATATTTTTCTTATGTCAAAAATATTCTTGATGTTTATTTCAACATCTAAGGACGTTTGCTAAAGTTGGCTTTCATTGCTCCTTTGATTCTGACGAGTTGAGTTACTGGACGTTGTCATTTTCTGCACACCACCTCTAGGCAAGATATCCTGATATTATTTACTGTTCATTTGCTGTTATTTTATCATTTTTTTATTTAATTATTTGTTGACTACTTGTTTCTATCAAACTGTGTGTTCAAGTTATACCTGGGTGCGAGCGACTGCATTAATCATTTTTATTGCTTTTATTTATTTTTATGCATGATGGCTTAGTACTAGATGACCACCCTATTATTGTAAGATATTGGTATATCTTCCATGGCCTCGACACTAGAGTTTTCACGAGATGTGAGTCACATGTAGGATACAGACTCGCGTAGTTGGCTAGCGATATGTTTGAGACATACGACAGATATGATACAACTGCTAATAAAAACTATATGATTAATCGACTTGGAAGTTATTAGAACTATTATGTGTCGTAGAGATGACACAGATAGGCATGAGGTAGGGAGAATAGTTCCTTAATGTATGGGCCAAGTATGCATTATCCTTTTGTACTCGGAAGCTACGTTGGAGATATGGGCCTGACTACCCTTATTATTGTTCTTGCTGGCCTATGATGTTCGAGGAATGTCATACTTTGAGGCCCCTAGTGACCAGAGAGGGACTATGCCAATCCCATTATAGACAGAGTGCCCATGCGTTGAAGGTTTATTCTTAACTGCAAACTCACACTAGATTTGTTAGGCACCCTGTTGCATTCATTCTTTATTATATACACAGTTTATATGCCATATTTTTATGTATCTTGTTATGTCCCTCTGAGGACCTGGTGATCTCTCCAGGCTTAGACGACCACGATTTCTCCCAAGAGTACGGCTCTGCATTGAATCCCTCATTCTCAGTTAAGAAGGTCTCACCTTTCGAGATCTAGTTATCTTTGTTTAGTGGACATGACATTGATACATTTTAGTTTGATATTTTTCCCTTTGTTTTATTTTACTTCAGTTTAGGAGGTCGGACCCCAATTATCTCATACTATTTTTTATAGATGTTTGGTAGTGAATTTGTCTCCACTCGGCTATATTATCTTTTGACTCTTTTATTTACTTATCTGGACGATTGTCTTATTCTTGTCTTCTGCTGATGAGATATAGATTAACTATGACTGCTTTTGGTTTACTTAACTACAACTTATGTGTGTGTATGGAGATTCCGTATATTGGAGCATTCTTCGTATGCATATAGCTGACATATTTCGTATGTCTAGTCCTACATATATTAGGACGGGTGTTACACTGGCCCTGACGATCCCTGGCCTCTCCTGCGTCTGCACCGCTGCCACAGTGCTCGTCGACCGGCCGCAGCACAGGCAGATCAGCCGCAGCGACAAAAGCAACAACAGACAACAGTAGTAGAGCATCGTATATAACCGACTTCGTGATGAAATATCTTCAATCCCAAGTATGACATCGTATATAATCGATTATGTATTACGTAGACAACCTAATCCTCTTCACTTTTCATTAATTAGAATTAACTAATTCGTGTTGCACGCATCGTAAATCAAGCTCAAATATGACAAAAAATTTGTTCGAAATAGAACAGTTTCGTAGTTCGAAACCCCATATTGGAAGACAGATTTCTGTCAAACCAGTGAACGATTTGAGAAACTATTTAATCAGACTTGCAGACAACCTATACGAGATCAAAATCCTACTTTTTGTTTTTAAATTTAGTTTATTAAATATTAATAAAAAATTAGGTTGATATCATAGTGAAAATAGTTTTCAAAGTTTGAAAAACTCCGATACCGGGTCCGTCCCGACAAACTGGACGACTTCCTTATGAACCAGTTGCATCGAAAGTGCATACGGACTTCATGGACGTATAGGGTTTGACAGAATTCAAATTTACTGAGTATGTGCGACAAATTCGACCCGTATCCATTAAAAAACATCAAAACTGCCTTTCCTGAAATTTTCTAATAAATTTGTGTACGCTCATCAGACCACGACAAAACTTGCGCCATTGGATTCGCAGTGTCACACTGGTCCTATGACCCAAGTTTGGTCCGATGCAGAGACAGTTGATTGGATCATCATTTTGTGGCTCCTACGATCCATTCAACGAAAGTTTTATGAATGACTCACCAGAATAAAAAATTGGACATATCGTTGAGTTTGTATCGTCAAAATGGACTTATAGACGTGTATTTTGCTGACTTTAGATATCTTTAGGTATCGTACATTTTTCGTGCAAATCGGTTCCAATGGTGAACCATTTTGACCCAAAATTATTATTTTGTCCTTGTGTCCAAAACTGAACTTATAGGTAGTCTATATTAGCTATTTCTCTTATTTCGAGAACATTGATTATGTTTGTTTCAGCATCCGGAGACGTTTGAGGAAGTTCCACCTTTGTATCTTCTATCAGCTTAGCGAGTTCACTTGTTGGACGTTGTCAAATCGTCACACCACCACCATGCAAGTATACCTTTCCATGTTTACTGTTTATTTAGATTTATTTCAACAAGTTGTATTTGTGTTATTTATTAATTACTTAGTTTAAAACTAATAAAACTCCCATCTGAGTCACACTTGGGTGCAAATGAATGTGTTAGTCATGCTTTTCGTTACTTTTGTTTATTTTATGCACTTTTACTAAGATTTAAGAGACTATCCTATGTTTGCAAAGCATTTTTATATCTTCATTGGCTTTGACACGTGTGCCACGAGTCGCGAGTCTAATATAGATTTTGGACTTACGTATCAACTGATCATCAGCGCATACAAGCCGTACGATAGGTTATAACTGCTAATAGATATGCATGTGTAAGCCCACTTCCCAATTTTTATTTTATTTGATTACAATTGATTTTATGATCATTGAGAGTCATGCCGAAGCTTGTAGGTGAGATATGACCATATTAAGGTCATATGACATCTAGACTGCTTATATATATATATATATATATATATATATATATATATATATATATATATATATATATATATATATATATATTATTTAGCTATTTTATATTTTTCTTTAAGTTTTGGATATTTTAAGATATTTAATATTTAAGGGTTTATTATTTTTAAGCACTTTCAGGATTTACTGTAAGGTCATTCGAGGTATTTCGAGATAAAATATTTTTATTTGAGCTCTAGATAACTAGAAATATTTTCTTAAATATTCTAGAATTTTTTTGGATTTTTCTTGAACTTTTGGGGATATTTAGATAATTAAAACCCATAGAATTTATTTTTGGGATTTACTATGGGGTCACACGATGATATTTTGAGACAAACGTTTTATTTAGGCTCTAGACACCTAGACATATTTTATAAAAAATGGTTTTCTAGATTTTTTGGGATTTATTTGAATTTATTTTGAGTTAAAATAATTTTTAAATGATTTTTTGCAATTAATAATTAATTACCCACTCACCCAGCCAGGGCGGGCCCACCTGTTGACGCCCAGCTACAGTAACCGCCTCTCTCTCCTCTCTCTCTCTCTCTCTATATATATATATATATATATATATATATATATATATATATATATATATATATATATATATATATATATGATTACAGAATTTCCAAAAATCCTATTTTCTTTTGGCCGATTTTTGAGGAGATTGATCATTCGAGACTTCCGACTTCACGGAGCGATTGCGGATAGTCCTGACCTTGTTTTTGTGTGCCTTTTTTTGTTGGAATTTTCTTGAGGTCATATTTTAGAATATATATTTTAATTACTGATATTTTGTTTTTGAATTTTTGGAGATTTATTTGAGTGTCGGTTGTCCAAACTTCAATACATTACACGATTTTCGGGATTCAGGGAGATCCCAAACTTTGATTCACGATCTGTTTAAAGTTTTGGAAAGCTAACATAACGATCTACAACATATAAATTTTTAAAGAAATTCAAAAATTATTTTATTATTTTATTTATTATGTTGAACTCAAATTTGATCGGTAAATTACCGATTTGGTCACGGTTAGCCATAACGGCGATAACTTTTGACCAAATCATGATTTTATGACATGATCGATTCCTGTGCACTCATGGCGCTGAAATCTACTAAGATGCACCATCAAATTATTGAGTTCGTGACGTTTGACTAGTTAGACAACGGTATGCCTCGATTTGCGTGTCATAGTTTCCAAAATTGGAAACAAGACTTTCTATGACCAAATTCCTTATTTAAGTTATAATTTAGATTATTATTTAGGTTAAATTATATTTTTAAGTAATTTATTTCAGAATTAAGTATTATTAGATAGGATAATCCGTTAGCCACTTATTACATGATTTGAGAATTAGAATCTTAGAATTGACTTGTGGTTTTTGTGCACGGTTCGTGGTACGATGGTATGATATGGGTTGAAGCTTCTAGGTCGGGGTTATTTTCGTCCTTGACTTACGAAAACGATTTGTCCAGGAAATCAGACAAGTTTCACTATAACATTATATTGCATTTATTTTGTACTACATGTATCTTTATATCGTCTTTTCATTATTACTTCTTGTTGTCATCATTCTCGATTCATCATGATTACTGCTTGTGCATGAGAGTTAGAGTTGTTATAGTAATATATATGTTCATACCTAACTTCTAATTTATCGTGATTATCATTTATCATATTGTTAATGTTTATCGTGTTGGACATGTACTTATGAGTTAGATGGGTAGAAGAATACGACTAGTAGACATGTGGTACCCCAATGTAGCCCAAAATTTATTTGGTCAGGTGACCGTCTTACAATGTTTGTTCAGTCAATACTCCTCACGTATTGATTGTCCGATTCCTAACCCAAACCCATGTTAAACATTGGTATTCTAAAACACATAGTACACGTGATCTCTTATGGCTATATTGTTCATTCATTTCCCTTCCATTGAGTCGACTGTCATGTTGTCTTTATGTTATAACTGTACTTTTTTTATCATATCGTGTTATGCATATAGTTCAATTTTCTTATTATATTGTGTAGTGTGGTGTTATGGTGAACTTGTTCAAATCCTGACTGAATATATGTTTCATTTGACAGACTCTTAATGACTACTCTCTTGCTTTAGTTTCTTCAGGTGGAGTTAAAGATATCTTGGAGGCCAAACATACATTCTAGTTAGAGTAGAAAAGTTCTTGTATTTAATGTTTAGCTGATTTATTCCCAAAAATTATTTTATTGTATTATTAGATTTGTAAATAAAATAGTTATTGTGAATGAGCAATTATATATAATTTTGTTGTATTTAAGATTGGTATTGAGACCTCGACAGCGTACTACCGTCGATGCTGCAGCGTGGGCTGAACTTGCCCAGACACTCGTATCCCAAAAAGTGGGTGCGGATCGTGACAAGTTTTTTGGTGGCCCATGCAGGTCTATTTTCGTAAAAGATTGTGAACTCGCGGTAGTACCTATATTAGTCATACTAATGCGAGTCTGCGATTAGGAAGTGCCCGTTCACAATTAGAATTGATTTGATTTTAGGAGAATAACTAGGACTATGATCCCGTTATTCAATTTGACTGATGGATAGTTAAGGTTGCTACATAAACCATGTGATTTAAGTAGGAACTTATTGAATTCTAAACCCTATTAGATAATTTGAGGATTTTTTTAAGAAGATATAATATTGTATTTTAATACGATGGTATGGCCAAAGGTGGGTAGACTATTCGCTTGGTAAATTAGAACTTTTCTAGGATTTAATTTCTAATCTTGATCATTTGTGCAATTTTATTTTCTGCCTTCTATAAATATCGTCATATTTTAAGGTCCGTATTGCTTATTTATTTTCTATTGACCCTAAGTAATTATTTTTCTAAGAAATCGATATTCTATTTCCATCTATTGAGTTTTGAGCCTAACTTGATTCGACTATCCATATATATTAATTCCAAGTCGTCGTCATTCATTTTTCGATCGTTTAATTTTCAAAAAAATTGATACCTAATCGATTGTTTGATTTTTAAAATTGATACTTTTACTTCTAGGACAAATACTTGCACTTTTTTCTATCGTGATCAACTTGGAACTTGTTTGAATTTCTAGAAGCTCCTTTGAAATTTATGGATATAGTTGGAATAATTTTTGATAACTTACAATGGCAAGGCAGATGTGCACTTTCGTCATTTATTTGAATTATGGAGACTACAGGTTTGCTGCAGCCAGCGCACTAGCAAGACATGACTCCTAAGTTGAAGTAATTTCAAGTAAGCGTAGGTTATTGAATATTATTAAAACTATGCACTCGTTGCCCTATTCGATCTTTAAGTGTTATGTCAATATTGGATAAAGTTAATAGAATATTCGATACCATATCATATTTGAGTCATAAAACTAAGAGTTTACTGCAGCCAGATATACACTGGCGAGGCATAGATTGTCACACCCCGATTCGACAAACCTGTCATGACCTGCACCCGCTTTCGGATACAAGACGTGTCCAAGCCCAGCCTACGCCACAGCGTCGGTAGTAGAACGCTGTCTATAACTCACAAGTCACTGAATCTATAATCACGGGAAAATCTACATCTCATTCACAGAATAATCAAGACACAACCAAGATCAATGAATATCCATGAAACTAAGCAATAATGAATATAAACTAAATGTATCCAAGAAACAATGTCACGTCCGGTGGACACAAATCCACTACCAATAGACGGAAAGAGAAAAAGATACATGAAATATACTATCTGTAACGCTCCAGTCCCAAAATACGTAGGACCAAGTACGTGAACATGCCAGCTGCACATATACAAAGAACACTCCAATATATGGAATTCCTCATATATGCACATAAGCTGTAAATAAATAATCACAGGCCAGAATAACATATCTAATCTCATCACAGCTCAACAGCGAAGATAATGAAGTCCAAATAAATAAATAAGAGTATCAAAAGATAGTCGGGTGAACATACTCACTCCAAACAGCTATGAAAAATAGTCTCACAAGATCGGAGTCCGACCTCCGCAAAATAGAAAGAAAAGAGATGTAAAATAATGTCTACAACTGTCTCAAATATAGAATAAACTAGAAATCAGTAGTGACTGCCTCATCATCAATGAAGGATAGCTCCAATGTCGCTCCGTACTTCAGTGGAAACTCGTCTAAACCTGGAGAGATAACCAAGTCCTCAGGGGACATAGCAAGATACAAGAAAACACCATGCCATATAAACTGTGATAATATAATAAGAGAGAAAGGTAAGCATGCAACCGGGTTCCTGACCATTCTACTGTGAATATGCAGTTGAGATACAATCCTTCGACGCACGAACCCTGGCTGAAAATAGGATCGGCATAGTTCCCATAGAGGGTACCAGGGGCCTACGTCCATAACGCTCGGGAAGCGTCAGAGGGCACCATGTGCAAGGGGCTACGTCCATAACGCTCTGGGAAACGTCAGAGGACGCCTGGAGCCTGCGTCTCCGGAGAAGCACACAGGTAATCATGGAAGTGTAAAGAAGCCCATACGTCAGGTATTGTTCTCCCCACCCAATGCCTAGTATCATCATCTCCATGACTGATATGAACCTCTAGTAACCGCCAAGTCTTCTAACATACAATACTATTGGCAGTTACTCCTATCCGTCGCACGCTCCATACGTATCGATGGCCAGCCAACTACGCAAAAATGTGTCCTATATGTGACTCACATCACGTGATAAAACAAGTGTCTAGGCCGTATGAGATATACCAATACCTCATCATCAATGGGTGGTCACTAGACTAAGTCAATGCAAGAGAATAAATAAAGCAAAAAAAAACGACCGATAGAGTCGCTTGCACCCAAGTGTGACTTGGACGCACAGTTTAAATATCACAAAACAATGCTGAAAATAACAACTGAAAATAAGAATATAATAATCACAGAGTAGGGTGGCAAGGTATCTTGCCTGGTGGTGCAAAGTGGCAAGTCCGAAAGTAGCAAGTGTCAGCACCAAAACTCACAAATCATAGATGACTCCAAACGCTGAAACAAACATCAAAAATGATCTCGGTGAAGAAGATATACCTAGAAAATGCCTGTCCAAAAGTCAAATTCTGGAACATGGACAAAATCATAATTTCGGGTTAAAACGATGTCTGTCGTTGGACCCGCTTTGCACCGAAACGTGTGCCAAAGTCTACGGTCTTTAAAGTCATCGAACTACATGTCTATGGTTTCAGTTTGAGGAGAGGAACTCAATGGTATGTCCAGTTTTGGATTCCGAGGAGCCGTGTACAAAATTGCCCGTTTGAGTGGGTCGCGGCCCGCCAAAATTGGGTTCCGATTCGACCTTCTCAGAATCGAACAAAACTTGGCATACAGGACCAAAATTTTGATCCGGACCTGTTGGCGCAAGTTTCGTCTCGATTCGATGACTGTACACGAAGTTATGGGCAAGTTTGCAAAACGTCGATACGGGGGTATCTCGACGGATACGCGTTGATTTCGTCGCGCACACGCGACGAAACTGAGTTCCGTCAGTTCCCACACGTCCGCAACGTCCATACGCGCCTTTCGATGCGTATAGAGCGCGACCACGTCGCCCGGTTTGTCGGGGCGTACGTCGTATCGGAGAAAATTTTAAAATTTTACTGTTTCGAAAACAGTTTTTCACCCAAGTTTAACACGAATTAAATTCTTGCACAGAAATCTAAATACCGATCTACCAGTTATGTTTTAGTCATGGTTAGGTTGTCTTCAAACGTGTTCAATTAGTTTCTAAAAAATCTCGACACACAGAGCGGAGTATGGCTTCTAAGTTGTGGTTTGAAACTGATTTCAAACTCTGTTTTCGACCGAGTTTTACCCGACTTTGCATCGAGTTACTAGTCAAACCAGAGGGTTATAGCTGATTCCCTTTGAAGGGACTCAGAGAGGGTTACATTGCCTATACATAGCATCTTTCGGATCGCAAAACGATCAAACGTACGAAGAGTAATCGAAGCCGAAAAAGAGGGGTACCTGAGTTTTTCGAAAACAGAGTATCCTCTGTTAACTGTCGACTCCGAACGATCCCGACGTCGTCGACGGCGAGTGGGTGGCCGACGGTGAGCACGGGATGTGGGGGAAGGGTGGCGGCCTTGGGGTCGAGAAGTTTTTGCGTACGAAGGGGGGTTTAGGGTTTGGTTAGATGAGCGGCTGAATATATAAAGCCGATAAATGCTATTTCGAATAGAACTCGAAATTGTGCTCTCGGGTTGCAATGGTTCTCATAGCAGCTTCTTGCTGCTGAGTTAGGCGGGGGTGTGGGGTTGGGCCCACCCCCTTGTAGCTGCTGCTGCGAAAGGGTTTGGTTGGTATTAGGGGGTCGGGCCCCACGCAGCTAGCTGCTGCTGTTGTGGGGGCTCGGCCACAACTCATATATTTTTTTTTACCACACAGTAACTTTATATATATATATATATATATATATATATATATATATATATATTAAGCAAGCAATAAACTCCTAAAAAAATACTAATAAATTTCCTAAAATTCTAGAATTTACTATATACCTTATTTAATCGAATATTAGCAGCACACATATATTATATACACACATGCATTTATATTTACGTACATCTACCAATTAATTTCCAAATAATATATAAAAAAATAGTTTTTAAGGCACTAAAATAGTTTGGAAAATATTGGGGGTTTACATCCTACCCAACTTAAAGAAAATTTTGTCCTCGAAATTAAACTAAGGTCAGGGGATCGATGCAATGCAAGGAATATAATAGCACTTAAAAAAAAACCAAGACATACCTTCGTCTTCGAACAACTGCGGATAGCAATTACGGATGTCGTCCTCGCGCTCCCAAGTAGACTCCCCTGGCGAGTGATGCTTCCATGCCACGTGAACCAATGAAATAGATTGATTCCGCAACACCTTCACTCGGCGATCGAGGATACCTACTGGTTGCTCTTCATACGACAAACTCGGTCCAACTGTGATCTCAGAGTGATCAAGCACATGATTGCTGTCCGCCACGTACCTCCTCAGCTGAGATACATGGAATACGTCATGCACTCCCTCTAGCGACGGTGGCAAGGCCAATCTGTAGGCAACCTCTCCAACATGTTCCAAGACATCGAAAGGCTCGATGTACCTTGGACTCAACTTGCCACGTCCTCCGAATCGAAACGTGCCTCTAGTGGGGGATATCTTCAAGAACACATGGTCGCCCACTTTGAATTCCAAGGGTCGACGACGATTATCTGTCCACTGCTTCTGACGATCCTGCGCTGCTCGCAGGTGGTCCTGAATCTTCTTTACTGTCTTCACTGTGCTCAAGACCAACTCGGGACCCAATAGCTGTCGCTCTCCTATGTCGCTCCAACAAACAGGAGACCGACACTTCCTACCATACAACGCTTCAAACGGAGCCATCTGAATGCTCGCTTGATAGCTATTATTGTAGAAAAACTCAACAAGATGAAGATGGTCCTCCCACGAACCGCCAAAATCAAGCATACATGCTCTCAACATATCCTCTAGCGTCTGAATGGTACGCTCCGACTGGCCATTTGTCTGTGGATGGTATGATGTGCTAAACTTTAATCGGGTGCCCAAACTCTCTTGCATGCTCCTCCAAAAGTGCGAAGTAAATCTCGAGTCACAGTCCGACACAATACTAACAGACACACCGTGCAATCTCACAATCTATTCCATATACATCTCTGCCAATACCTCTGTCGACTGGCCCGCTCTAAAAGACAAGAAATGTGCTGACTTCGTAAGTCTATCAACAATCACCCATACTGCGTCACGTCCTCTAGGACTCCGAGGAAAACCCGTGACGAAATCCATAGTAATGTGCTCCCACTTCCACTCGGGAATGGGTAGTGGCTGTAATAATCCGACCGTCCTCTGGTGCTCCGCCTTCACTTGTTGACATACCAAGCACTTGGCAACGAAACGAGCTATCTCTCGCTTCATTCTATGCCACCAATAATACTGTCGTAAATCACGATACATCTTGGTCCCTCCGGGATGAATAGAGTAAGTCGAACTGTGAGCCTCTGCCATCAGCTCCTGCCGTAGCTCTCCATTGGGTACATAAATGTGATCCCCACATCGCAGTGTCCCATCTGAGTGGATCCTCAAACCTGTCTGCTCTCCTGCTTCCAGTTCTCTCCTTGAGCCTTCGAAATCTAGCGTCATTGGGCAATGCTGCCTTGATGCGCTCTACTAATGATGATTGCACTTGAAGGTTGGCTAATACGCCGTCTGCTCTCGGTAATACTACCTCAATACCAAGCTGCTCCAAGTCTCTAATCAATTTCTTCTGTGTAGTCAAAAAGTGTGCCATGGGCTTACGGCTTAATGCGTCTGCCACGACATTAGCCTTGCCCGAATGATAATGTGGCTCAATCTCATAATCCTTCATCAACTCCAACCAACGTCGCTGTCGCATATTCAACTCGTTTTGTGTGAACACGTACTTGAGGCTCTTATGATCAGTGTAGATATCAACCTTCTCGCCGTACAAGTAGTGTCTCCATAGCTTCAAAGCAAGGATAACCGCTGCGAGCTCTAGATTGTGGGTCGGATAATTCTTCTCGTGCACTCTCAACTGTCGCGATGCATATGCTACTACACGACCGTGCTGCATCAATACACATCCTAATCCCTTCTCGGATGCGTCGCTGTAGATCACAAATCCTCCTGGGCCCGATAGTAGTGTCAAGATCGGTGTTGTGGTCAATCGCTTCTTCAACTCATCAAATGCGGCTTGACACTCATCTGTCCATACAAACTCCTGATCCTTGTAAGTCAATCGAGTCATAGGCCCCGCTATTCGAGAGAAATCTTCTACGAACCGTCGGTAGTAACCCGCAAGTCCGAGAAAACTTCTCACTTCAGAAGCTGTTGTGGGAGCGGGCCATGATTTGACTGCTGTGATCTTCTCTGGGTCCACTGATATACCATCACCCGTAACAATATGACCAAGGAATGATACCTCCTTGAGAAAGAAATCACACTTGCTAAGCTTCGCAAAGAGTCTCTCGTTCCTCAATGTTCCCAAAACTATCCGTAGATGCTGCTCGTGCTCCTCTTGACTCTTGGAGTAAATCAAGATATCGTCTATAAAGACTACTACAAATTTTTCCAAGTACTGATGAAAGATCTTGTTCATTAAATTCATGAAAACTGCGGGTGCATTGGTCAAACCGAAAGGCATGACTAAGAACTCTTAGTGTCCATACCTCGATCGAAAAGCCGTCTTGGCAATATCTTCCTTCCGAACCTTCAATTGGTAATAGCCCGATCGTAAGTCAATCTTGGAGAATACTTTTGCTCCACTCAGTTGGTCAAATAGATCGTCTATACGCGGCAAGGGATACTTGTTCTTCACCGTCACTGCATTCAATGCTCTGTAATCAATGCACATGCGCACTGTCCCATCTTTCTTAGGCACAAAAAGAATGGGTGCTCCCCATGGTGACGCACTGGCACGAATAAAGCCCTTCTCCAATAAATCATCAATCTGCGTCTTCATCTCTACCAACTCCTTGGGTGCCAAACGATATACTCGAGATGAAATAGGCTCGGCTCCGGGAATAAGCTCAATAGAAAACTCAATATCTCGGTCAGGTGGTAGTCCTGGCAACTCCTCGGGGAATACATCCTCGAACTCGGTGATAATAGGGTGCTGTGGGGTGTCATGCATCATCATATGAGTTCCCGATGTGGGTGCCTCACAACTATCTCCGTCTTCTTTGGTGAACTCAAACTCTGCCGCATTCGGTGGTCTAAAGATAATACTGCTCCTATAGCAGTCTAAGAGAGCGAAATGCTGGCTCAACCAATCCATTCCAAGAACCACATCAAATGTCGGCATAGGGAATACAAGAAGTCGGGCCGTCATCTCTCTGCCATTTATTATTACAGGACAAAGTCTACAAATGCCACTAACAGGTACAACTCCTCCTCCAGTGAGAATTTTAATATTCTTAGCTAAGGGTGTGATGGGAATGCTGTGTCTAGTGGCAAAACTAGTGGCTATGAATGAATAAGTGGCTTCAGTATCAAATAATGTAATAGCAGGAAAGGATGCAACTAGAACCATACCTGCTATAACTTCTGCCTCTGTCTCTATATCCTCAACAGCAAATAAGAATACCTGCCCATAATTCTGTCACGGGCCCGGAGCTCTGGCCTTGTTATACTGTGTGCCTTGGGGAGGCAATGGTGGACGAGGTGCTCCTGCTATAGGCCGCGGTGCTGGAAGAGCTGGGGCTGTGGGCCTCGGATTTTTTCGAGCTTGTACTATTGCATGTTGCTCCGGACAATCCTTGAGCATGTGTTGATTGGATCCACATCTCAAGCATAATCCAAGGCGAGTCCTGCAGTCGTTCTGGATATGTCCTTGTTTTTCGCAGTAATGGCAAACGGGCTTCTGATAAGGTGAAGGCCTCTGCTGGAACTGTCCTGTGGTCCTCCTGATAGGTCCACTCTGAGTAGTCCAGGCTGGTGTAGCTGCTGGTGTATGGCGCCTCGATGTCTGCTGCTGTTCCTTGCGAAGAATCTCCTGAGCACGAGCTTCTTCCAAGACAACTGAATGGGAGACTCAAGACTGAGTAGTCATATAAGACTTGAGCTATGGTGCAAGCCTCTGGTGAAATCTTCTTGCCTTCTCTAACTCTGTCGGAATCAATCCCGCACCAAATTGACTCAGGCGATTGAACTCCGAGTCATACTCGTCAACTGTCATATTCCCTTGCTTCAGATGAAGGAACTGGTCATAGAGACCATCTCGAACATGAATAGGGAAGAATCTCTCATAAAAAGCATCATAGAACTGCTTCCAAGTGATCCCTGTGCCTAATCATCTCTCTTCCGCCTTCCACCAGTGGTGAGCATTGTCTTCTAATAATAGGTCCACTGCTGTCATCCAATCTCGAGTTGGCAACTGTGATGCCTTCAGTAACTTCTCGGTACTAATAAGCACTGTGACACCTCTAATGGTTTTTTCGTTCCCCTAAAGGCCTTGGGGTTCATATCTGTGAAATTCTTGATAGAGCCTTCATAGCGATGCAGAGCTGGTGCTGGTACTGGTGCTGGAGGTGGTGGTGGAGGTCTAGCCATAGCTGCCATCATCATCTGCCTCATCAGCTCAGTCTGCTGCCACTGAGTCTGTATCATGGCATACATAAACTGAGTGGTAGGGCTCCCATCGTCGGTGGTGGAGGCATCTGAGGTCCCGAATGTGGAGAAAACTGCTGAGGGAATGATGGTGGTGGTGGTAGTGGTACATTTCCTTCCGGTGGTATGGTAGTGGTCTGCCCAGCCTGGTTGCCTGGAGGTACAGCAGTCCCTGGGTACTCCGTCGTCGGTGTCGTAGTAGGCTGCGACAGTCCTGGCTGGTATGGTGTTGCTGGAGTCATGGGGGGATTCTGTCCCTCCTAAGTAATCTCCTCACCAAATGTGAGGGCCAAGGTAGAAGTGCGTCCTCTTCGTAGATTCATATTATTGGCACGAGGAAGATAAGTTGATATTAAGAAAGATTTGATATGAAGTAAATCGAATAATCAAGAAAGTTTTGAAAAGATTGGAAGTCAAGGGATAGTAGTAGTTCTGGATGAGATATTCCTATTCCTATATGCAGGCTTGTTGGGCACAGTCATGTAACCCAACAATATTAAATCTGACCTGCATGGGCCACCACAAAAATATGTAACGCCCCAATCCCAAAATACGTAGGACCAAGTACGTGAACATGCCAGCTGCACATATACAAAGAGCACTCCAATATATGAAATTCCTCATATATGCACATAAGCTGTAAATAAATAATCACAGGCCAGAATAACATATCTAATCTCATCACAGCTCAACAGCGAAGATAATGAAGTCCAAATAAATAAATAAGAGTATCAAAAGATAGCCGGGTGAACATACTCACTCCAAACAGCTATAAAAAATAGTCTCACAAGATCGGAGTCTGACCTCCGCAAAATAGAAAGAAAAGAGATGTAAAATAATGTCTACAACTGTCTCAAATATAGAATAAACTAGAAATCAGTAGTGACTGCCTCGTCATCAATAAAGGATAGCTCCAATGCCGCTCCGTACTCCTGTAGAAACTCGTCTAAACATGGAGAGATAACCAGGTCCTCTGGGGACATAGCAAGATACAAGAAAATACCATGCCATATAAACTGTGATAATATAATAAGAGAGAAAGGTAAGCATGCAACCGGGTTCCTGACCATTCTACTGTGAATATGCAGTTGAGATACAATCCTTCGACGCATGAACCCTGGCTGAAAATAGGATCGGCATAGTTCCCATAGAGGGTACCAGGGGCCTACGTCCATAACGCTCGGGAAGCGTCAGAGGGCACCATGTGCAAGGGGCTACGTCCATAACGCTTTGGAAAACGTCAGAGGGCGCCTGGAGCCTGCGTCTCCGGAGGAGCGCACAGGTAATCATGGAAGTGTAATGAAGCCCATACATCAGGTATTGTTCTCCCCACCTAATGCCTAGTATCATCATCTCCATGACTGATATGAACCTCTAGTAACCGCCAAGTCTTCTAACATGCAATACTATTGGCAGTTACTCCTATCCGTCGCACGCTCCATACGTATCGGTGGCCAGCCAACTACGCGGAAACGTGTCCTATATGTGACTCACATCACGTGATACAACAAGTGTCAAGGCCGTATGAGATATACCAATATCTCATCATCAATGGGTGGTCACTAGACTAAGTCAATGCAAGAGAATAAATAAAGTAAAAAAAATGACCGATAGAGTCGCTTGTACCCAAGTGTGACTTGGACGCACAGTTTAAATATCAGGAAACAATGCTGAAAATAACAACTGAAAATAAGAATATAATAATCACAGAGTAGGATGGCAAGGTATCTTGCCTGGTGGTGTAAAGTGGCAAGTCCAAAAGTAGCAAGTGTCAGCACCAAAACTCACAAATCACAGATGGCTCCAAACGCTGAAACAAACATCAAAAATGATCTCGGTGAATAAGATATACCTAGGAAATGCCTGTCCAAAAGTCAAATTCTGGAACAGGGGCAAATCGTAATTTTGGGTCAAAACGATGTCCGCCGTTGGACCCGCTTTGCACCGAAATGCGTGCCAAAGTCTACGGTCTTTAAAGTCGTTAAACTACATGTCTATGGTTTCAGTTTGAGGAGAGGAACTCAATGGTATGTCCAGTTTTGGATTCCGAGGAGCCATGTACAAAATCGCCCGTTTGAGTGGGTCGCGGCCCGCCAAAATTGGGTTCCGATTCGACCTTCTCAGAATCGAACCAAACTTGGCATGCATGACCAAAATTTCGATCCGGACCTGTTGGCGCAAGTTTCGTCTCGATTCGACGACTGTACACGAAGTTATGGGCAAGTTTGCAAAATGCCGATACGGGGGTATCTCGACGGATACGCGTTGATTTCGTCGCGCACACGCGACGAAACTGAGTTCCGTCAGTTCCCACACGTTCGCAACGTCCATACGCGCCTTTCGATGCATATAGCGCGCGACCACGTTGCCCGGTTTGTCGGGGCGTACGTCGTATCGGAGAAAATTTCAAAATTTTACTATTTCGAAAACAGTTTTTCACCCAAGTTTAACACGAATTAAATTCTTGCACAGAAATCTAAATACCGATCTACCAGTTACATTTTAGTCGTGGTTAGGTTGTCTTCAAACGTGTTCAATTAATTTCTGAAAAATCTCGACACACAGAGCGGAGTATGGCTTCTAAGTTGTGGTTTGAAACTGATTTCAAACTCTATTTTCGACAGAGTTTTACCCAACTTTGCATCGAGTTACTAGTCAAACCAGAGGGTTATAGCTGATTCCCTTTGAAGGGACTCAGAGAGGGTTATATTGCCTACACGTAGCATCTTTCGGATCGCAAAACGATCAAACGTGCGAAGAGTAATCGAAGCCGAAAAAGAGGGGTACCTGAGTTTTTCGAAAACAGAGTATCCTCTGTTAACTGTCGACTCCGAGCGATCCCGACGTCGTCGACGGCGAGTGGGTGGCCGACGGTGAGCGCGGGGTGTGGGGGAAGGGTGGCGGCCTTGGGGTCGAGAAGTTTTTGCGTATGAAGGGGGGGTTTAGGGTTCGGTTAGATGAGCGGCTGAATATATAAAGCCGATAAATGCTATTTCGAATAGGACTCGGAATTGTGGGCTCGGGTTGCAATGGTTCTCATATCAGCTTCTTGTTGCTGAGTTAGGCGGGGGTGTGGGGTTGGGCCCACCCCCTTGCAGCTGCTGCTGCGAGAGGGTTTGCTTGGTATTAGAGGGTCGGGCCCCACGCAGCTAGTTGCTGCTGTTGTGGGGGATCGGCCACAACTCATATATTTTTTTACCACACAGTAACTTTATATATATATATATATATATATATATATATATATATATATATATATATATATCAGTATAATATCTATATATACCCCCTTGCAGCTGCTGCTGCGAAAGGGTTTGCTTGGTATTAGGGGGTCAGGCCCCACGCAGCTAGCTGCTGCTGTTGTGGGGGCTCGACCACAACTCATATTTTTTTTTACCACACAGTAACTTTATATATATATATATATATATATATATATATATATATATATATATATATATATATATATATATATATACACACACACACACACACACTTTTTTTAAAAAAATACACACACACACACACACACAAACATTTTTTTGATGCTGTTCATGATTAATTTTATACTACTCATTTTTATTTTTATCTTTGTTTTGGTTGGTTTCCTAGAAATTGGAATGAATTTTAGTGGACTTAACATTTTGTTAAGAATGCTAAGAATTGAGTTTTTGATCTTTTGAGGTTATGTTTTTGTATTCTCATAGAATTTTGAAGTGAATTTTGTTACTTAAACTTGTATTAAAGATTAAACTTAGTGACCGTGTTTAATATTTTAAGCTCATTTTTAGGTGTTTGCGACTTGTTACATATTGTTCTAATAATTTTGATTAATTGTTTGGTTGGTAGAGGCTTGGCTTTAAAATTAATGTTTCCAAAAACATAAAAAATATATATTATAGGTTAAGAGGTTCTACAATATTAAGTGTGTTAATTGATCAAATATTAATTTATAAAATACCGACACCGAACAAAAACCGACCGAATACCGATTTAACCGAAACCGAAAAAAACCGATTCTAAATGGTACAATATTGGTATTGATTTTTCAAATACCGATTTAAAAAAATACCCAAAAAACCGACCAAATACCGACCGATTATACCGACGCTCACCCCTAGTCACTGTAGCAGTTGGCGTCGACAGGTGGCCCCCCCCGATTGGATTTCTGGGTAATTAATTATTTAATTCAGAAAATTATTTAAAAATTATTTTAAGTCCAAATAAATCAAAATAAATTGCAGAAAAATCCAAAAAAATTCTAGAAAATTCTAGAAAATATTTCTAAGTGTCTAGAATATAAGTAAAATATTTTAACACAAAATATCATCGTGTGACCTCACAGTAAATTTCCAAAGCCTATAAAATATAATTTCTATAGGTTTTAATTATATAAAAATTCTCAAAAATTCTAAAAAAAATCAAGAAAAATTCTAAAAAAATTTAGAAAATATTTTTAGTCATTTAGAGCCCAAATAAAAATATTTGGTCCATAAATACCCCCATATGACCTTATAGTAAATCCTGAAAGTCCTTAAAAATAATAAAACCTTAAATATTAAATACCTAAAAATGTCTAAAAATCATAATAAAAATAATATAGCTATAGAATGCTTATAGACCCTATCTAGAGATCATGTGACCCAAGCTGGTCATAAATCACATGTGGGCTTAGTCACAACTCCTATGATCATAGAAAATTAAAAATAAACTATTCAAATAAAAATGAAAAAAATACTAAATTATAATCGGGATGGCAGATGCCACATACTATCCCCCTTAAAAATAATTTCATCCTTGAAATTTAATGAGTTGTGATCTACTAGAATGAATATTCTAGAACAAATTGCTATAAAAGAAATTTAATTCGTCTTAAATCAAAGTCTAATATGGCCTATCTATAATACTGCCAATCTCTACTGGAAATTTTTGCCAGCTGCTCCATGTGGTGTTGTCGCGTCCTCCATGATCATGGCGTAGGCTTGTCCTTCCTGTGCGACTGGTAATGGTGGGGCAGTCGCGTTTCTCTTCGGACAGTCTCGAGATAAATGCTGGTTGGATCCGCAAGTATAACACAATCTTAACCATCTACGGCAGCCTTCTTGGACGTGGCCTCTTTTCTTTCAGTACTGTCAGGTGGGAACATCTTGAACTTGTTATGGGGCTGCTCGTGGTTGCTGATGATGCTATTGTGTTGGGGTCTTCTCTGGAATGTTGGGATGTTTTGCCGGTGCTGATTGGTCGCTGCCTTCTTCGAATGCGTCTCGATTCCTCTTCGACTTGTGACTCAACTCTTCCTCTACAGCTTGGGCGACCTCCAGAATCTCCTCGTAAGTGGCGGCTCGACTGGTGGCGATGGCTAGACGAATCTCGTGAGATAGTCCCTTCCTGAATCGTCGAGCCTTGTCTTCAAGGGTGCTGACCAAGTTCTCCGTGAAGCGGCTGCGACGAGAAAACTTTGATGTGTACTCGTCGAAGGTATGGTTGCCTTGCTCTAGGTGCTCGAACTGTCTCATCAACGCCTCTCGTGCTACGTATGGGCAGAATTTTTCTTGAACAGTCGCTTGAATTCCTCCTAAGTCACGTCTGGAGCAGAAAATCGTGGCTTGCCTTGGTACCACGTCCGTGCGATGTCGAAAAGCTGTCCACTAGCTGACTCGATCTTCAGATCTTCTGGAACTCAGGCCATCTTCAGGTATCGTTCAACGTTCTTCAACCACTCGTCAGCGTAGAGAATCCCCTCTGTCCCATAAAACTCCCTGGGCCGGAGGTCCATGAAGTTCTTTGAAGTTCCAGGGCGCTGTCATGGAGCATCTCCAATCTGAAGAGCCTCTCTCAATGTGTCACGAAACATGTTGGCATATTGCTGGAAAATCTTCAAGAGTGTGACATTGTCCAGTGTCGATGGTGGAGGCAGAACAGGTGCGGGATACATCGTCGGGGCTGGATACGTCGCCAGCGGTGGATGCATGGTTAATGCTGGATATATTACTGGTACTGGATGCATGGCTGGTACTGGACGTAGAACCCCTAGCGGTGGGACAGATGCTGGTGGCAGAACAAGTGCTGGTGGTGGAGTCTGCGGAGGAAACTGCAGAGGTGGTGGAATATCATCTCTGCGGAATCTCGAGAGCTGCGACGGTGGCGGATTGCCCGTATGAGTGAGCTGGCCTCCTTGTGTCGGTAGGGTCATGTACAGGAAAAAGCTTCCGAAAGTCAGTGGAGTGTTCAGGGAAGCGTTGTTCCTGTCTTGAGAGTCCATCTTAACTGTAACAAAAGAAAAATACTTTAGCCGTTGAAGAATTTCAAGGAGGATGCAAGTCGAGGAATTAATGAATAATCACGAATAGAGCTCAACAAGGAGTCAAGACACGTGGATGAGATCCTATGAGTCTAATCCTATTTGCAGGCTCACAACTGTACAGTGATGTAACCAAAGTGATTAACTTAGACCTGCATGGGCCACCAAAAAAACTTGTCACGACCCGCACCCGCTTTTCGGATACAAGACGTGTCCAAGCCCAGCCTACGCCACAGTGTCTGCAGTAGAACGATGTCTATAACTCACAAGTTACTGAATCTATAATCATGGGGAAATCTATATCTCATCCACAGAATAATCAAGACACAACCAAGATCAATGAATATCCATAAAACTAAGCAATAATAAATATAAACTGAATGTATCCAAGAATCAATGTCACGTCCGGTGGACGCAAATCCACTACCAATAAACAGAAAGAGAAAAAATACATGAAATATACTATCTGAATACAACTTGTTAATCAAGGCAACCTCAACTGCAAGGCACCGCAATCTGATGCTGACTCAAACCCTCTCGACTGTTCCTGACTCAAACTCGGCTAACCTGAAGAGACCATCAGGTCCTCAGAGGACATAGCAAGATGCATAATATACATGCCTATATAACAGTTTTATCATGTACAAGAGAATAAACAAAAAATAGGGACACGATAAATGACTACGAACACGGACACTAGAACAACTACGTATAAATGAACTGCCAGAAGAACAATGAACACGAGATCAATGGAAGAACCAAACCCTCATCCCGAGTGTGGACTCACGGGTTTAAACTAAGCATTAACCCTCGTTCCGAGTGTGGATTCTCTGGTTAGCTCACGATAAAACACCCTCGTCCCGTGTGTAGACTCTATGGTGCAAATGGTCAACCCTCGTCCCAAGTGTGGACTCTCTGGTGCCAATGAACACGAAAAACACCCTTGTCCCGTGTGGACTCTATGGTGCACTGATCAACCCTCTTCCCGAGTGTGGACTCTCTGGTTGTGTAAAACGGTAATCAAAGGTTTTAGCAGTTCACTACACGCACTCGTTCTATGACACGACTAGAGCAAAGTACTGGTGAGAAACTCCAAATGTGAACCACAAGACCAAATATGAACACGGATATATGCAATGAAAATAGCTCAACAGAATATAATACGAAAAGTATATGTCCATAAACAATCAAAACTAGGAAATGAAATACAATGCATATAAATAAAACTGTAGAGAAAGGCAAGGTATACTTGCCTGTGGTCCTTCCATAAACCGTAGTCACAAGTCGAGGATGAGGGGATGCCGATCTAGGAGCTGTCAACCTATAATACATATCGCACCATGAATCGTGCACGAAAACTATAAATCAATTCTAATGTTCTAGTTCTAAATTCATGGAATAGTAGCTAGTTGGGTTACTAATCTAATAATAATTAATTCTAGAATAATTTACTTAAAAACCTAATTTAACCTAATAATAATTTGAATATAATCTAAACATGCAAGTTTGGCCATCAAAAGTCGTGTTTTTTAATTTTAGAAACCATGGCACGCAAATTGAGACGTGCCATTGACTATCTACTCAAACGCTATGAACTCTAGATTTTGAAAGTGTACATTGGTAGATTTCAGTGCCACAAGTGCGCTAGAATTAACCATGTCGCAAAATCACGCTTTGGTCAAAAGATATCGCCGTTATGGCTAATCGTGACCAAAATGGTGATTAACCGATCAATTCTGAGTTCAACAGAATAAATAAAATACTAGATGAAAGAAATAATTTCTGGGAAAAATATATGTCGTAGAGCTCTGTGTTATCTTTCCGAAACTTCAAACGGATTATGATTTTGATTTCTGGTTCTCCCGAAATCTCGAAAACACCAAAATGTATCAAGTTTCGGACAACCGACACTCTACGAATTTTCCAGAAATTTAGAAATAATATCTACAAAAATAAATTACATAATCAGAAAGCTTACCTCGATACGAATCCAACAAAAAAACGGCGCACGAAAATCACGTCATGTTTGGCGGAAATCGCTTCGGAAAGTCGGAAACCCTAGATGAGTTCTCCCACAAAAGGCTGCTAAAATTTAATTAGGGTGGACGAATATAATAATATATATAGGAGAGAGAGAGGCGGTCACTATAGCAGTTGGTACCGACAGGTGCCCCCCTCCCCCCGGGTAGATTTCTGGGTAATTAATTATTTAATTCAGAAAATTATTTAAAAATTATTTTAAGTCCAAATAAATTAAAATAAATTGCAGAAAAATCCAAAAAAAATATAGAAAATATTTCTAAGTGTCTAGAATATAAATAAAATATTTTAACACAAAATATTATCGTGTGACCTCACATTAAATTCCCAAAGCCTATAAAATATAATTTTTATAGGTTTTAATTATATAAAAATTCCCAAAAATTCTAAAAAAATCCAGAAAAATTCTAAAATATTCTAGAAAATATTTTTAGTCATTTAGAGCCCAAATAAAAATATTTGGTCCATAAATACCCCCGTATGACCTTATATTAAATCCTAAAAGTTCTTAAAAATAACAAAACCTTAAATATTAAATACCTAAAAATGTCTAAAAATTATAATAAAATATAATATAGCTATAGAATGCTTATAGACCCTATCTAGAGATCATGTGACCACAAGCTGGTCATAAATCATATATGGGCTTAGTCACAACTCCTATGATCATAGAAAATTAAATATAAATTATTCAAATGAAAATGAAAAAAAATCACTAAATTATAATCGGGATGACAGATGCCACAAAACCATTCGTCCCCATTAGTATTATTCTGAATCGATCGTCCTCGCTAAGGCGTGATGTCGTACGAGTCTGAAATTGCACTCATGCAAGGCAAGAACGTTACGTTTGATCATTATATTGAAACACCAAGTTGAAACTTCACAAATCATATCAGAATTGAACACGCAATTTAGGAAGATATAAATATATTTTTCATTCATAGCTTGCAACAAAGTACAAGTCGTAATTACATTGGATGCGTTACAGCTACATTGATTGAAACATAAGAAATATACTCGACAAGCTGCCTGAAATAATACTTGTCGTTCCATACATTAGCCCTTTTATACACAAGTCTTCGATGAATTAGCTTCAAAATACTTCAGAATAGAAAGAACTTCAAAACGCCTCTCTGAACTTCAGCTTTAGTCTACAGCTCCCGCAGCACCTGGAGAGTTGGGGGAGGGGGTTAGCACACTTTCTAAGTGGATAGGACGAACCCACTCGTCTAAACCAACTCTGATTGTTCAGATAGACATGCTTTAGAGTTTTTTTTTTCTTCTATTTAGAACTAAATGAATTCAGTTCATATTGATAGCCATTTTTGAAGTAATAAAGCATACAATAAAATATAACAATTTATCACAATTCTTACTACGGCCGTGCTCGTCCCTGCATAAAAACAGAGATAATATTTACTACCTGTATATGACAATAGGTGAGCATGCTACTATCTTATATATGCAGTCACTGGTACACACCCCTTGAGACTATCTCAACGATATTTTAGCCCGTTCAGTCTAGGTTGCAAGCCTGACTGGCGGTCCCACAATGCATCAGTGTCGAAGCACGATTATTCATTCTCCTAGGTCGATTCAATACCGATGTCCCAGATACTGATTCGAGAAAAATGAAACTTGTGTACAAGCTGTCCATGACCATGCCAATGCGTAAACAGTTTAATATATGTAAATAGATTTGTATAGCACAGATAGTATTGAACGAAATTATTATTTCTTCCAACTCATGCAACGATTCATTTTTCCAAAACCGTACTTTCAATTTTGCGTTCCGTCGGCACCAAATTGCCCGAGGCATCATAAGCCACAATCGACGTTTCATATTATTTTGCAGCACGTAAAATAGTTTATCTTTTTACTAGAACCTTAAACTTTCACGTTTTGGTGCAAAATTTATATTTTCAGAGTAGATTACTCTAAATCGATACATTTTTTTCGAGTTCTTGATCTTAGTGGATTGGCATGCATTTAACTTGGCATCTTCGATTTAAATAAGTTCGAGGCAAAAGAATTTCGTTTGCGGGACAGAGTAGAAAAAAGGGGCCGAATCACCGTCCAAGTATTTGATCGTGCCAAAAGTTGAAGCGCTTCGCAATGTTCAAGCTTCAATTATACGAGCTCCTGCATTGGTACCAACACTTAGTCAGAATTTCTTTTTTAAATCCTTCGTTTTAAAATTCGTAGAATGCATTTAGAAAACGACGCGAAAACACATTCATCAAAATCAAGCGACAAAAGCTCCAAGAAAATCATACAACAGTCCGACCGTCGAAGGAACTCTTATATAGAGCTCACTCATCGAGACGCAGCCTACTGTATCTAGGACTTATTCTAATAGAAGTCGTTCCATTAATTGGATCAATTTTCGTAATATTCGTCCAAATCGATTTGATCGATGCCGCAAGGTGTTATCGTTTACCAAGTTCAGCGATCGAGTCAGATGGCCATTTAAGTTTCCGACCGATTTGATTCAGTGCAAGCATATTACAGAGTCTGTCACCTATGGAAAGCAGGGCACTACATAGATTCTCGATCAAACGACTTCATATATGCATTATGTTTTCGAATACCATAGAGGCTATATCTTTTATTGGCATATGACTATTTTTTTTATGATCCGCAAAACTTGGACTCTCACTCCAAATTGATTCGATATCCTATTTCTTCTTATAGTATCCTCAATAAACTGATAGTTCTTTCTTTTCTGTCTTTTATATTCGAAAATCAACATTTAGTTTCTTTCTTCTAATCATTTAGGATTGATTTCTATATTTTGATTATATTCCACTAGATTTATAGTCATTCTTAGATTTAGGATCTATGATCGTGTCTAAATGATTTTGGTTTAGTAACGGATCGTACCGAAATGATTTCGATTTTGATCATTCTTAAACGATCTTGATCGTGACTTGACTACTTTGATTATATTTCGATCGTGTCAATTCACATCTTTTCCTAGATTTTGATTCTATAATCATGCCCGAATAATTTTGGTTAATTGTTAATCGTGCCTAGTGACTTTTCTTGTTGAGCAAATCCTATTTGATTCTTTCATTAACCAAGACTAGATTTTGACTATTGACTATTTTTTGATCGTGTCAAATCGTATCTTTTCTTGAGCTTTCGATTCAACTCAGGTTTATGCCTCACCTATTTTAATCGTTAAACCGATCATTTCTTGATTATATTCTTGGTCGTGCCTAGTCGTATCCTTTGAAATTTTGAGGACAAATTTTTTCTATGGTGGATAGATTTGTAAGCCCACTTCCCAAATTTTATTTTTATTTTATTTGATTATGATTAATTTTATGATCATTGTAAGTCATGTCGAAGTTTGTAGGTGAGCTATAACATATTAAGGTCATATGACCTCTAGATAGCTTATATATGTATTATTTAGCTATTTTATATTTTTCTATAAGTTTTGGATATTTTTAGGTATTTAATAAGGGTTTATTATTTTTAAGCACCTTCAAGATTTACTATAAGGTCACTTGGGGGTATTTCAGGACAAAATATTTTTATTTGAGCTCTAGATGACCAGAAATATTTTCTAAAATATTCAAGAATTTTTTTTATATTTTTTTGGAATTTTTTAGAGATTTTTAGATAATTAAAACATATAGAATTTATTTTTGAAATTTACTGTGGGGTCACACGATGATATTTTGAGACCTAACTTTTTATTTTGGCTCTAGACACCTACATATATATACTTATAGAATTTTGTAGGATTTTTTTAGATTTTTTTGGGGATTTATTTGAATTTATGCTGAGTTCAAATGATTTTTAAATGGTTTTCTGTAATTAATACTTAATTACCCACTTACCCACCCACGTCGGGCCCACCTGTCGGCGTCCAACTACAGTAACCGCCTCTCTCTCTCATATATATATATATATATATATATATATATATATATATATATATATATATATATATATATGATTACAGAATTCCAAAAACTTATTTTCTTTTGGCTAATTTTTGAAGAGATTGATCCTTCGTGACTTCCGACTTCACGGAGCGATTGCGAACATACCCGACCTTATTTTTGTGTGCATTTTTTGTTGGAATTATCAGCTTTTAGAATATGTTTTAATTACTGATATTTTATTTTTGAATTTCTGGAGATTTATTTGAGTGTCGTTTGTTCAAAACTCGATACATCGCACGGTTTTCGAGATTTTAGGAGATCCCGAACTCCGATTCGCGATCCATCTTATGCTTCATCATTATCATACGACTTTCTTGACACAAGACCCCATCTTGATTTATCCCACGGAGTCGCTTTTATTTTCGACTCGAATTGAGGACACCTTTTCGACCCAAACCTGTCGACCCAAATTTGGGATATGACCCATTTTAAGCCTACTACCCATATTTTACTTGTTGACCTTATGTGCTGCTAGATAGAAGCTTTGACCTTGATTGTTGGGGGTTTGACCTGGAAGGAGTACGACCACTCTTAATTTTGAGGACGAAATTCTTCTAAGGAGGGTAGACTTGTAACAACCACTTTTCTAAAATTAGGGTAATTTTAAAATTTTGTAAAATTTTATTATTTAATAACATAATTTATAATTTATGGGAATTTTTAATTAATTTAATACTATTTAAAATTGGTGAATTATAATTTTGATGTGTTAGCTAGTGAACCCTAGAACTGTTGAGCCTAGAGACTAACCATGACCATGGGGACCTAACCATGTGTTTAGAATAACTAATTACAACTTTTTAGGCTAAGGGTATTTTGGTTATTTTGTGACTTTTGAATTATTTAGGATTTTGATTAATTGATGAATTTTAAATTATTTTAATAATATTTAAATTAATGTATTATAATTTTGGTCATTTTTTATATTTTAATATTTTGGGAATTTTTATATTTTAATATTAATTTTACGGGATTTGTTTAGTTGGGTTTGAGTTTCGTTTCGTTTCGACTTGTGTTAGTGACCCGGATAGCTTAGACTCTAGACGGGACCCCAAGATTAGTTAGTCATGGCCCACAAACCCCACTAATTAAGTTAGTAAGTTTAGGCTAATCCCACTTGTTAGATTGGTTAAGTTAGAGGCTTAAATTTAACCCTTTTGATCCCAAACTTGAACCTAACTTAAAATTAAACAAAAGGACTAGTTGAGGCCTTATTGGGCTTTCCCCCAAGGCCCAAATAGGATTTAATGGCAGCCACTATAGGTAGGTTAGCCTCCCTTCCTTTCATTTCATTCCATCAAGCCTCCATTTTCCTTCACAAGTGTTCTTCCCCAAATTGAGAGCTTTCCTCTTTGATTTGATCTCCAAATCCTTACATCCCTTCATTAAAACTTCCATCCAACCTTCTCATACTATCAAGGAAGGGTGCTAGCAAAGATTTGGAGCAAAGTGCAAGGAGTAGTGTCCTTTTTGGAAGATCTTCGTGTCGGAGCCGTGTCCTTAGGAGTATCAATGGGATTCCACTCCCAATAGATAAAACCAACCTGCTAAATTGATTTCCTATACATATTAGTTATTTTTGAATCCGTAGGATCCACCCCCATGCATGTACCCACTTTAGATTCAAGTTTGAGGCCATTTGGAGCTCTCTAGAGCAAGTTAGAATTGTGTCTTGTGTCCTACTTATTAGATCTCAAATTATGACACCTCATGTGTTTGGTTTAATGTCTAATAGGTTTAATTGTGTTTTAATTTCAGTTTTAGACATGTTAGAGGATAGATTGATGTTAGTTAGGATGGTTAGAACGAGTTTCATTTGGATACCCATGGTTAAATCTAAGTGGTTTAGTCTACATATCATATTTTTAGCCTCAACTTGTCATTTTAGTGTCTCTATAATAGACTGTTTTGTATATATATAATAGGTATGTTAGATATATTTCATATATTTAGATGTGTATGGATATGCTGTTAGTGGTGTGCTTGTGTTAGAGGAGAGGGGAGTGTGGTTTGATGTGTGTCTTGAGTGGTGTAGAGATTGAGATATTTTTCTTTTGTCCAAACAACCAAAATTCGTCATAATATTCATCCACGTTTTTAGTAGCCATAGCAACTCAGAAATGTCATAACTTTTAGCTTAGAACTCCGATTAATCTCTCATTTTTTAAAAGAACCGTATCGAAGTTAGCTTTCTATATATATATATATATATATATATATATATATATATATATATATTAATAGGTCAAATACATTCTAGAACTTTCTGTAGAACTATTTGAGTGTCAGCTGTACGAAAGACGAACGCGTTTCGGTGTTTTCGCGATTTCGGGAGCTTCCGGACACAAAAATGCGATCCGTTTAAAGTTTCAAAAGCTATTACAAAGGGTTACAACATACTTTAAGCCTACAATTTAGTGAAGGCCCAATTGATACAGTATTGATTTGAAGTAGAAGAGTGACTAAACGATATAGGCATTTTTCGTAACCTATGAGCCTATGTAGTATGGATATTAAGTGAATGTAGGTATCATTGGTTGTCGAGTATATGTATGATATAGTACATATATATATATATATATATATATATATATATATATATATATATATATATATATATATATATATATATATATATATATATATATATATATATAATGTTAATATGTTTGTTTGATGTTGGTTAGTAGAGGGTTAGATATGTTAGAGTTGTTATATGTTAGTGTAAGTTATACATGTTTGTATATTTGTTAAATATTGGTTAGTAGATGGTTAGACATATTAGAGTTTGTTATATGTTAGTGTAAGTTATATTTGTTAGTATGAGTGTTAGTTAGATAGTAAAAGTTAGTATTTTGTTAGATATTTGATATGTTGTTAGATAGTTTGATGTTAGATATCTAGTATGTTAGATATTGATATGTTAGTAGGTTATGTTAGTTCTAGATATTGGTATGTTAGAAAGTTAGTCTCTATAGGTTATATGTTAGATATTAGTTAAGATGTTATGTTAGTACATTAGATATTTAGTTAATTAGATAATTGACCTTGGTATCTCATGATACCAAGTTAGTATCTTAAGGTAAATATGAATTACCTTTACCTTTAAGGTAAATGATTAGTTTATCTTATGACCAAGGTATGGTATCAAGATACCAAGGTAAGGTATAGGTTTACCCAAGTTAAGGTATTGGATTCCAACCAAGGTATTGGTATTGGGATGCCAATATAACCAAGGTTGATATGGTATCCTAGTGTTAGTGTCTAACTGTTTGAGTTTGAGTAGGTGATGTTAGATTGTGGAAGGATTATATAGATAGGTATATATATTTTTGGGTTATAGGTATCCTATATAGGCCTTGTCCTATATACTAGCTAGCTTAGTATAATATGGTATATAAATATAGGAGTTAGTTAGATTTGTTGTTGGCTAAACCTAGTCCAAGTTGACTAGAAGTTTGACCAAGGGTTAACTTTTGACCTAGAGAGGCCTAGTGCATGTAGAATTCATTATTTAATTTAATTATTCATTATAGAACATATTTTTAACCTGTATCTCATTAAATAGGACTCTGTGACTCCAGTTCGGATACCGATATACATCCGTTGCTCAGAATATCAGACGAGTACATTCTCTGACCGTTTCATACTTGTTATGATTTATATTCTTGCTCTAAATTACTTTAATTGATGCTGTCACATTGTTAACACGGATTGGTACTATATGGATCCTTTTATGAGATGTTATCCCCCTCGGGAGCATCGGGATACGTCATGTCATGTACTTTTCACGTACATCATGTATTCATGTGCTTTCATCATTCATGTGCACTCTTGTAATTCATGTACTCTCATGTTCACAGAGCCCCCATGTATACTTTATGTGCACCCATTTATGGGCTCCCATGTAAAATCATGTGCAATAACATAACTTATCTGGATCTTTGTGTATTGATTGGGGTACGGAAGAGTATAAATGGTCATGTGAACAATTCCAAAGTAGTGTAATCATGTGCAAACTCTTTAGTGTAATCATGTGCAAATTCAAGCCTTTCACATGTCTATCTTGTACTCTACATCACTAGCCACTGATAGTTCTTTACTTATAGTTGGTATTTCCTTACAGTCATCTCTTTTACTTCATGTATATTCTTCAGCGTTTCATGTATCTTACTCTATAGCATGCTTATATTTTTTTGTCATGATATGAACTGCATGAGATGTATTGTGCTCGTTCCTGTCCTGATTGGACCTGTTAAAAATATTACAGGTAACCTGGAGATTCACAGCTAGCCTAGAGGATCAGTAGAGCTTGGAGTAGATTACTAGTTTATGGTTTAGTTTCTCTTTTAGAACTTGTTTTGTAATAAGTGGTATTTTGAGATTGTTGAGATGTTGTTATTTTGGGAGTTTATTTAAGTTGTTGTTGTTTTGAGTTTTATATAGTTGTTAGACTCCTGTGTTATCTTATCGTGCTTAGATTGTGATTGGGTATTATTGTATCTTATACTTGTCCTCCATTCGGAGTTGAGATTGTGACAGACACATTATATAATTGCGTGAGTTGTTGATTAGATAGTGACCTAGAACAGCGTTCTACTGTCGACACTGTGGCATAGGCTGGACGTACCCACTTCTCATGTCCCTACACTGGGTGCGGATCGTGGCACGTTTTTAGTGGTGGCTCAATGCAGGTCGAGAGTCGCATTATTGCGATATCGTAGTAGCACAATGACTTAGTTGTACTGTTACGAACCTGCGATAGAATATAGGAAGTAAGGTGTTAGAATGAGAGGATACTCGATCACAGTTAGAAATCCTTGAGAGATTCCTTGGACGACCCTTGAGAATCTTATTTCAACTTTAATTTGAAATCCCTTCCTTTGTTTTGTTCACCCTTACTCCTTGTTATTGAATTTAATTTTTGATGGATCGTTGTTGATTTTAATTTTTCTATCGAGAAGAATTTTATGGCCTGAGTTACGATATTTTTTGATAACATATGTTGACGGGAATAACAGGGATGGTAAAACGTCTAATTGATTATGAAACCTGGAGTTTATCGCAGCCATATTAGCCGGCATGGCAGAAACGTAGAGACCTGACTTCGGATGTACATATCTTGGTTATGAGATTTGGAATTTCTCGCAGATATACTGGTCGGCATAGCAAGAATTCTAGAGGACATGATTATAGAGGTGCATATCCCAGTTATGGAATCTATCGTTTATCGCAGCCTTGCTTACTGGCATGGCGAGGATTCTGAGAAACATAATTTTGGACAGACGCATATGATTATCAGATTGTATCTTGAGAAGATTTTTAAACATATCATCTCTATCGTACCCTTCTGTTGGTATAAAATTGTATTCCATCATCAAATAACTTAAGAGTAGGGATATTTTAGTTTTTGTAGAGCTTATTCATATGTAGTTCTTTCATAGTGTAATGATATGATGACTTGTAGAGTGTCTGTACCCTAGAGATGATAGTTAGCATTGGTATTAGAATAGTAATCCAGTGTAGATCATTTCTCTGTTATTTATAATACCTACCAGTTTTCATATAGGATGTTAGTCTGCCTTACAACCTTGATGTTTTATTATTTTTTTATCCTTTCCAGTAGGGCACCCATGACCAGAGCCTATCCTTGAGTGTAGCTGTAGCTTCGCCTGAGACTAAGAGTCTTCATCTGCCTCCTATAGTGGTACCCCATACCATATTCTCGGGAGGGTTGTTTTCTGATGGAGCTCAGATATTCGGACTTCTCCGGGATGTGTTAGAGACACAGAAAGTTCAGGCTGAGATCTTGAGGGAGCAGTATCTATTTCCACCTAGAGTCTCAGAAGAACCCAGATTTTTAGCCTAGACCTTAGCATGTCTTTTAAGATAATTGATACACCCCACATTGCTTGTATGTTTTAATACCTTATGATTGCTTTGTGCTGTAGTATGATTAGAATGGCTAGATGGGAACCCCAGAGAGAGTATTCTAGGTAGACGAATATTCTTTCTGTGACTTTGATTTCTGGAACGTCAGAGATGTAAATCTTTGGAAACTTCCTTCATAAGTTTGTAGTAGACAAGATTATCTTCACTTTGATATATTATGTCCCACTTAAACTTGTTCCCTTGTACTATTTTTGCATCACAGCTTTCGGTCCAATTTAGGCCATTTGACCATTCTCACTTTAATTATGATTATCATATGCACATTGCCATGAATTTTAATTTATGAGCACAAGATTAGTTGTTTTTTTCAAAACCAACTTCACATGCATGACCTATACATGACACCCTACACCCATGACCTTCATGTCCTACTCGAACATGCCATCTTATGCTTCATCATTATCACACGACTTTCCTGACACAAGACCCCATCTTGACTTACCCCACAGAGTCATTTTTATTTTTGACTCGAATTGGGGACACCTTTTCGACCCAAACTTACCGACCCAAATTTGGGATATGACCAATTTTAAGCCTACTACCCATATTTTACTTGTTGATCTTGTGTGCTGCTAGGTAGAAGCTTCGACCTTAATTATTGGGGGTTTGACCTAGAAGGAGTACGACCACTCTTAATTTCGAGGACAAAATTCTTCTAAGGAGGGTAGACTTCTAATACCCAATTTTCTAAAATGAGGGTAATTTTGAACTTTTGTAAAAGTTTATTATTTAATAATAGGATTTATGATTTATGGGGATTTTTAATTAATTTAATACTATTTAAAATTGGTGAATTATAATTTTGATGTGTTAGCTAGTGAACCCTAGAACTGTTGAGCCTAGAGACTAACCATGACCATGTGATTAGAATGACTAATTACAACTTTTTAGGCTAAAGATATTTTGGTCATTTTGTGACTTTTAAATTATTTAAGATTTAATTAATTGGTAAATTTTAGATTATTTTAATAATATTTAAATTGATGTATTATAATTTTGGTTATTTTTTATATTTTGAGAATTTTTATATTTTAATATTGATTTTACGGGATTTTTTTAGTCGGGTTTGAGTTTCGTTTCGTTCCGACTTGTGTTAGTAACCCGGGTAGCTTAGACTCTAGACGGGACCCCAAGATTAGTTAGTCATGGCCCACAAACTCCACTAATTAAGTTAGTAAGTTTAGACTAATCCCACTTGTTAGATTGGTTAAGTTAGAGGCTTAAATTTAACCCTTTTGATCCCAAACTTGAACCTAACTTAAAATTAACCAAAAGGACTAGTTGAGGCCTTATTGGGCTTTCCCTCAAGGTCCAAATAGGATTCAATGGCAGCCACTATAGGTAGGCTAGCCTTCCTTCCTTTCATTTCATTCCATCAAGCCTCCATTTTCCTTCACAAGTGTTCTTCCCCAAATTGAGAGCTTTTCTCTTTGATTTGATCTCCAAATCCTTACATCCCTCCACCAAAACTTCGATCCAACCTTCTCATACTACCAAAGGAGGGTGCTAGCAAAGATTTGGAGCAAAGTACAAGGAGAAGTGTCCTTTTTGGAAGATCTTCGTGTCGGAGCCGTGTCCTTGGGAGTATCATTGGGATTCCACTCCCAATAGGTAAAACCAACCCTCTAAATTGATTTTCTATGCATATTAGTTAGTTTTGAATCCATAGGATCCACCCCCATGCATGTACCTACTTTAGATTCAAGTTTGAGGTCATTTGGAGCTCTCTAGAGCAAGTTAGAATTATGTCTTGTGTCCTACTTATTAGATCTTAAATTAAGACTCCTCATGTGTTTGGTTTAATGTCTAATAGGTTTAACTGTGTTTTAATTTCAGTTTTAGACATGTTAGAGGATGGATTGATGTTAGTTAGGATGGTTAGAATGAGTTTCATTTGGATATCCATAGTTAGATCTAAGTGGTTTAGTCTACAAGTCATATTTTTAGCCTCAACTTGTCATTTTAGTGTCTCTTTATACAATGGACTGTTTTGTATATATATATAACTAATGGATAACCCGTGCAATAATGGCACGGACTTCTCGACGTAGGCGTACAGGCACCGGGCCAGCGCCAGGGAGTTTCAGACAGAGACGCGGCCTCCGAACCCGGCCTCCTCGACGTAGGCGTGCAGGCACCGGGCTAGCGCTAGGGACCCGAGCCCGGCGGAGACGGACACGGCAAAGACCACGGTGGCAGCATTCGGGGCGACGTGGGGCCTCATGGAGGCGAAGACGCGCAGGACCGTCGTGGGGCGTCCGAGGGCGGCGAGGCCTGAGATAGCGGTGGTCCAAGAGACGAAGTCCCTGTGCGGCATTCCGTCGAACACCCGCAGGGCGTGGTCGGCGGAGCCGCGTCGGGAGTAGGCGTTGAGCAGGACGGTCTGCACGAAGGGGTCGGGACAGAATTCGAGGAGGATGGCATGTGCGTGGAGCGACCTGTTGGCGACGGCGGCGGCGGCGGTGTTGAGCAAGGAAGAGAAGGTGTGGGAGTCGGGAGGGACGCGGCGACGGAGCATTTGAGAGTAAATGGAGAGTGGGTCGGCGGAGATGGCGATGGCGGTATTGAAGGAGAAGGGGTTGGGGTTGGTCATGGCGGAGAAGAGGGAGGCGGCGAAGAAAGGGTCGACGGCGCGGTGTAGGAGGCTGCTTGCGATGAAGGGGTTGCGGAAGAGGCCGACGACGACGACGGCGTGGGCGAGGATGGAGCGGAGGCGGCGGAGGGAGGGACGGTGCAAGAGGAGATGGAGGCAGGGGTGCTGTTGGAACAACCGGTTGATCCGTTCCCAACATGAGACCTCCTCCTCTCTTGTAGAGAGAGGGGCAATTTAGTCCTTTCATCATCGTTGAACCAAAGCACATGGGTCGGACCAAAAACCTACTGTGCTTTATATTATAGATAGGTATGTTAGATATATTTCATATATTTAGATGTGTGTGGATATATTGTTAGTGGTGTGCTTGTGTTAGAGGAGTGGGCGTGTGGTTTGATGTGTGTCTTGAGTGGTGTGGAGAGTGAGATGTGTTTCTTTTGTCCAAACAACCCAAATTCGTCATAATATTCATCCACATTTTTAGTAGCCATAGCAACTTAGAAATGTCGTAACTTTTAGCTTAGAACTCCGATTAATCTCCTATTTTTTTTAATAGAACCGTATCGAAGTTAGCTTTCTAAATATATATATATTAATAGGTCAAATGCATTCTAGAACTTTTTGTAGAAATGTTTAAGTGTCAGCTGTACGAAAGATGAACGCGTTTCGGTGTTTTCACGATTCCGGGAGCTTTCGGACACGAAAATGCGATCCGTTTGAAGTTTCGGAAAGCTAATACGAAGGGCTACAACATAATTTAATCCTAGAATTTAATGAAGGCCCAATTGGTACAGTATTGATTTTAAGTAGAAGAGTGACTATATGATATAGACATTTTGTGTAACCTATGAGCCTATATAGTATGGATATTAAGTGAATGTAGGTATCATAGGTTGTCGAGTATATGTATGATATAGTACATATATATATATATATATATATATATATATATATATATACATTATTGTTAGGTAATATATGTTAGTATGTTTGTTAGATGTTGGTTAGTAGAGGGTTAGATATGTTAGAGTTGTTATATGTTAGTGTAAGTTATATATTTTAGTATGTTTGTTAGATGTTGGTTAGTAGAGGGTTAGATATATTAGAGTTTGTTATATGTTAGTGTAAGTTATATTTGTTAGTATGAGTGTTAGTTAGATAGTAGAGGTTAGTATTTTTTTTAGATATTTGATATGTTTTTAGATAGTTTGATATTAGATATCTAGTATGTTAGATATTGATATGTTAGTAGGTTATGTTAGTTCTAGATATTGGTATGTTAGCAAGTTAGTCTCTATAGGTTATATGTTAGATATTAGTTAAGATGTTATGTTAGTACATTAGATATTTAGTTAATTAGATAATTGAGGGGTATCTTGGTATCTCATGATACCAAGTTAGTATCTTAAGGTAAATATGAATTATCTTTACCTTCAAGGTAAATGATTAGTTTACCTTATGACCAAGGTATGGTATCAAGATACCAAGGTAAGGTATAGGTTTACCCAAGTTAAGGTATTGGATTCCAACCAAGATATTGGTATTGGGATGCCAATATGACCAAGGTTGATATGGTATCCTAGTGTTAGTGGGTTAGTGTCTAACTGTTTGAGTTTGAGTATCTGATGTTAGATTGTGGAAGGGTTATATAGATAGGTATATATATTTTTGGGTTATAGGTATCTTATATAGGCCTTGTCCTATATACTAGCTAGCTTAGTATAATATGGTATATAAATATAGAAGTTGGTTAGATTTGTTGTTGACTAAACCTAGTCCAAGTTTGACTAAGTTGACTAGATGTTTGACCAAAGATTAACTTTTGACCTAGAGAGGCCTAGTGCATGTAGAATTTATTGTTTAATTCAATTATTCATTATAGAACACATTGTAACATGTATCTCATTAAATAGGACCCTGTGACTCCAGTTCGGACACTGATATACATCCGTTGCCCAGGATATCAGACGAGTACATTCTCTGACCGTTTCATACTTGTTAGGATTTATATTCTTGCTATAGATTACTTTACTTGATGCTGTCACGTTGTTAACACGGATTGGTACTATATGGATCTTTTCATGAGATGTTATCCTCCTCGGGAGCATCGGGATACGTCATGTCATGTACTTTTTACGTACATCATGTATTCTTGTGCTTTCATCATTCATGTGCTCTCTTGTGATTTATGTACTCTCATGTTCACAGAGCCCCCATGTATATACTTCATGTGCACCCATTTATGGACCCCCATGTGAAATTATGTGCAATAACATAACTTGTCTGGATCTTTGTGTATTGATTGAATACGGGGGAGTATAAATGGTCATGTGAACAATTTCAAAGTAATGTATCATGTGCAAACTTTTTAGTGTAATCATGTGCAAATTTAAGCCGTTCACATGTCTATCTTGTACTCTACATCCCTAGCCACTGATAGTTCTTTACTTATAGTAGATATTTTCTTACAGTCATCTCTTTTACTTCATGTATATTCTTCAGCATTTCATGTATCTTACTCTATAGCATGCTTACATTTTCTGTCATGATATGAACTGCGTGAGATGTATTGTGCTCGTTCCTGTCCTGACTGGACCTGTTGAAAATATTACAGGTAACCTGAAGATTCACAGCTAGCCTAGAGGACCAGTAGAGCTTGGAGTAGATTACTAGTTTATGGTTTAGTTTCTCTTTTAGAACTTGTTTTGTAATAAGTGGTGTTTTGAGATTGTTGAGATGTTGTTATTTTGGGAGTTTATTTAAGTTATTGTTGTTTTGAGTTTTATATAGTTGTTAGACTCCTGTGTTATCTTATCGTGCTTAGATTGTGATTGGGTATTATTGTATCAGCAGTGGGGGAGTCTCATGTATGTCGTGGTGTGTGCAATGTCAGATATTGCTCACGTAGTAGATATGGTTAGAAGGTATCTTTCCTTTTCGAGAATGATACATTGGAGGACAGTCAAGTGGATTCTTCGTTATCTTCAAGGCACTTTTGATTGGATGCTTTCATTCAGGAGTGACAAGTTGAAGCTGGTTAGGTATATCAACGTTGATATGACTGGAGATGTGGATACCAAAAGATTGACTTCGGACTATGTCATAATATTTGCCAGTGGAACTGTTTCGTGGCAGTCGCAGTTGTAGAAGTGCGTTACCTTGTCTATGACAAATGCAAAGTTCATTGAGACGACAAACACTTGCAAGGATTTATTATAGATGAAGAAGTTCCTGCAGGAAGTAAGCCTTAAGCAAGAGCAGTATATTTTGCTTTGTAATAGCCAAAGTGTTATTCACCTTGGAAAGAACCTGTATTCCTTAGTTGGTCGAAACATATTGCAACTCTGTATCATTGGATACGTGATGTGTTTGAGGCGAAGGATCCGACGCTTGAGAAGGTTCATACATAGGACAATGGAGTGGATATGCTCACGAAGGCTCTGCCAAGGAAAAATTTTGAGTACTGGAGGAACATCATCGGAATGGTGAGCTCCCTCACCTAGTTGGGAAGGAAAAAATTTATTGGTCTTGGATTGGGTTTCCAACCTATGTGGAGAACACCCCGAAGTGCGACAACCGTGTGTCGAGAAAACTCGGGTAGTCGAAGACGACCATGTGTCATGTTTTAGCGTGTATCAAAGCTTTATTGAAAAACCAGTATCAGAGATACCGGTATACTGGTCTTATAGTAGTTCGTGCCAGAATAGGTTCTGACTAAAAAGAAACATTTTTGGTATGCAGTCGGTATACTGCTACCTGTATACCAAAAGTATACCGATGTCGGGACTGAAGATCGAAATTGGGTGTTTTATTTACACCGGTGGATCAAAATCAATGGTTCAGATCTGCTTGAAATTGTGGTGCTTTAAATAGGTATTTTCTAACCCTCATCCATGATCATATATTCTCAAGAGATCAAAATGAGTGCTTTCTTAAAGGTTGAAACTTTCTAAGAGAGGAAGAAAAACTCCAGAGTTCAATTTTCGGAATTGTTTCGAGGAGAGATCGCTTCGAGGAGTTCTTCATTGATTCTTCCCGTCGTCTTGTCTTCGATAATCTCTTTTGTATTCATTGTAATCTATTTCAATATATTGCAGTGTTGCATTGATCCGTGTGGAGCGGGGGTAAAGTTTGTAAGGAGTTAGTGTATCTTCTTATTCCATTAGTGGATGCCTTTTCGGATTGGACACCGATCATCCCGTAATTTTTTCGTTAAGATTTTTCACATAAATATGTTGGTGTTTGCGTTGTGCTTTCTATATGATTTTGAAATTTGACTTGTGCGTTATTTTCTTCGATTCTTGTCAGTTTCTATCGTTTGTAAAAACGGTTTTCGTATTTCATTCCAACACTATACTACAAATTGATAATCCTCAACCTGCAAATATCTTGTAGATGTCTATTAATCAAGGCTAGATTGGATATCAAAGTTAATAAATATATAGTCATTTAGAATAAGAATGCACATGTGACTTAAACACTCCCTTTGGGAACGGACCTAAAGTATTGCTCGGGTGCAATTGTACATAAGTGAATGAATTAGTTATTATTGGATGGGTTTGGATTGCTCGTCATGTTGTTTCTGCTTGTACTTTTTTTCTTACCTCAAAATCAGTCCTCCAAGAGATTTAGGAGGCGTTTGGTACGCGGTATTTTTTTTTCTGGAAATTGCTGAGAAACCCAATTTCGGGGTGGGCTTTTATGAAATGCCCACCCGCTGGATGAGTTTTATGAAATACTCAGAATTACGTATTTTCACGTTAAATATTCTAAGATTCCCTTTTAGATGCCACCCGCTGGAAACTGCTATTTTTATAATACCGAAACTACCCCTCCGCGCGAATTGGTCATCTATATGTATTTGAATTCAAAAAACTCAGATCTGGATTGCGATTTTCGTCTTCTTCACGGAAAATCTGAATTCCATTGCTCTCATCTTCAGCAAAGATCGCAAAGATCGTTCGTAGTTCGGTGTGCTTTTCTTCGGTCGAACTCAGATCATCGCTCGTCATCATCATCACCATCATCATCTTCATCGTGGAGACATTTGAAGTTTTCCGACGATTAGGTCAATTGTGGAGAGAAGATCTTTCTTCTTCTTTCCATAAGAATTATCATCGCTTTGAAAGAAGAACGAAACTCTTTATTCCTGAAAAAACTAAATTACACGGAAAATGGCCATTCTCCTACGTTTTAACACTGAAAATGACCATTCTCCTGTAAATTAACACGGAGAATACCATTCTCCGTTTTATTTAAAACGGAGAATGACATTCTCCGTGTTTCTAACACGGAGAATGACCATTCTCCTGCGTTTTAACACTGAAATGACCATTCTCCGTTTTATTTAACACGGAGAATGACCATTCTCCGTTTTATTTAACACGGAGAACGTCATTCTCCGTTTTATTTAACACGGAGAATGACATTCTCCATGTTTCTAACACGGAGAATGGCCATTCTCCTGCGTTTTAACACTGAAATAACCATTCTCCGTGCTAAATTACACGGAGAATGCTATTCTCCGTTTTATTTAACACGGAGAATAACATTCTCCGTGTTATTTAACACGGAGAATGGCATTCTTCGTGTTTCTAACACGGAGAATGGTCATTCTCCTGTGTTTTAACACTGGAATGACCATTCTCCGTGATAAACTACACGGAGAATAGCATTCTCCGTGTAAATTAAGACGGAGAATGTCATTCTCCGTGTTACTAACACAGAGAATGACTATTCTCCGTGTAAATTAAGACGGAGAATGACATTCTCCGTGTTACTAACACGGAGAATGACCACCCTCATGCGAAATTAATATTTTTCGTGTTCTAACACGGAGACTGACCATTCTCCTGCACTTTATGGTCAGCTGAAACTTTGGAGGACCATAACTTTTGACTGGGAGGTCGAAACGAGGTCCCGTTTGTCGCAAAATGAGCGTATCGTCGAGGAGACTGAAAGTAACCGCTTCACCGTTATACGGCCTTCCGAAAGTTTAGAATCGCAAAAAAATGATGTTTGGACCTCCGTTTTAGCACTTTTGCCATTTGTTCCGGTCTTTCCGAAATTTTTCGACGAGTTTTTGAATATTTTTGAGGAGAAAACCTAGATTCGAAAGTGAGCAGTGTATGGAACAGCGTATGGAAGAAGATGAAGTATCGAAACGTTTTTTTTAAGAGCAGTTTCGTGGGTGTTTTCAATAAATTAAAAGGAAGGGCAAAATGGTCATTTGGAACCCGCTTTGGATAAGTTTCTCTAATTCTGGGCACGCGATGAAAGTTTTTTTAGCGGTGGGTTTTACATAAAACTTTTTTAGTTTTTGGGCATTTCATAAATTGTCCCTTTTTTTAATTCCCAGAAAAATTTAAGATGGGAATCTATTACCACATTTGGTTGGCTTATAAAAAAATTATTTCCGCGAATTATAAATATTCGGGTAAATAGTTTACCCACAAAACATGGGAATTCTATCCCTTGAGAATAGGTGGGTTTTTTTTTTGTCCGGACAAAAAAAAATTGTCTAAATCTTTTTCTTCTTTTTTGATCAATTTTGATTAGTTTTGAACATTTTTTTTCTTTTTGTGTCGTTTTTATCGTTTTTTTTTGTCATTTTTTGTCGTTTTTACCAATATTTTGTCGTTTTAAGCGATTTTTTTGTCGTTTTTACCCATTTTTTGCCTTTCTTTGTCACTTTTTGATTATTTTTTGTCGTTTTTATCGTTTTTTTGGTCATTTTTACCAATTTTTGTCGTTTTAAGCAATTTTTTGTCGTTTTTTACCCATTTTTTATCTTTTTTTGTCACTTTTTGATTATTTTTTGTCGTTTTTATCCAATTTTTGTCCTTTTTGTCATTTTTTGGTCAATTTTTGTCGTTTTAAGCGATTTTTTGTCGTTTTTGTAGTTTTTTTTGTTGTTTTTACCGATTTTGTCGTTTTTGTCGCTTTTTTTGCCATTTTTACTGATTTTATGGCATTTTTTTTATCATTTTTGTCGCTTTTGTCGCGTTTTGGTTAGTTTTGTCGTTTTAACCAATTTTTTGTCCTTTTTTGTCGTTTTTATGGATTATTTTTCGTTTTTGTCTCTTTTTAGTTATTTTTTGTCGTTTTAACCGATTTTTTGTCGTTTTAATCGATTTTTTTGTCGTTTTTAACCGATTTTTTGTCGTTTTTATCGATTATTTTTCATTTTTGTCGCTTTTTGGTTATTTTTTGTCGTTTTAACCGATTTTTTTGTTGTTTTTAACCGATTTTTTTGTTGTTTTTAACCGATTTTTGTCATTTTTTATCGTTTAACCGATTTTTTGTTGTTTTTGTCATTTTTGCCGTATTTTAATTTTTTTGTTGTTTTTACCGATTTTATGTCATTTTTGTCGTGTTTTGGTTATTTTTGTCGTTTTTTACCATTTTTTTTGTTATTTTTTGTCGATTATACATTTTTTTGTCGCTTTTTTGTCATTTTTGTCGTTTTAACCGATTTTTTGTCGTTTTTCATCGTTTTTGTCGTTTTTTGTTATTTTGTCGTTTTTTACCATTTTTTCGTTTTTACCGGTTTTTTTATATTTGTTAATTTTTTTTCGTTATTATTATTATTATTTTTTTCCGGGAATATTTATATTGTCACCAAACTTGGGAATGTAATTTTCCAAGGAATTTAATTCCTTGGAATTTGATTCCCGAAAATATAGAATTTCCGGCTATATAATATTCCGCATACCAAACGCCCCCTTAGGGTCTACGTGGCAATTGTAAGGATAGCAGTTATAAAATATTTTTAGAGTAACAGTTACGAGCAGTTATGAGGAATTCAATTTTGGGTATTTTTAAGTAGCAGTTTTTAAATCGGTCCAATTCATGCTTGATAATTCACTAAATAGCGGTTCTGAATTTTTTTTTTACACGAATAAAATTAAATAGGGAAAGGTATTAGTAGTTATAATTATATATTTTTGGAGAGAATATAAATGAAATAAAATTAAAAAATCCCTCAAAACCAACCGATATGGGGTGTTTATAAAGCCACCCAAAATTATATTACACCGATTTTTTGGATTTTTTTAGTCAACTAAAATCGGTGCCCCAAAAAAATTAAGTAGAGGTTTACATAAACGGTCGGTTCAAAAATATCCCAAAATCGGTAAAAACATCTTTACCAAGCAGACCCTTAGAAACAATATGTTATCAAATTTTTTTGGATGGTTAAGTAGTTTTTTTTTGTCACATTTCTTTCCATTTTTCTAATTTTATATTTATCCAAAATGAATCCACGTACGGATACCCTTTTTAGGCTTTGTCCTGTGTCCAATATGTCTATTAGATTTTTGTTGTTGTATTCTTTTTGTTAATTAAACTTTGGGACCCAAAAATATTCGAAAATTAGTGTTTGGTTTCTGAAAAAAGTCTAGCTTATTAATTGGTCCTGCGATGACAGTTAATTCGTGTTGACTATTCAAAATATGTTAATAAATATGTTAGGATTAATTCTACTTAAGAATCGTAGAGACATTTTTTTTTTTTTGAGTTCTAATTTAATTTATTTATTAACAGATTCTTGATGGGCAATATGGATCAATTTCAGGAGGCAAATTTTAAGTTGGACATTTTTATGACCTAAACTTTAGTATGGGCAATATGGATCAATTTCAGGAGGCAAATTTTAAGTTAGACATTTTTATGACCCAAACTTTAGTTTATGAATATTTCTGAAACCCAAGTCTAACTAATTCTTTTTTCATTGAAGTTAGTTCTTATTGCATTGCGAGTATTTTTCTTCTTCTTTATAAATGCTGTTAGCCTCTTTACACAACAATTGTCCTTGTTTCGTTAGCAGAATCGTGAAATTGGGAAAGAAAAGTTATTATTTTCCAATGTCTAGATACCATAAGAATCGAAAAGAAAAGGAAAATGAGTCATAATGGAAAGAAAATTAGAAAAAAATAGTTTCATCAACCCAAACAACGATTCATTTTTCCACCTTTAAATATTTTTTTCTTCTAATTTTTTTGACATTTTCAAACACCGAATGAAAAATTAATAAAAATCGTAATTTTTTAAAGGAAAGAAAACACCAAGAAATTAATTTTGTTTTTACTTTTCTAGAACCAAACGAGGCCGAAAACAATCCAAAAATTATTTTTGCTTGTCCGACAAATGTCAAGCAAGTCATACATATTCCAGAATACATTAAGATATGAGTTTTTGTTAACATGTGCCCTAAGGCCTCGTTTGGTTTGCGGAATGGAAGGAAAAGGAAATCAATTCCTTGGCATTTTCTGTTCTTCGGAAAATTAAGATTTTCATTGATTTTTCTTTCCGATGTTTGGGAATGCTAAGGAATTTGGAAAGGAAAGTGAATACTTCAATATGGAAAAGTGATTCCTTGTTTGAATGGATGAAATCACTTTTCCTCCTAATTTTTCTTCCGGAATCACTTTCCTTTCCTCCTCAATTCCTTTGGTACCCAAACATAGGAAAGTAATCACTTTCATTTCCCACCCCAAAGATTCTGCGAACCAAACGAGGCATAAGGGCACATATTAAGGATAATTAATACAGTCTTTTGCTTTAAAAATTGTTATCATAACTCAATAAACATTAAAAAAAAATTGCATTGAAAAACGTAATCAAGATTCAATACAAGAACTTTTTGCATTGGAAAACTATTTTATTGGGTCTTGATGACATTTTTTAATCCAAACAATTTATTCTTTTAATATTTATTAGGTGTTGAAATAATTTTCAAAGCAAAAGACTATGTATTAATTATCCTTAACATGTGTCCTTAGGGCACATATTAACAAAATCCTTACACTGTATTTGGAAACTTTTGTGGGTAGGGAAAGAAAAATTTGAGAGGAAAGAAAATGGAGGAGGGTAAAATGAAGGTAAAGTTAATTTTTCCTTCCTTTGTTTAGACGGACAAAAAGTAGAGGAAGAAAAAGTTTAAAAATAATTTTTTATTTGTTTAGGGATAGAGATACAATTACTATTTAGTCCTTGGTATTCTCAAATAATAATTTATTATTATCTTTATGAGGGGTGATGGAGTAAATTTAATCAAATTTCTTTCATCTCTCTCCATTTTTCTCCCACTAGGAGAAAATTTTTTTAGTGGGTCCCATCTACTTTTTTTTTTCCTCAAATTTTTCTCATCCATTTTTCCTTCTCCTTATCAAACACCATTATTTTTAATTTTTTTCTTACTTTTTTCTCAACTTTTTCTTTTCTCGCATTTTCTCCCCCTTCGCAAACAATATCTTAAGATATAGCCAAAATAAATTTTGTATTCGTGTCGATTGTTTATGCATTTATAGCTGAACATGCATATATAGTTAGACCATCTCCAATGGGGGTTTCTATCTTCCCTATTTCTATGGAAGAAATTCATTTTAGAAATAACTTCTTCCAATGGTGGTTTCTATCACCATTTCTATCCTAGGTGGCAATGATGTAGGATGAAAACTTTCTAGGAGGGTTTCTACATGTAGAAACTCTCATAGAAATTCTCCTATCTCTCGTGACAATTATTATTGGACCCCACATCATTCAATTGGTGCTTTTACTATGTGACACATAGGATAGAAATGGAGAACCATTGGAGAGCATTTTTTGTATGTGTACAATTTCTATATAGAAACTCTTCCAACTAGGATAGAAATCTCCTTAAAGTACAATGCCAAGTAGGATAAGAACTCAATTTTAGAAATCACCATTGGAGATGGTCTTAGGAATTAATTTGTACTTTGTCAAGTCTATCTTTGCTACTATTTGGGGATTACTTGACAATGATACCTAATGAATAGGTCCTCCGATATAGAAAGTTAAAGTTAAAACCATCTCCTCCGATATATTTTCCAAGTCATTCCATCATTTTGTATATGATTGAGTAAAAAATTATGATGGTCCGAATCTCGGATCAAGTTCAAACCGGACCGACTAGTATCTAAATCCAGTCCAGAAAATAAATCACCACCCCCCCCCCACACACACACACATATACACACACACACAATTTTTTTTTTCTTATAAGAAATTTAAATTTAGATATTAATACCTGTAAAAATACAATATGGTCCCTATAAAAATATAAGACTTATCTTTCACTTGATTTATGCTAATTTAAGGTGCACTCCATAGTTTTGCAAAAATATACAGTATCCACTTTGGAAGATACTGTACATTTTTGCAAAACTGTGGAATGCACATTAAATTTGGATAAATCAAGTAGGAGGTAAGTCAAATTTTTTCAAAATATAACTGTTCTCTCAAAAATTTTAGTCAAACTCCGTTACTGCAACTAAATCTAGTCCTACCCATTTGACAATCACATTTTGATCGGATCAGACTATTTTTCGGATCAGCCCTAGTCCATTATTATCGATTATTTATCTTTTGATGTTTCGGCCAATCGCTGCAACACTTGTGGCTTGAAATACATTTAGGGGTGAGCATTATTCGGTTTTGGACCGAAAATCGAACCGAAGCGAACCGAATAAGAGGTTCGGTTCAGTTTTAAAAAAATTCGGTTCAGTTTCGGTTTTGAAAATACTAAATTTTCTTATTCGGTTTCGGTTTTGGGTTTCGGTTTCGGTCCAAAACCGAAAATCGAATAAAATTTTTTAATTAATTAATATATATATATATATGTGTGTGTGTGTGTGTGTACTATATATAAGTATTAATATATATAGGTATATACTAAATATATATAGGTATATACTAATATGTCTATGTATATTTAGTTACTATATATATTAACAAAAAAAGCTCAAAAAAATCAACAAAATATGAATAAACCGAAAAATCGAACCGATTTAATTCGGTTCGTTTTGATTCGGTTTTGGGCCAATTCGGTTCGGTTTCGGTTTTGTTTATTCGGTTTCGGTCCAATTCGGTTTTGGGTTATTCGGTTCGGTTTAAACCGAATAAACCGAATGCTCACCCCTAAATACATTTAGGTTCTGCTTGGTTTGGGTTTAAGAGAGTTGAGTAAGGAAAAGTCAAGTGAGGAAAAAAAATGCTTGGTTTGAGGGTAGGAATTTAGGAGGAAATGATATAGAGGGTTAAGTGAAGGTTTATGTAACATTCTTTTGTCTGTTGGAGTGGGTGGGGTTCCCAACCTATGTGGAGAAGACCCCGGAGTGCGACGAGCGCCGTTCGTATGTCGAAGAAGCTCGGGGAGGAAGCGGGGCTGCTGATGGAGCTACAGGGAGCTGCTGGAAGCAGAGGGGCCGAGTTCGGGCCGAACTCTGCCCCTGGCAGAGTTCTGGTCGAACTCTGCCTCCTCATTCCAGAATGTGGCCGGCCAGTGCTGGTTGTCCGACACAGAGTTCTGGCCGAACTCTGTGTCGTCGGGGGCTGAAGCGGATTTTTGGTGACTTTTCACCACTGGATCTAATCCAACGGTCCAGGTTGGTTGCGGGATTGGGGAGTTAAGTTGAGTTTTCTCAACCCTAATTTATTACGCAACGTAACACAAGAAAGAGAGAGGAAGGAGGCAAGAGTGCCATTACAACTTCGGGAGAGAAGACGGAGGATTGAAGGTCGTTTTCGAAGGAGATCGTGTTTCGGGTAATCTCTACTCGTCGTTCTTGTTCTTCGTAGCCTTGTAATCATTGTTCTTACTTCTGAGTGTTGTGGGGTCCGATTTGGATCGGGAGGAGTTTGTAGAGGGTGTAATTCTTCTATTCCATTAGTGGAGGCTTCTCAGGGTTGGACTCCGATCGTCCCGTGGTTTTTCCCGCAAGGGTTTTCCACGTCAAAAATTCTCTGTGTCTGCGTGGATTGTTTTGTGTGGTTGTTTTTGGGTTCGTGCGTTGTATTGCTCGGTCCTCTCGCAGGTACTCTCCGGTTTGGGGAAAGGTTTCCGCGTTTCTTTCCCAACAGAGTGGTATCAGAGCCAGGTTCTGGAATTCAGAAGGGTGTCAGTAGTTGACAGAGAAACCAGAGAGGAGAGATGGACGCGAAGCCGGTGCGCATGGTGAACCTCAATGGCACAAACTATCATTATTGGCGGAGCAAGATGAAGGATTTGCTATTTGTCAAGAAGCTGCATCTACCCGTATTTGCATCCGAGAGGCCCAGTGATAAATTCGAGGAGGACTGGACATTCGAGCATATACAGGTGTATGGGTACATACGGCAGTTTGTGGACGAGAACGTGTACAACCACGTTGCCAATATTGAGCACGCAAAGACGTTGTGGGATAAGCTGGAATCCTTGTATGCGAAGAAGACCGGGATAAACAAATTGTTCCTGATCCGGACGATGATGGGTCTGCGATACAAGGATGGGGCGTCTATTTCGGATCACTTGAGTGAGTTCCAGGGCGTGGTTGACCAGCTATCTTCTATGGGAGTCAAGTTCGACGACGAAGTTCAGGGACTGTGGCTGCTGTGTACTTTGCCAGACTCGTGGGAGACCGTACGAGTATCTATGATCGCTTCTGCTCCAGAGGGCATGGTCAGTCTGGAGTTTGCCAAGAGCGGGGTGTTGAATGAAGAGATGCAGAGACGTTCTCAGGGCACTTCATCCACATCCCACCACTCAGAGGCATTGGTTTCAGAGAGCCGCGGAAGGGGCAAAAGCAGGGGTCCAGGTGGTGGCAGAGACAAGAGCAGGGGGAAGTTCAAGGGTCGTTACGAGGACTCAGAGTGTTACCATTGTGGTAAGAAGGGCCATATCAAGCGGAATTATTTCGCTTGGAAGAGAGAGAAGAAGGGCGACAAGGGGAAGCAAGAAGAGAACACTACAGCGGCGGCCTCGGTACATGGAGGCGATGTGATCGTCGTAGGTGATGAGGTCATTACTAACCTCGCCTGCGATGACAATTCTTGGCTGGTGGACTCAGGGGCTTCAGCACATGTATCTCACAACAGGGCACTGTTTGTCACTTACACTACAGGCGACTGTGGAGTGTTGAAGATGGGCAACGGAGATGTGTCGAAGGCGGTTGCCGTTGGAGATGTGCATTTGAGAACGAAGACGGGTGCGGTTCTTGTTCTCAAGGATGTTCGTCATGTCCTTGATATCCGTTTCAACCTGGTGTCGGTTGGAAGGTTGGATGACGAGGGATTCTTCAGTCTCTTCGGGAATAGTCAGTGGAAGCTTTCCAGAGGTTCGATGGTGATTGCCAGAGGAAGCAAGAATTCCGGTCTCTACTATATGGAGGGGAGCGCAGAGGGGGCACAGGAGGTGAACGCAGTCAGTGATGCGTCTACCGAGTTGTGGCACAGGCGGCTCGGCCATATCAGCGAGAAGGGGATGAGCTACTTGGTGAACAGGAAAGTGATTTCGGGGATCAAGTCTACAAAGTTGGAGAAGTGCACGCACTGTTTAGCTGGGAAGCAAAATAGGGTGTCTTTCCAAAGTCACCCAAGTTCAAGGAAGCCGGCGTTGCTCGAGTTGATTCACTCGGATGTCTGCGGTCCTATGAAGGTAAAATCTCTTGGTGGTGCTTCTTACTTTGTAACCTTTATTGATGACTGTTCCAGAAAGGTTTGGGTCTATGCCTTAAAGACCAAGGATCAGGTGCTGCCTACTTTCAAGGAGTTTCAGGCCTCTGTTGAAAGGGAGACGGGCAAGAAGTTGTTGTGTGTTCGGTCCGACAATGGCGGCGAATACATCGGTCCCTTTGATGTGTATTGCAGAGAGCAAGGGATACGACACCAGAAGACTCCGCCAAATACACCTCAGCTCAATGGTGTAGCGGAGCGCATGAACAGGACACTGATGGAGAGGGTGCGATGTTTGCTGTCAGAAGCAAACTTGCCGGACAGTTACTGGGGTGAGGCTCTTCTCACAGCTGCTTATGTTATTAATTTGTCTCCTAGTGCTCCTTTGCAGGGTGATGTGCCTGACAAAGTATGGTACGGCAAAGAGCCGTCATACAATCACCTACGGGCGTTTGGTTGTAAAGCCTTCGTGCATGTACCGAAGGACGAGAGGACCAAACTTGAGCCGAAGACGAGGCGATGCATCTTTGTCGGCTACGGTCGGGATGAGTTTGGCTATAGACTCTACGACCCAGTGGAAGGAAAGCTCTACAGAAGCAGGGACGTGGTGTTCGTCGAGGATCAGACCATGACCAACACTCAGGATTCCGAGACGCCTTCTGAGGCTGAGGAATTGCCTGAGTTAGAGTCATTTCGCTTCGAGCAGTTTCCAGAGGACATCGCAGAGGATCCAGTTATGGGGGAGCCAGTACATGGAGTAGCTCCCAACCTTGATCATCAGCCTGCTGATGGTGGTCAGGGTGTCCCTCAGGAGGATGAGCATGCCGGGGAGGCAGTTCCTGAAGGGGAGGAGGCTGTTGGTATACAGCCAGCACCAGTGGTTTCTTTGAGGAGGAGTGACAGGGATCGTCGACCATCTACGAGATACTCACCAGATGAGTATGTGCTATTGATTGATGGAGGAGAGCCCGAAAGTTTTACAGAGGCAATGGAAGACGAACACAGGCAGGAGTGGATGGAGGCTATGCAGGAGGAGATGAGTTCCTTGCACACCAATTCCACTTATGATCTGGTGCGGTTGCCAAAGGGCAAGAAGGCTTTGAAGAATCGATGGGTATTCAGAGTGAAGCAGACGGATGATGCTACTCGCCCTCGATACAAAGCGAGGCTGGTAGTTAAAGGCTACGGTCAGCGGAAAGGCGTGGATTATGATGAGATCTTTTCGCCTGTCGTCAAGCATTCGTCTATTCGGGTGGTGCTAGCATTAGCAACCAGTCTCGACTTGGAGGTCGAGCAGATGGACGTGAAGACGGCATTCCTCCACGGTGATCTTGAGGAGGAGTTGTACATGGAGCAGCCAGAGGGATTCTGTAAGAAGGACAAGTCACATTTGGTCTGCCGGTTGAGGAAGAGCTTGTATGGTCTGAAGCAGGCTCCGAGGCAGTGGTACAGGAAGTTCGAGTCGTTTATGGGGGAGCATGGTTATGCACGGACGACGTCGGACCACTGTGTATTTGTGAGATATTTTGCCGATGATGATTTCATCATTTTGTTGCTCTATGTTGATGATATGCTATTAGTGGGTCGGAATGCCACTACACTACCAAAATACACTCATTTAGCGACGGATTAGTAGCGACGGACTTATTCCGTCGGTATTAGCGACGGTTTCGTGGCCGCTCAGCGACTGCTTACCGACTACAATCCTTTGTCATTTTTATTTTAATTTTAGGGGGAGGAAAGGTCGCACATCCGTCGCTAGAGTGTCGGTGTTTAGCGACGGAGTTTTAGTCGTCGCTACACAGTCAATTATTTTGGCAGGAATTGTGTAGAAAATTGGCGGGTCATATTTTCGACGCCTTAGCGACGGATGTGCAGTCGACACTTATCCAAAAAGGCGACCGATTGGCGACGGTGTTTTACCAGTCGCTCGTCCGTCGCTAAATAAACGTTCCAGACTTTAAATGGAACGGCGGGGAGAACTTTTCGCATTCCCCCCAAATTCACTCTCTCCTCTCTCTCTCTCTCTCTCTCTCTCTCTCGCCGGTGTCGGCTTCGGTGATCGGCGTCGGTGTCGTCGTCGGCGTCGGCGTCCTCTCCTCTCTCTCTCCCGAAGGTAACCCCCCTCTCTCTCTCTCTCTCGATCTCTCTCTCTCTCTCTCTCTCTCGGTTATAGGGTCTGTCCGTCGCGATTGGGGCTGGGCCGTCCGTGGCTTGGCGGCTGGCTTGGGTCGGGGGCTGGGCGGTGGGCTTGGGGCGGAGGCGTCGGGGTCTGGGAGACGGGCTTGGGGTTGGGGCGTCGGGGGCTGGACGGGGGCGTCGGGGTCTGGGAGGCTGGCTTGGGGTTGGGGCGTCGGGGGCTGGACGGCTGGCTTGGGTCGGGGTCTGGGCGGTGGGCTTGGGGCGGGGGCGTCGGGGTCTGGAAGGCGGGTGGGCTTGGGGCGGCGGGCTGGGCGGTGGGCTTGGGGTTGGGGCGTCGGGGGCTGGGCGGCTGGCTTGGGTCGGGGGCTGGACGGCTGGCTTGGGGCGGGGGCGTCGGGGGCTGGGCGGCTGGCTTGGGGCGGGGGCGTCGGGGGCTGGACGGCTGGCTTGGGTTGGGGGCTGGGCGGCTGGCTTGGGGCGGCGGCGTCGGGGGCTGGGCGGCTGGCTTGGGTTGGGGGCTGGGCGGCTGGCTTGGGTTGGGGGCTGGGCGGCTGGCTTGGGGCGACGGCGTCGGGGGCTGGGCGGCTGGCTTGGGGCGGGTGCGTCGGGGCTATTTGCAACCGACGCACACCCATAAGCACTCTTCATATATATATGCAACCGAACTACTGGACGGCGGGCTTGGGGCGGCGGGCTTTGGTCGGGGGCGGCGGGTGGCTTTGCTTCTCAAATTCATCTGAGTTTATATATTGGCTAAATAATGTGTTATCCATATTAGGTGTTCCATTAGTTTGGTGGTGTTTGGATTAGTAAATGTGAATATATATGGGGTTTGGATTCATGGTGTATATGTTCACTGTCTCAAGGACAGTGCGAGTTCTATCAGTTGTGTGCTTCTGTATAGATGTATATATCTATACATCTAGCTGTGATATACATATGTGTATGTGACAATCTCAGTTAGCGACGGACTAGTTACCGGTTAGCGACGGATATTTCCAGCTCCATTAATTGCATTAATGTACGGTACGACATGGTGACGGATATTCCCTGCAGCCATTCGACTGGCGAGGCAGAAACTATGTTGCCGTAGATAAAGTTGCCTGTCCTCCGACCCTCATCCCTCGACAATGATGATACGACGACCTATCACTATATCTTATATAGTAGTAGATGATGTCTTAGTATTACATTAGTGAGTTCATCTTGATTCTGTTACGTACGTCCTTCAGATACTAGATACGATAAGGTTAACATATACTACATGATATGTATACAGAATATAGATGATTCACACTAATGTATGCTAGAATGAATCTTGGGTTGTGTTCTGAGCCATCCGTTCTCACACTTAAAACACATAGGGATTAGAAGTGTGAGAGCGCCAGAGAGAGTGAGAGCGCCGGAGGGGGGGAGGAGGAGAGAGTAAAATGGTACGACATGGTGAAGTAGTACTGTATTTTGGCTCCAGTTCCAGCTCCATTTGATCTACGGTACGACATGGTGATCAGGACATAGTACCTGCAGCCATTCGACTGGCGAGGCAGAAACTATATAGCCGTAGATAAGGTTGACTGTCTTCCGACCCTCATCCCTCGGCAATGATGATACGACAACCTATCACTATATCTTATATAGTAGTAGATGATGTCTTAGTATTACATTATGTGAGTTCATCTTGATTCTGTTACGTACGTCCTTCAGATACTAGATACGATAAGAACATATACTACACCATATGTACAGAACATAGATGATTCACACTAATGTATGCTTGAATGAATCTTGGGTTGTCTTCTGAGCCATCCGTTCTCACACTTGGCAAAAAATCAAATTTTTTATACTTTATCGGCTTTCGAAAATGTACTCAAATTACATGATGGTTCCTTTAGTTAGCTTGCTTCTGTTACAATTATATTATTTGTGACTGTCGATCTTACCAGATGGCACCCATGACCCGAGGAGCGGCACGTCGTTTGAGGAAAACAGTGAATGCTGAGGTGGCTCCTCCTACAGTTAAGGAGGAAGTGGCACCGGTTGCTAGTGAGACCGGGAGTTCTATTCATCCAGCACCGGTAGCTAGTGAGACCGAGAGGACTCTTCATGCAGTCCTTGCAAGGGACGACAGCTCTTTTCGCGCCAAAAATCTCGTTTTTTCGAGGTGGTTGCGTGAACGTATCACTGAGCATTTGCGTGAGCAGCGTGGTTCTCATTAGCTATTAGTACTTATTTGTATTGGACTATTTGTATTGGGTTGTTTTTGTATTAGACTATTTGTATTGGACTACATATTGAGTTGTTTTTGTATTAGACTATTTGTACTGTCCTCCGACCCTCATCCCTCGGCAATGATGATACGACAACCAACAAGAGAGAATACTAGATCCATCTCAGTATGACGTATACTCTGATAGATCACAATTACAAGAATGATATCAGTAGTGGGATTGAGTGCTGGAGGAGATATTATCAGAGAATACGTCCTACTCAGATGGGTCTCCCACCGTTACTAATTTTTTCTGACAGCATAGTAGATGTGCTCCGTCAACAGATTCTTGTTCCGAGCCAAAACTTTGTCCCGGAGCTCAAGTGGACATCCTTCGTGTAGAGCTCGAGTGAGAGGTTCCTGACAGCATGGTGGTCTCATTTGTCAAAGTATCCGTGCTCATCCCACATTGGTTGTGGGACGAGCACGGATACTTTGACAAAGGAGACCACCATGCTGTCAGGAACCTCTCACTCGAGCTCTACACGAAGGATGTCCACTTGAGCTCCGGGGCAAAGTTTTGGCTTGGAGTTAGATTCTGTTGATGGAGCACATCCACCATGCTGTCAGAAAAAATAGTAACGGTGAGAGACCCATCTGAGTAGGACGTATACTCTGATAGTATCCCCTCCAGCACTCAATCCCACTACTGATATCATTCTTGTAAAGGTGATCTCTCAGAGTATACGTCCTACTCAGATGGATCTCTCAGAGTATCCTCTCCGGTTGGTTGTGTTCTGAGCCATCCGTTCTCACAGAGGGTCCTATTTTGAATTCTATATTTTGTATTTTGGTTTCTGTATTTTGTATTTTGGTTTCTGTATTTTGGCTCCAGCTCCATTTGTATTAATCTACGGTACGACATGGTGATCAGGACATAGTCCCTGCAGCCATTCATATGTGCATATTTGGTCTATGTGATTCTTGGATAATTGGTGTGCATTATATATTGGTTTGGTTTATGCATATTTTTGTGAACAGGAAAAGTGTTGCACCATATGTACAGAACATAGATGATTCACACTAATGGTGATCAGGACATAGTCCCCTGCAGCCATTCGACTGACGAGGCAGAAACTATGCAAGTAGCCTTAGATAAAGTTGACTGTCCTCCGACCCTCATCCCTCGGCAATGATGATACGACAACCTATCACTATATCTTATATAGTAGTAGATGATGTCTTAGTATTACATTAGTGAGTTCATCTTGATTCTGTTACGTCCTTCAGATACTAGATACGATAAGAACATATACTACACCATATGTACAGAACATAGATGATTCACACTATTGTATGCTAGAATGAATCTTGGCTTTTGTTCTGAGCCGTCCGTTCTGATCAAGCATCTTCCTTCTCCTCTCCTCCACCATGGCTCTGAACAAATTTGCTCCTCCCTCTACTTCCCTTCTTCTTATTTGACTCTCTCAGCAACTTATGACATCCACCTCAAGTGTAGAGTCGGGGGAGAAGAAGTGGACAGGAAGAGGAGGGGAAGCAGCACAGCCGGCGGCATGACCCGGAGGAAGTACAGAGGTTTTCTTCAACAGCCGTAGGAGAACTATAAGGATATATCTTTTTAGCGACATGTCATCTTGTCAAAGACCCTTCATGTGAATATCATGTTACCGCGGTGTCGGAAGACTAACATGTCATAAGTTTTTAAGCCGTGTGATATAATCTTCCCAACTCTTTCCTCCTCTGTAGTAATCTTGCATTATTACATAGCAGGAAAGAGTTTTGAGGATTATGTCAAAACACACGGCTTAGAATCTCGCTTGACATGTTAGTCTTCCGACACCGCGGTAACATGATTGTCACATTAAGGGTCTTTGACAATGTGATATGTCGCTAAAAAGATATATCCTTATAGTTCTCCTACGGCTGTTGAAGAAAACCTCTGTACTTCCTCCGGGTCATGCCGCCGGCTGTGCTGCTTCCCCCTCCTCTTTCTGCCCACTTCTTCTCCCCCGACTCTACACTTGAGCTGGATGTCATATGTTGCTGAGAGAGTCAAATAGGAAGAAGGAAAGTAGAGGGAGGAGCAGATTTGTTCAGAGCCATGGTGGAGGAGAGGAGAAGGAAGATGCTTGATCAGAACGGATGACTCAGAACACAAGCCAAGATTCATTCTAGCATACATTAGTGTGAATCATCTATGTTCTGTACATATGGTGTAGTATATGTTCTTATCGTATCTAGTATCTGAAGGACGTAACAGAATCAAGATGAACTCACTAATGTATGCTAGAATGAATCTCGAGTTGTGTTCTGAGCCATTCGTTCCGATACTTGGCAATTAAGCCATTCGACTGGCGAGGCAGAAACTATAAGGCTACTTGCACGTTCTTCCAACTTTAAATTACAAGATTACTATATTAGGTTAAATAAATCACTAACCTCATCACGGTGAGTCTTGGTGTAGCACTCAAATGTGGGGCACCTGTAATCTATGTGAGTTCATCTTGATTCTGTTACATTTTTCAGATACTAGATACGATAAGAACATATACTACACTATATGTACAGAACGTAGATGATTCACACTAATGTATGCTAGAATGAATTTTGGGTTGTGTTCTGAGCCATTCGTTCCCATACTTGGCAATTAAGCATGTGAAATAGAACTGATTATGTTTAGTTTGTCTTACGATACAGATTTTCACATCCAAATTGAAATGGATCGTTACTTCGTTGATCGTACATGGGTGTACTATAGCGGATCAACCTCCTGGACCGTAGGCACTTATAAGTATTGACCGTATCGGATTAGTATCGATCTATCGTTTTGGTATGGGCCGTATCGGTTGGTATTGGTCTTAGCGAATTTGTATCGTCCTATCCGATATGTATCGGCCGTATAGCTAGGATTCATATTGGCCTTATCGATTTGGTATCTGTCATATCCGATAGGTATCGGCCGTGTTGGATTATTATATACCATTTCGGATTAGTTTCGTAGAAGGTTTAGTAACAACTGTACTTGGATTTCTCTCTTCTAGAGCTAGATTACCATTGCAAGAGAGTCACGAGAGCGTAAATGGCCAGTTACAGAACATACATACTTCCTTTTCAATCTCGCTTTTCCTGATGGAAAGGAAGTATGTATGTTACTGTAACTGGCCAATCACGATCTGGTGATTCTCTTGCAATGGTATTCTAGCTCGAGAAGAGAGAAATCCAGGGCGACTGGTAGACAGCCGCTAATCAGTCGCTCTAAATAGTGACGGCGTAGCGACGGCAAATCCGTCGACATGGTTCTGGAAATGCATGACAATTTTAGAACCATGGCGACGAATAATCAGTCAGAACTCCGTCGCTGTGGCGTCGCCGTAGCGACGGGTTAGCGACTACGATTCTGTCGCCATGTTGCTGGAAATGCCAAGCTTTTCCAGAACCTGCTCGACGGATAGTCCGTCAGGAATTCGTCGGAAAGCGGTCGTTAATTACCGACGCCTTGCGACGCATTAGCGACGGAATGATACAATCTGATACGCTGTTACGACGGGTTATCGACGGAAATGTACGTCGCTATAGCCTACACAGTTCAGTACTTAAAAGCTGAAGTGGACGACAGTCCGTCGGACATCCGTCGCTAAGGCTTCGTATTGTAACGTCGAGTATCCGTCGCTAGTCCGTCATGTGACGACAACTCAGCGACGGAAGGTTATTAGCGACGAGCTGATTGCCGACGGATGTTTTTGACCAATATCCGTCGGTACTCGATCGCTAATTGTATTTACCGTCGTCTTAGCGACGGATGTGGCCGTCGCTAAAATGATAAATTTTGGTAGTGCTAGAATAGCGGAGTTGAAGCGCCAGCTGGGCGCGGCCTTCTCTATGAAGGATTTGGGCGCAGCGAAGACTATTCTTGGGATGGAGATCAGCCGAGAGAGAGAGTCCAAGCTGCTACACTTGTCCCAAAAGAAGTACATTCACCGGATACTTCAGCGTTTCGGGATGGACGGGTCGAAGAAAGTGGGTTCCCCTCTTGCGGCTCACTTTAAGCTCACTGAGTAGCAGTGTCCATCTAACGAGGACGAAAAAGAAGATATGGAGCGGGTTCCATATGCCTCAGCTGTGGGAAGCCTTATGTATGCTATGGTGTGTACGAGGCCAGATATTGCTCATGCAGTTGGCACGGTTAGCAGGTATCTTTCAAATCCTGGAAGGGTACATTGGAGTGCGGTCAAGTGGATTCTACGATATCTTCAGGGCACTGCTGGTTGGAGACTTTCCTTTGGTGGTGACGAGCCAAAGCTGGTTGGGTATACCGACGCTGATATGGCTGGAGATGTAGACACGAGGCGATCGACTTCGGGCTACGTGATGATGTTTGCGGGAGGAGCGTGTCGTGGCAGTCGCGGTTGCAGAAGTGTGTTGCCTTGTCGACGACAGAGGCAGAGTACATTGCGACGACGGAGGCTTGCAAGGAGCTGTTGTGGATGAAGAAGCTGTTACAGAAAATGGGACTGAAGCAAGAGCAGTATACTTTGCTTTGCGACAGTCAGAGTGCTATCCACCTTGTGAAAAATCAGACGTTTCATAGCCGGTCAAAACACATCAAGACTCGGTATCATTGGATACGGGATGTGGTTGAGAAGAAGGACGCGGAGCTTGAGAAGGTTCATACAGATGACAACGGAGCTGATATGTTCACGAAGATTCTACCAAGGAGGAAGTTTGAGTATTGCAGGCAGATCGTCGGGATGACGATATCCTCCCCATAGTTGTGAAGGGGGAGATTTGTTGGAGTGGGTGGGGTTCCCAACCTATGTGGAGAAGACCCCGGAGTGCGACGAGCGCCGTTCGTGTCTCGAAGAAGCTCGGGGAGGAAGCGGGGCTGCTGATGGAGCTACAGGGAGCTGCTGGAAGCAGGGGGGCCGAGTTCGGGCCGAACTCTGCCCCTGGCAGAGTTCTGGCCGAACTCTGCCCCTGGCAGAGTTCTGGCCGAACTCTGCCTCCCCATTCCATAATGTGGTCGGCCAGTGCTGGTTGCCCGACACAGAGTTCTGGCCGAACTCTGTGTCGTCGGAGGCTGAAGCGGATTTTTGGTGACTTTTTACCACTGGATCTAATCCAACGGTCCAGGTTGGTTGCGGGATTGGGGAGTTAAGTTGAGTTTTCTCAACCCTAATTCATTACGCAACGTAACACAAGAAAGAGAGAGGAAGGAGGCAAGAGTGCCATTACAACTTCGGGAGAGAAGACGGAGGATTGAAGGTCGTTTTCGAAGGAGATCGTGTTTCGGGTAATCTCTACTCGTCGTTCTCGTTCTTTGTAGCCTTGTAATCATTGTTCTTACTTCTTAGTGTTGTGGGGATCCGATTTGGATCAGGAGGAGTTTGTAGAGGGTGTAATTCTTCTATTCCATTAGTGGAGGCTTCTCAGGGTTGGACTCCGATCGTCCCGTGGTTTTTCCCGCAAGGGTTTTCCACGTCAAAAATTCTCTGTGTCTGCGTGGATTGTTTTGTGTGGTTGTTTTTGGGTTCGTGCGTTGTATTGCTCGGTCCTCTCGCAGGTACTCTCCGGTTTGGGGAAAGGTTTTCGCGTTTTTTTTTCCATCATTGTCTTCTTTTTTAACACTATTTTGTCCTTTTTTTTTGAACTTCCAACTCGGAGAGTTAACGAAGGGGATTGAAAAATTTTGTTTAAAAATTCATAAATATCACTTATTTGTCCTATAAAACATCATGATTTTTTTCTCAATTTTAACATATGTAATAAGGGTATTTAGGTATATATTATATTTTTATTAATTCTCCTCTCACTCAAAAGTTCCAATCTAAGCGAGAGTTATTAAACACATTCCACTTAACTCTTTTTCCAATCCAAGCAAAATTATATGTATTTATTCTACTTTTCCTTAACTTTCCTTCACATAACCCTACTTAAATTGCTCTGCTTATTCTCCTCACTTAACTTCCCTTCATATAATCCAACTTAACTTTGATTATTTTTCTCCTCAATCCAAGCAGACCCTTAGGCCTCGTTTGGTTCACGGAATCATCGATTTTTTTTTTGAGGGGAAAAAAAAACACTTTTATTAATAGTGAAGAACATCACCTCCCACTTGGGGATAGTCGTCTTCCAAGAATTGATTAATACAATCGGGGGGATTGGAAAATGAGGTGCTCAACTTATATTTGAGCACAAAACCAGCTAAGGCGTCAGCCACTTTGTTCCCCGTTCTCCTAACGAATCGAAAGTCGATTCTTGGAGACGATTGTAACTCCTCCCGAATAGAGTGAAGCAGACTCGATAGTCTCCAGGGAATTAATGATGAGTCCCCTTTGATAAAGGAAAGTGATTAATTTTCTATATTTGGGTGCCAAAGAAATTGAGAAGGAAAGAAAAGTTATTTCCAATGTAAGAAAAATTAGGAAGAAAAGTGATTCCATCCATCCAATTAAGGAATCACTTTTCCACATTAAAGTATTCACTTTCCTTTCTAAATTTTTTGACATTTTCAAATATCGTTAAGAAAAATTAATGGAAACTATAATTTTTTAAAGAAAAAAAATATCAAGAAATTGATTTTCTGTTTCTTCTGTTCGGCGAACCGAACGAGGCTTTAGTTTTTTTTTTTTTTTTTTTTTGAAAACAAACAAGTATTGCATTACTGGGTTAAAGAGTTCACATAACTCATGTCCTGCAGAACATGAGATACGATACAAGATGGTATCTCTGTATGAAGAGATATCATGTTAGAAACGTTAGAAATAAGAGCAGAAGCTGCTAACAAGTGTGCACATTGATTAGCACTTCGAAAAGAAAATGAAAATGTCAAATGCTAACGAGGCCTTAGTCAAATGCTTCCAGTGAGTACTGTTTCTTATTTTTTATTTTTTAATTTTTTTTTAATAATAGTCATATGTTGCACACAGAGAAAAAAAACGGAGCAAAGTCTGGATTCTCTTTGTTTTGTTTGACAAAGAAAAAAATCAGAAGAAGAAGGAAGAAGCTCATTTAATAATAAGTTCAGTGCCGGCTTAGCACTCTAACTACTCTTACATACTTAGTCAATTCAAAGATCAGGTCTATTATGCGCTTATGTATTCTCTCCAAACTCTTTCTTCCCATCCTTGTCACATGCCAAAGTCCTACGACCTGTCTCACTCAAACTTTCGTAAGCATGTGATAGCTATAATATATACAGAGAGGGAATGGATCGGAATTTTCGCTGAATTTCGAATGTTTCAAAAAAAAAGTAATGCTATTCGTACTTTCAAATTATTTTTTCAGAATATTTCTTCTTATATTACAGTCGACGTGACATATTAAATAATATTATGTGTCATATGACATAATAAATTTTAAACTAAAAAGTTAATTATCCAAAAATTTATGTTAACGTAAATATTAATGTTAATAGTAACGTTAATATTAATATTATTGTTAATGTTAACGTTAATATTAACTTTAATGTTATTGTCAATATTAAATTTAATTTTAATTTAATGTTAATGTTAATTTTAATTTTAAAACTTGTCATGTCAACTCCTACGTCAACATGTCACGTCAGCTGTCACATAAGAAAGAATAGTTTGGAGAATCAATTTAGATGGACAAATAGTATTATTCTTTCCGAAATATCATTTGATGTGTCTTTTTGGACTCCACATATTAGTTCAAAATTTTGAATATTTTCCGAATATCTAAATCGGTTGAATGAGATAAGTTGCTTATGAATAGAAAATTTTCTATTTGTTATAGACAATATCATATTCCTACCTAAAACTTTAGTTTTTAAATTTCAAATTTGATGATGACGATATGAATTTGTATTTTTCAAAGATTCTGATTTCTCCTTCTTGATTTTTTCCTGAATATTTCTCATAATATTTTCTTATAATAGAATTTGGATTGAGTGATGGTGATGGTGATAGTGATAGGGGTTTTGTAAGGAGAGGAATATGACGCGGATATATAAGCAAGGGAAATGATATATGGCCTGCAGTTTGTGTTCGTGGACCATGTGTCACGATTCTATTGTCTTCTCTATTTGTTTGGATCCGTTACCGAAATCTCAACCAATGTAAGGTTGACACGTGGCCCGCGGCCACACATTAGTTACAGATCGCGGGCAACATAGTATCGTCCATAACCGAATGGCAAGCACAAACAGAATAAAGTCTTACATTATATGGCACTAGCATAAGACAGTGAAGATGCGGACTATCTATAGACACTCTACTGATTTTTGGAATTGGCTTTGAGCAACGCAATAGTTAAAGTGTATATATATATATATATATGCTAAATGTTTTAAGATGATTCTAAATAATTGTTCAAATATTAGTTTGACAATGTATGCATCTTATTGGTCTTTCTTAGATTGAGATGTTGGAACTCACTTCATAAACGAAGTTGTGAAAAAAAAAAAATTGTATTACATACTAGCAAGATCATTTATGATATTCTAAAGATCCTGTATATATATAAAAGAATAAAAATTAGTTACTCTAAAAAAATATTTTTCTAACATTCTAAGGACTATATTATTGCAGTTTATATGAAATAGGGAGGTCTAAATATAAAATTAGATATTTCACGTTAGTAATATACAAACAGATTAAATTTTTTAGGATTTTAAATTTTTGCCATATGCGATCGCACAATTTGTACATACTAATTTTTTTTTTCCATGCATGATAGCATTACTCACACTGTAGCTTGTTTATACCCTTTTTTTAGCGCCTCGTTGACGAGATTAACTACTTTGATAAAAATTAAGCAATTTGTTTTTCTTACTTGACCGGCACAGTTCAAAATTATACGGAGTGTCATTGTTCCAGAAGCTTATATGATAGACACGTGAAACCTTAATTATAGAACTCCACCAAAATTAATCTTGTACGGCTCTATATATTTAATCTTATTTGTCGTAAGAGTATCAATTTGGTCAATAAAGTTTTATTTATGTTCAAGACCAAAGGATGTATTAACATGTGGAAGATAGTTTCATAGATCGTGATTGAAGCTATATTTCTAATTCTTAGGATAAAGTGCATTTAAATCATTCTTAGATTTGTCTCCTTAGCAAAATAAGACTCGTTAGAAAACTTAAACAGTTTACTCCACCTTAGATTACCCGCTTGAGCAAGAAAGCTCCTACCGTCTATTAGCCGTTAGAAATGATTGTTAATAATTTTTTTAAAAATGAAAAAAAATAAAACTACCTAAAATACTCTTCCTTCCCTACCCCCTACCCCTTCTCTACCAGCACCTCCCTCCCTCCCCCCTCCACCGGCCAGCCACCCCACCCGCCCCTCCACTCCTCCCTCCGCCGGCCAGCCCTCTCCGGTGGTGGGGGCGGGTAGGACTAGCCAGCGGAGAGAGAAGGGGGGGGGGGGGGGGGGGGGGGGGTGGGGGATAAAATTATCTTGTTGAACGTATTTTAACGTCTGTTAACTGTAAGTGTGCAAATTGAACAAATCTGTTAACGACATGATTTTTTTTTCAAACTATGAGTCTTTGATTATATTTTTCACACATTTAAGGAGGGTTTAAATGCACTTTACCCCTAATTTCTTGTGGTTAAAGAAATGTTGTTAATTAAGAAATATCCATTCCAAAAGAGTCAAAATATGTAACTTTACAATGTGTAAAACCTACTATAATGCTATTATGAAATTCTTAAATTTCAAGTACGGAAAAAAATTGTGGTGCAGGACAATTCTTTGTCTATAATTTGTTTTGTTTTTATTAGAATTTAATTTAGTCCTACATCAGAAAACTACTAGAAAATGAGACAATCTCTCCTATATATTTGTTCACTTTTTCTTAAATTGAAAAAACTCCATTATACTGAGTCACTTCTAAACTCAGTATTAGAGCATTGTCTCTTTCTAAGCTAGTTCTTTTGCCGCCTCAAAATCCTAATAATCTCCACCATCAAACCCAGGACTAAACCTTCCTCCATAAACTCTACATTAGGATAGGTGCTTACTACATTGAAAGGAATGAGTGAGATGATAGAAAGGTAGCTAGAAGCTACCGTGTAAGCAAACTCAACAACCGAGGACTTCAATTATAGGTTTTAATTAGCCGAAGAATCTATTGGAATTTCAACCTCGATTCGAGGTTGTGGAAGGCTAGTTTGGATGTCGTGAAGCATCGACTAAAGTTATGACAAAGACGACGGTGGATTGGTAGCTGAATTGGGATTAAAATTGAACCATAATAGCAGCAGTGGAATACCAACTACGGTGAAGCTATATTGGATTTTTGATACTTCGTTCCAAAACATTTTCTGAGGGTCCGGCAGTATAGTGACGGTGTACCGTCAACCGAGATTTGGTTTAGACGTGGGCCCCAAGCCAGCATAATTTTTTTGACCATGTATCTAATTTAGGCACAATAAATGTTGGACTAATTTTAGAATTTTCTAATTCTAAATTAGGGTTTCTTAACCTACATATAAAGGTTAAGGGGAGTTGACAATAAGAAGTTCAAGGGAGAGATTCAGGTAGAAAGTCCACAGGAATATAAGAGAAAGTACGTACTTTGTTCTTAGACTCGCTTTTCGAGATATATTGAAGGAAAGATTTGTTGCTTGAATTTCCTACATATATATACTATCATGATTTCTATATCATTCAAATGAAAATTTTATAAATCTTAATACAACCATAAAATATCTATAATGATTCTATAGTACCTTATCGAATCATCTATCCATAACAAGAGTTTCAATTTTTTTTCAACTACAGTCTTTCATTGGGGTAATCGTGTTTTATTTGGAAAATTGTATCTAACTCTAAAATTCTACCCGTCACTTCATTCATTATGATTGAAACATATCATACCTTCCTTTGTAAACCAAATAAAGCATTGTTATTTCTCTATCCGTTAGGGTTAAGCCTTGTTATTTCTCTATCCATTATGATTGAAACATATCATACCCTCTCGTTAGGGTTAAGTCTCATATAAGAATTCTATTCTGCCAGTCCGATCTACTTGGTCTGTCTAATTGAGATGTCTATCCAAATCCTTACTATCTTAGATAACTAATTACTTTTAAAATACTCTATCAAGTACCTTCTATTCTATGATATAATATAATCCAATTGGTTTTTCAGGCACGAGTATTCGTTCTTCCGAAATACGAAAAAAACGAGAATTCATGGCAATGAGTTCAAGAAGAAGGATTGACTTCAATTTTTGAGTTCCAAGGACGATAGATAAGAGCAAAAAAAATTCAAGCAGTGGTGGATTGATATTCTAATACAATATCCTATTGCATGCTCGTTCGGTACAATAACGTAACCAGGAGTACGTATACATGTCAGCTACGTATCAAGTGAGCTACAGCTCGGCTCGAATACGTATAATTGTCTTAGTGTTTTAATTATATCTATCAATCAATTATAAATATTTCTATCTCAATCCACAGGATAAGTAACATCAATAATTAACTGAATATGTCATGGTCTGCAGTCCAATAATATATATATCACTACACCAAAATAGTCATTTTGGAACACTAGGCGTTTTTCAATCTGGAACACTTATTTACCGTACCTAGGTTTTGGAACGGACAAAAACAGTGCCAAAATAAAAAAGCGTTCCAAATATTTTATTTTTTATTTTTAATAAAAATTATTTATTCTGGAACACACCCAAACCATTCCAAATGAAACTTTAAACACAAATTAAATCACGTGCTTTTCACGTGTATTTAGCAAAAAGCGTACAAGTTTCCTGTCACATATCCTTTCTCTTTCCTTTTTTTTTTTTCACATTTCCCTCTATCAAATTCTCTGGCGGGAACTAAAAACTCGCCTCCTCACAACGCGGGATCTCGTCTGAGATCACCGACAGGATCACGACGTTGGGATCACGACGTTTGGATCACGACCGTCCTCGTCTCTCTATCGTCATCGTCGGATCATCGTCGGATCTCTCGTCCGTCTTCGTCTCGCGTCCACGTCTCGCTGTCCTCGGCTCTTCCTGTCCTTGTCTCTCGCCGTCCTCACACTCGCTTGAAACCCTAAGGTATTTGTATGCTCTCTTTTTTATGCGTATGATTGAAATCTATGATTATTTTGAAACCCTAACATATTTGTATGCCCTTTTTATTTTTGGTTTATTTGCAAAATATTGTGTTTCTTCTTTGGTATTTTTTGTTAGTAGGTAGTTCCGGAGAAACATTGTGATTCTTCTTTGGTAGGAATTTTTCAACTAATTCTGACGGTTAAATTAATGTTCTGTTCCCAAGTAGACTACTTTTGTTCGACTAATTTTGATGGTTAAATTAATTTTTCAACTAATTCTTCATGTGTACTATGTGATTGCAAAAAAAAAGTTCCTGTCCGACTGCAACTTGTCGGACATGCATGCTATTTGTGTTGTTGTCTATCATATAGAATTAGTTATAGGCACTTCAAAGTTTCTGATGGCGTCAAAAAGTCATCAGACTTGGTAGAAATATAAAATCAAAATTGTTGAGGAGGTTCTATGAGCAAGGATACATCAAGAAAAAGGAACCTTGTCCATGTAGAATAAGTTTAGACATCCTGTTACATGTCAGACACACTATTTATATATATTTTATGTTATACTACTAGTCTAGGACAAGAGATGTATTCAGTAGGTGTAGCTTGTTGTATCATTGCTGCTTGATGGTTATGGAGTAAGATTGAAATAATGCTTGAATGATAACATCTAACTTATTACAAATTACGATTTGTAGATGTGTTATAATCAAAATTTTGTTTAATTTCTTAAGATAAAATTTACCTTCTGTTGAATCACTATAATACTATATAGAATCTTCTTATGAAAATGGAGTTTGGTATGCTAGGAATATACTATGTATAGTGAGAGGAGTATGCCTGGCTATGCTTTTCAATATGGTCTTCTTTTGATTTATTTGTTATCACACATTATAATAACAAGAAATAATTTTGTTATTTTCACTTTCATATTGTTTTTACTTTCATATTTTCATTGAATGAATAAGTTATTCTGAACTGAACATCAAAAGATGTCTTTTAATCCAATGAAAGATGTCTCATTGCATTTCTTCAGCCGCCTCGGCTGTGTATATTAGATTTCTCAACAACAACTAAGGGCTTTTAAGGCTACAAAATTATTGGTAACAATGGGTACTTTATGATGGACCCATGGTGTTGTCCCTGCATCATTAGTAATTTGCCATGGTGTATGGAATATTTGGTATTGTACTCTAAATTCTTGTGTGATACATGACCTGATCTATTTGTTGTCAAGCAGCTATTTTGTTGTTGTTGTTGTTAACTACTTCTCGTCCCAGAAGTACTCTCTTTAAGTACTCTTGTTGACAAATACTTGTGTTCAGTCTGGTCGACAGTTTTTACTGAGAAATTCATTATGATGCTGTTTTGTCACTGTGATTATGCACAGCTGCAACTCAAGTATGTATGCATATTATCATCATCACATGAGTTATGTTTATATTATTTTTTCCTCTCTTTTATTTATCATTATTTCTATCTTTGTTTTTTTAATATATGCAAATGACTTTGATAGCCTGATTCTTCTATATGCATATTTTTGTATCATCATATTGTATTTTGAATAAACAGACTTTCTTTCATTGCACGATGACTTCGAGTGTTGTCGACACATCTAACCAGCGGGAAGAAGATCCCATATCAATGGAAGTCAATCAAAAGCTAACATCTAAGAAGAGCATTGAATTTAATCATCTTGGACAAGCAGTTGGACCCAACGCAACTCACTTTAAGAGTCAAGTTGGTAAATACGTGAAGACATATGTGCCTATCAGGTATACAAGTTGGCTAAAGGTACCTAAGACCAACAAGGATGATGTTTGGAATGAGATAGTGGTAAGAAAAACAAGAATTCTATTACTTTCTTGTCATTGTTATATTTTTTTTTTGATATACATACTTATTAGCCATATATAGACTGAACCCACTTACCTTATAAGTTTATAACATATATCTCATCTTTGTTCGATATTTCTACTTCATGCTTTTCTCTCTTGGTAGATGGTCGACAGAGGGCCTGTAATTCGTAACCACTTGACATGAAGTCATGTGGTAGCAGACTAGCATGAAGTCCTATTTGTATTCAGCTAATTGGTAACCACCTGACACATCTTGAGGTAGAAATGTTGTGCCAATAGGTTTAGTTGGTCAACTGTATAACATTTTGGTTGGACGAGTAGATATTTTCCAGACACACGACTGGATATTGACACAAGACAATGATATCACACATTTTGTTCTACACACGGACTACCAACATACACACAAAGCACACATGAATATCTCTCTTGTTGTTGCTCTTCCTACATAGCTACTACTGTTGAAGTCTTCACTTCTGAATGGATCTGCATGTACTTGATTGTTCCTGTGTATATGATTACTTATCTATAATTTCAACCTTTTGTGTTTAATGCTAGCAAAGTACACTTCATACAGTTTATCTTACGTACCTTAACCTTTTGGCAATGTCTTTGGAAAACCCATTTGTTTTTGTTGGAAGATTAAATCTGATGTCTTTGCTCATTTGCATTTCAATGAAAGTCTTCTCGAGTTTTATCGGTTTCAGATTGTGGGTTAGTCTGAATCTGAATACGAAAAAGTCCATATTCTGGTTTCAGATTGTGGGTGTACCACTGACTCATTGCCAAGGAGGAAAGGGGCAGGAGTCGTAGATCAGTTTTGAAATTGCGCATGAGTATCAGAGGTGTTAATTAGATCGGAAGACCAATTACTGAAACAACAAAGCTATAAATCTTACTTTGGGATATTTCTACTGACTTGTATCCCACAGCCTTAGTAGATAGGGTGTAGGGGTATTGTAGGTATAATCTGTTGTTCATAATTGCTTCTTAGCCAAAAAGGGTCACCATTGATGTGTAATGGTAACTTATATCTGTAGCACTATCTCCACCTCAAGCAGGAGCACCTGATCTTTTATAGTTATATGATTATCACGATGATTCAGAAAGCAAATCTAAGCCTCTCATTCTTTCCTTTTCCTCTTATGTTGTTCTTTTGTTTTTTCCGTCTTTTCTTTTCTTCCTTTTACTTTTCCCAATTTTGTTTTAGCACATTGATATTATTTCCACTCAACATCTGCCACTCATTGTTTATGCGGTGGTAAATTCTTTTTAAAATGAAACACTTATTTTCTCCAATTTCTTTCTTTTTCCGATTCTATTTTGCCCTTTTGTTTATTTATTCGCATTTAGCGGACCATGGTTCCTTAGCACATTGTTGGGTACTTCAAAGTTTTCAACTGGTAAGCAATTATTTAATTTAGCACCTTGAGATTATTTTTGGCCAATCTGGTAGTCTTTGTTTTGTGGTGGTAATTTGTTGTTGGAACATTGCTGGTAAGAAGTTTGCTGTTTCCAAGAACACTGATGTCTTAAGGTGTTTATTTCTACTTTATTTCTGTCTAACTTAATATTGTGGCTGTTAAAACACTTTGATCCGTGGTCAACTAAATCTCATGTCACCAACATCTATGTTGTAGCAGGGGTTCTACCGTATCAAGATTGTACATAATTCTTACATATCAGAGAATCTTACCGTGCAATACTTACATGCAACCTAACACACTCCTAGGACCTACTTAACCTAAATAAGTATCTAGTGGAAGCATTTGCATATCTGTACGATCATTTATCTATGGACAACATTAATGAAAGTCTACTGTATAAGAGTATTCATGGATTTTACATATTATAATTATTAGATGATGGGAGCATCGACTCCATTCATTCATCTTTACATAGCCTTTTCTGAATCCATAAATTAGTTTCTAGGTAGATGACTTGAATCCTGCTTGAGGTATGATCTTTGTATGATAGTGCTACAGATATAAGTTACCAGCCATGACCGTAACTACATTGTCATATATCCTGTGCCTCAATTCACTTGTTAAGACACATGGTATTGTCATCACTCATACATTATTATGGCTCCACAACATCAAATTTTTTTTGTTATGATTTGTTGTCACCCCATGGCATAATGTTGGTTATATTATGTTGCTGATTCAATATCCTCTCAACAAGAGGGGATGCCATCTTCACTATTAGTAATATATGTTTGTATAATTTTGTATAGAGTATAGCATAGTGCTATTGAATTTTCTCATCACTAATAAATTTGACATGTCTTGTACACTATGGTAGGTACGGTTTTATTTAAGTTATCATGATAGTGATATTCACCAGTTAATGTGCAATATTTTTCTAAACCAAAACTAGGGGGATCTAGTGAATCCGTTGTCTTCATTATTCCACTGGACTTCCAAATCTTTACTAATGGTTATGACACATATTCAGGTCTTGATCTCATCCACAAGAAATTGATTCCAATCAGAGTTGCTGACCAAATCTTTACTAATTGGGACAATTTTCTTGTTTATTTGTGTTCATATTTTATTTATTTATGACTCCACTGTTGATAATAATCCTAGGATTAGCAATTAGAATCTTTGTAAAGATGCAAGACTAATATTTACCTTACATTTAATCTTTGGTGGCTGTAAAAAGGAAATTCTTTAGCCACTGTAATTAGATCAGGTGCTTCTGCAAACTTTTCCCTTTTACTATCCTTTCGGAAGGGAAGAATAAGATTAAAAAATTTATTTGTTTGAGTTATTTCCTCCATATATCCATCTTCTATGTATATATCTGCTTATTATGCTTATTCTCTCTTTCTATCATTAGATGCATCTTGTCTGCTTATTTTGCCATTTATTTGAGTTATTTCCTCTATATATCCTTTCCAACTGCTTCCAATTGCAGTGCAGGCTCTGAAGGCTTTCCCTTATGAGATCTACAAATATTCTTTGTTTGCTATTTAGGCTTTGAAATCTTCCTGTTTAGAAGTATAGATCACTGTGAACATGGATACAACTATTTTTTTGCCTATTGTTGATTTATTTGTACATAATATTTCCTAGAGTCCAATATAACAGGTTTGAACATCAGGTCTATAGAATATTATTTGATTTCAAACTCCAATATGGCACATACCAACAGACAGATTTCCTTGATTAGATGATTCCAACTCTGCTGTCATCGGGGATGCAGGCACAATGGGATATTGTAATTAAACTAGTTATTTGGTGAAGACACGAGCAAAGTGAGATTGAGGAATAAGTGACCAGTGAGCAAAGTGGACAAAGGAAGAAAATAAATGCCATCAATTGTTCCTTTTCTTCTCAACTAAATTTAATTATCATGTGTTGTGTATCATATCTCAACTCTGTTTCCTAATTGCAGTACTTATATCATTACTTTAGTGAGTTTAGGTGGCATCTATTTGTTGACGGGAAGAATCAGTTTTTTTAATGCTACATGTTTTAATTTCAGTATGGCTTTTGGGTAAAGATCTTTACTTTCTGCCCTTGATTGCCTTCGAATATGTTTTTGAATTCATTTTGAATGACATTTTTTGGGTATATTGACTGATCACTCAGATAGAATTTATTTTGAATGTCATTTTTTTAGACATGTCTACTAATATAGCTATTTTGCTTTGTAGGACCTGTAGTGACTTAAATTATGATTGCTTTAAGAGAAATTGGGACATACAAAGATTCCTTAGATCCCAGGTAAAGTGCCTTCCTCCTTGTGTTGCAATGTTTTTTTTTATATGGTGTTGCTTTCATTGGGTGCATTAAAATTATATTGTCAATTTTAAGAGGAGACATGGAGCTGATGGTGATTTGGGGACAAAAGAGAGACTACTATATGCATGCTTTGCTTCTTTTTTCATTTTGTGATATTGATGTGGATATATGCTCCCTCCCTTTGTTTTGAATCTTCATATTGCCCACTGCCAATGACAACAGTAATAGTATACGATCTTATTATGGGAGATGTTGTTGATGGCCATATGTATGCTTTGCCCACTCCCTTCTCTTTCTTATTGCATATTCTTAAACAAAACTATTTATCACCCACTGCCAAAAGCATGTTGTATATATAATAGAAAAGTAAAAGGATGGCTTTGTGGTCAAATTATTTTGCCATGGTTCTAAATAATCTTTGAAATGTCTACAGGTTGTCACATTTTTTGCTTCCTCGGTAATCATCGCTCTAGGCCTCCGGTTACTAACAAGAACGTCACGTGTCAGAGGAATGGAAGAGGAATTGTTTTCACAGCTCTTAGATATTATTTTAGCATTATAGTTAGTTTAGTAAAGTTGTATTAACAATATTTATGTAAGACATTTTGATTTTATTAGTCTATGTAGCTTTAACATGAACTATTTTGCATGTACTTGTGCTAAGTTGTTTACTCTCATTTATATTTTAATGAGTTACATTCATAAAATCTTATGATTACAAGATATTGTCAATTGCCATTTTGTTACAAACTTCTTTAGATTTTCTTGAAATGTTACAGGTTGTGTAATTCATAGCATAACAACTTATGTTGTAATATATTGTCTATATATTATTTACGATGTGGACAACGAAATGGGAACAAAATTTATGTTCTTCACACACTCGAACATTTTTTAGCTGCTCCAACACTAATTGGTGCAAAAAATAATTTGAAACTCTTTGTTAGGAACACTTTCCTATTGGAACACTTTTTAATCGTTACAGTAAATGGGCCAAAAAAAAATCTAAAACACTTTGTTAGGAACGCATTTATGGTGTTCCAAAATTAGAACACATTTTAGCCGTTACAGGCTTACAGCATGAAAAACACAAAAACAAATCTATAACACTTTGTTAGGCACGCTTTATTGATGTTCCAAATCTAGAACGACTTTAAACCGTTCCAATATATGATACTTGGAACACTTTAATTCCGTTCCAGGCAATTTGGCAGCCCATAAATAGGCACGGAATATAGGTGTTCCAAAAATTATTTGAACAGAATTCCTCCGTTCCAAAATGGCTATTTTGGTGTTGTGTTCGATCAGACCCGAAGAATAATATGGGTCAACAAAATAAGACTAAATAGCATAATAGAAATAATGAATAAATATAAAAGTATGATGAAATACCTTATCTAGATACAACAATACATCCATGATCAGCGGTCTCTCTCTACATAACCAACTACCTGGAGAAATCACCAGGTCCACTGGGGACATAGTAAAGTACAGAAAAATATGCCAAGTAACAGTAAAAAGAATATATATATAATGAAGGATAACTACCGTAACCATCTAAGTGCAAATATGCAGTTGAGGGCAATCCTAATACCAGGTCCAGCCGTACAGATAATAACCCATGGCACCGTGCTGTGATACCGATGGACGAACAAGTAAACAATACCATGGTTCTGCTACAGAGACCATGTCCACGAGTAAAATAATCAAGTCCCAAATATGAAAGCATGATCACGAGTATAGACGACCAGATATTTTGGTAGAGTCCTTCCCTCCCCATGCTCTAAAACTATCCAATCAAGTCAAGTATGAATCATGTACCAATAACAAGTGATGTGAGCTAGTACTACATGCTATCACAGAGTTCATAGCCATGAATATCTCATGTCAGACTCCATATCATATCATCATCATCCATCATATCCGTGTCTTGTGGTACATCGTGTCAGTGAACACGAACATGAAATATCGTAATGCCTAGGGTTGATATCCGATGTCAATATACTAACATTGACACCCCAATCAATTCGGACGCTAAGTATCAACTAACCCTATCTCCTCAATGATCATGAATGAGAAAATAAATATGCAACCATAAAAGGAAAGAATAAAGGTACTGAAATATTGGCAAGGTATACTTGCCTGTAACCTCTGACTGCGCGTTTGTCTGACCAACTCCAAAGTCCTCGCTACTTCCATCGCGTAGCCTATAATAATTATTCTACCGTTAATAATACACTAATAACTGTTGGAACCCTAGTGGGGGGTAAATAGGGTCAAGCTAACTAATCAAGCACTTAACACAAGTTAATGGGCAATTTAAAAATATAAGTGCAAGAGAAGAAGCAAAACAATACCGACACCCGATGTATCCTGGTATCCTCGCAAGGGGCACTCCAGTCCCGAAACTCTCTCCGAATTTAATCCACTGTTATCGCAAATAGTACAACGTGAGTTTTCATACAAAGGTTCACCAACTTCTTACGCGAGAGCTTTAGTCTGAAGGCCTCTCCGACTTCAACCGAGAGTTTGGATACGAAGACTCTCCAACTTCAACCGAGAGTTTGGATACGAAGACTCTCCAACTTCAACCTTTCACAATAGGTTTTGATCTCCTTATATAACAAGATGAAGATCTTACTTTTCAACTCAATAACTCTAACACAATTTGTGGATGGAAAATGAAAGCTTTGTAGAATTGTTTGTGGATAGGCTTTGGTGGTTTAGAAATTTTTAGGCTCAAAGCATCAATCTTGAATGAAGGGGCTCAAGGCTATTTATAACCAAAACATTGAAAAGAGCTCAATGGCAACTTTTCAGTCAGCGAACGGTATACCGTCGGTACGAATCGGTGTACCGTCGGTATACCGGTCTGGAATGCAACAACTAGAAATATAGCCATTGTGATCATTAAATGTTTGAAATCCGACCGTTGAATTTTTAAGATTACTGAATCGGTATACCGTCGGTGTAGACCGGTATACCGTCGGTATACCGATTTTGTAGACAGAAACTTTCTGTGAACAAAAATTGGTATACCGTCGGTATAGACCGGTATACCGTCGGTATGCCAATTTTCATCCAAAAATGGTCCTGGGCTAATTTCTATCCTAGTTTTCGATTTTGCCATCCATTTCTTGTGTTTATAATTATTTCTAAGTCTCATTACAGACTCCAGATATACTGTAGTAGGTGCAGGCTTCTTCAGAGTCTTGAAATGACGATGGCATGGTATGGCTTCTTTCTTTGATAGATGTTGGATTCTTCCTTGACATCAGCTGTCCAAAGATATCCAGCGGAACCCCCGAGTGCGTGGCTCTGGAGATGTCGTCGGGTGGTTCAGAAAAATTTTGTGGGATCCGTTGTCTTTGGCCCACCATGATTTTTTTATTGCATATGTCCACACTGATCTTGCTTATTGCTTTTCTACATGTACATGTTAGACAAACAAAGCAATATACATGTAGCAAATATGATAAGATAAATCACAGTAGGACAATGCTAAGTTTAAGTTTAAGAGCTATAGTGATAGCATAAATATTAGTGAGATCATGATGTTAAACTTAATTGAATAACCATAATCAAAATATAGTTTTGATTTTGGTAACTCAATTAAATTTACGATATACATAATAAAAACTCATATCACTAATATGTAAAATAATAAGCACATATCACCAAAGGTTTAAGTATAAGTAGAAATGCTATAGTGATAGTATGCAGATTAGTGATAATGAAATACTAAACTTAACAGATTAACCATATTAAAAAAATGATACAATCATTGGGCCAACAATATTCTCCCCCTTTTTGATTATGGCAAAACGATTAAGTTTAGTATGGATACAATAGATGCATGTATCACTAATATACAAAAGACATAAGCAATATCACTAAAAGCATACTACTTCGATTACTTATAAATACATACTTAAACTTACTTCTCTCCCTTTGACATGATCAAAAAGAGGCTCTCCCGTACGAAGAGATAAAATAAAATCAATCTCAAGCATAGAAATCAGAGCATGGGAAAGTCATAGACAATCATGATCAAGATATACTAATAAAAAATAATGGAAGAAGGTTGTAATGACAAGTTTATAAAGCTACATTGCCAATATAGAACATCAAATTTTTAAAAGAAGCATGTCAAAACACAATATAGTTGGTAAAACAAATAAAATTGAAAAACAGTCAAAAAATAGTTTTACCAACTTGAAATCCAAGAAAGAAACTCCAAAACATAATATTATATGAATTAAAACTTTAGTTTTGGAAGGAAGCGATATACCAATTGAAATAAAAGATTTCAATCAAGGATTTCAGTCAAAAGCCCATAAGGATTAGATAATTGCAAAATAATTGATAAAAAAAATACCACTTGAGATAGTTGGAAGATATAAACTTAATACCAATTGAAATATAAACTTGAAGCATTGATCAAAAAGCCATTTGAAAGTCAAAATTGTCCACAAATAAATAGTGGAACAAATAATGAATGATCAGTGAAATAGAGCAATTGATATAAAATACTCTTTTTATTTGCAAAATATATGTGCTTACCCAAGTTAATGCATTTAAACTCAATTATCTTATCATGCTATGTGAAAATCCTTTAGATAAACATGAAGGTAAAGAAAAAAAATACTTGAGAAAGAGACATTCAGTCCACTTGAATGCTCCCCCTCAAAAGTATTACCAATATAGATAAACAAGAATTTTAGGTAAGTCCTCAATAATAAAAGCCAAATCAATTAAGCATATAAGGAAAGCCAAAACAATGAAAGCACAATAGTCATCAAGATAAGATATGAAAGTCAATATTAACAAGATGACTTATTTAATCCATATAAAAGAGAGAGATAAATAATAAAGACACTTGCATACACTCTCATAAATCCTTCACAAATAAAAATATCATGGCCTCAATCAATATGATATGAAATAGAAGAAAATATGACTCCATGATGAACTAGGTATATGACATATTACAGGGTATAAATGAATTGAATTAATTAATTTGCTCCCCCTCAAAATATGCATTTAGTTCCAAAGCTGTCACGCCTCAGTACCGAAATACGGGGACGGACTAGGCCAGCTACTCCATATGAGGTACGTAACGTCATACGGCGATCGTGGCTGTCGAGAGACTAGGGGGTACATGCTACAATCAAGTCTCCTATGGTCCCACAGAGTTCTATGTCTCAATCAATTAAGTCAAATCAGCAATTAAATGAACATTAAAGATAAAGAGTAAGGCGTCCCTGACGCTTCATCAAAATGATCATGAGAGACTAGCTTTATAATTTAGCTATCTCAGAGAGTCAGGAGTACAAAATTATACACAGCTGCAGTCTGTTTAATTACAATTATGTACTGACACAAAATATCAAGTAATCCGGCTGACAGGTGCCGGTGGCTAAACGCCGCAAAAGTATAAGCAGGAGTGGTGGAGAAGAAAACCCACTCGAGTCCTCGAACCGCCATGCTCCTAGTATGGACCATGGATGTCAGAGAGGAAGATCGTGTCCTCTAGCTCTGCTACGAGATCTGGCCAAACAACACCAGCGGGGTCAGCCCCGAATAGCAAGTACCGCCAAAGGGGCACAAGAGTTAAGATTAAAAACCCAACTAATAGAATGACTGATAATAGTAATACTTATGCTACTATTATAGGGTAGCGCAACATCCTCGAACCCATATGGCACCCTTACAACCAAACAAGGACAAAAGGTGCCGCATGGAGTCGGGACGTGTCGTACTCTATAACTTTCACATAAGTTAAAAAGGTATAAACCATAAAATCTCCTGATCGTGACTTCGGTCGATAGCCTATCGCAGCACAATAACCAACCCAACAATCAAACAAGAACATGGGTTGGATCATGTACCATGATAGACCATGTTCCTCAGTCATTCACAGAAGTAGCACTTCACAACCAGAATAAGTCTTCCGTTCATAACTTCGGTCCACAGCCTGTCATAGTACGATAACCAACCCAACAATCAAACAAGAACATGGGTTGGATCACGTACCACAACAGTCCGCTTCCCTCGGTTATTCGCGGAAGGTAAATAGGAAACATGCAAGTCGTTTTCACGGCCAATCAAGTCTACGAGTTTCTAATGGAACGAGGTTATCCTCGCGTCATATTATTAGAAAATCCTCAGATCGTATCTTTCCAGCAAGGCTAGCCAACCCAGGGGTTCGCGTAGACAGGTGTCATGGAGCACAGGTCCCTTGTGAGGCCACCTTGCCAAGACATATAATATATAGCAGGAATTAATCGGATACAGTCATCCACTCGTTGCGGATGACACAGTATCCGTGGAGACCAGCCGGCACGCCAAGACAATATCTCAGGACGACTGGTGTAACACGATCTCGGGACTCTGCCCACCCCATGCATCTAGTATATTCAGTTGCCTAGTTTAACCCTAGGTGAAATCTTGGACTCTCATGCTGTGGCCTGCATGATTATCCTCCTAAAGTCGTACTTTAGTACGAGTACCCTAAGTGAGGATCCATGTCAATCAGTATGTCAACATGTGCTACCCTCCTTAGTGTAATGCATCATTACAAATACGCCACGTGGAGTTACGAGTCATTTGTCGAGCATAAACAAGAACTGGGACATTCAGGTACATGTATCAGGTAGGAACACTTTGTTCTCCGGGGTCACATCAGTGCTCATATCATGCTCGGGACAAAAGGCGTACGCACAACAAGGCATCGTGCGTGAAAAGTCACGCAAGCTTACACAAGTCAGCGTGCGTAAAAATTCACGCAGGCTCAAGGGAAAGAGCTGCGTGAAAAGTCACGGAAGCTCAAGGGAAAGAGCTGCGTGAAAAGTCACGCAAGCTCAAGGGAGAGTGCTGCGTGAAAGGTCACGCAGACTCAAGGGAAGAGCTGTGTGAAAGGTCACGCAAGCTCAAGGGAAAGAGCTGCGTAAAAAGTCACGCAAGCTCAAGGGAGAGTGCTGCGTGAAAAGTCATGCAGACTCAAGGGAAGAGCTGTGTGAAAAGTCACGCAAGCTCAAGGGAAAAGCAGCGTAAAAAGTCACGCAAGCTCAAGGGAGACACGCTTCCAACAGGAAACGTACCTAAGTCTGCGTACGCAGCGCTAAAGAGCGCACGTAGCTCAGTATGCGTGAGCTAAGAAGCTCTGCACACTGCTCACTGTCTTCTCCAAACAGCAAGAACACTATGGCAGAACCCAAAACTTCAAAAACAACATAACTTGGTCATCCGTCCTCCAAATCCGGATTTCCAAAGTTCTAACTTGGGTGAAATGGAATTCTCTTCCACATAGAAGCATCAAAAACCCATAAAATCCAACTAAAGTAGATCAAACCATGCAAAATCCGAAAATGATTAAAACTTAGATCTACAAAAATCAAAGCTTCAAAATAGAAATTTTCAAGTTCTAAACTAGTATAGATTGAGGAGAAGAACATGTTTTGGCAAATAGTTTTGTAAGAATCATTAACAAAATAATGGATCATTCTCTTGAGCAAGTTGGTACTTGCCTTGGTTGGTGGAGGAAGTAAATGAGAAGAAGTAAATGAGAGGAGAGAGAAGGAGATGAGTTATATATATAGAATTCTTGGACCCATGGGTTCATGATGAACCAAAGGGTTCATGATGACCCATTGGTGAACCAAGAATAGGTTACCCAAATGAGCCAAAACTGTAGGCCCAAATGCAGAAAATATATTAGGAAATAATATTTTGTCGAATATTTTTGGGAAATGCATGAAGAAATACAGCATAATAGATATAGTATAAATTCAAGGTAAATACAATTTATCGGTTTACGTATTAAAATACGTATTCCAGGATTGGGGAGTGACAAAAGCACTTATAGCATAAAATATATAACTAAAGAATTTGGAGGATAAATCAACTATGGATTTCTCTCCTTTGCTCAATGCATATAAGGCTACAATATCGTCAAAAGATGAATAATATCATCCTTAGTCAAGAAGAGATATCTAATTAATAGCCGCTAAAGATGAAATATTATAGAAATATTCCAATTAAGCACGTATAATCAAAAGATGGCATACATTAATCTATATAGAAGGATCTCATATTTAAATATGATAGATCAATGTATGTTATCCTTTGAGAAAATGTCATCATAAAAAAGAATAAAATCAATTAAGAACAATCATGATGATAGACAAAATATAGCTCAAAAATAAAATAAAAATAAAACTCAAATATCATGTCCATGATTATCTAATTAAGAAAGAATCAACCAATTTATTACTTTACATTTCACCATATATGTACCCATCAACGGGTAAAATCCAAACCTTGCTAATGGTAAATAATAATCCATAAATTTCAAATAGCAAAGGCCCATATGTAGCAATTCATGAGTAGTCAAAGTTGAGTAATAAATTAGTTTGATAATCACATAATAAGATAATATAGGACTACTCAACCATTAGGATCTTTTATCAATAAAAATAAATAAATTAAACATGATCCAACAAATCTCATAAAGAAAATCCCAAATCCATATTTATGATAAAATCTCATAAATCAATAAAAAATATGGAAAAGAGTCATTCTCATTTAAATGATTGCAAATATAATAAAAAAGAGATGTAAATGATAATACGATAAAATCATGACTCAAAATAAGAAAAATTTAAGCGATACTAATGACTAGTATGGAAGAAAGTTAAACTAAGGAATCACAAACCTCTTTTGAAAAACAACATCAAATCAACTGTTTGTCAAACTAGTTTTAGAGAACAAGATATACGTATCTAAAATAGAATACAAATCACATCAAGACAATTCATACATCTTGTTTTTGGAAACTAATATATCATATATAGATTGAAACAAAAAATAATAGCTAGAAGAGTGAATGTGAACATAGATTATATAACTTAACAATATATCATAACTAAGCAAGCTACATAACTAAGTAAGATTAATGAGGTAAGTCATTAACAAGATAAAAGTGCTCATTAAATCTTAAGTCACAAACACTAAAGATACTTGCTTAACCATACAGTTCACAATTAAGGACATTCATTTTGAATAATCAAAATAATTTATAGACTCTTTATTAAGCAATGATAAAAGCAAGAAGATAGCAAACAAAAATGAACTAACTCTTATCAAAATATGGCTGAAAAGATATTCATAAAAATAATAAAATAAATCGCTTTGCCAAGTATTGAGATTGGTCCAGGATAACGAAATAATAGATCAATCTAGAGAATGCAAAATATTATAGCCATTATGACATAAGTGTATTCTCTAGAAATAGAAAATCTCAACATAAAAGCTCAAACCATAGTAGCTAAAGTCATGAGAAATATGATGTAACAATTACATGTATTCTCATGTGCTACAAAAATATCATTGTGCAACAATAATTTAAGAAAACATAGTATCCAAAGAATGAGCAATGAAAGATTATTAAGATCAAGAAAACTAAATGTGCTAAAGGTATCAAGAAGTACATTTTTTAAAGAGCTTTTATAGTGCACCATAGTAAATTATAAAGATACAAACTAGAAAATGTGCACTAATTAAGGAGGTAAATTTAACATGCAAGGTAAAGAACAAAACTATTTGATCCTTAATAGAACATCCATAATTAGTCATGAGCAAGACATTAATAAACATTTTCTCTCAACATCCTAACTTAAAGGTATAAAACAAATAAATATCAAAAGTTAGGAATCATTTATATATATGAAACTATATATATCACGAATAGGCATACATGAAAAGATCAAAAATCAATTAAGAACATGTATCCATAATGCCAACCAAAAAGGCAAGAAGATATCATCAAAAGAAGAGTTTAAGGAAGAAGCTAATTAATTCAAGAAGCACAAAGTTGGTCAAAGGAATCAATAGCTAAAGTATGAGATAAGCACAAGTTTGAAGGTAATAAGTATAATTAAATACTCTTCAAGTCAATATAAAACTTTAGCTTAACTCATATGTCCACATAAAGATATTCATACAAAAATACATATCAACATAAGAAATACATGATCTACATGTAAATGGAAATTTAATGAATATAGTCATGTATCCTTAATGAATGTTTGAAAAAAAATTATCACAAATTCAAAACACATATAAATAAGCTTTATTGACAAAGACATAATTGATTCATAAGAGGTTTAATCAAAATAAAATATGAGAATCAATAATGAATATATTATATAAACACATGGTTAAAATGGAAGTATAAGTGTATACTTGTCAAGTGATAAGAAGCTTGTGCTAAACACATATATTCACAAATACCGATTAATGTAAATATGACATATTAAAAATAAATCGACAAAAAGTAACTATCTCAGAAATTTTAAAGACGGAGAGTTAAAATCATATTAACTCAAATCAAAACCAAGCTCCTATGGACTAGAGTGATATGCATGCTTAATAAATAAAGATTAAGAATAACGAGCATGCATATATAAATGTGTCACACTAATAGAAAATAAGTGATAAACTACATAGTGTGAACTAATCATTTAAGCCGAGTAACTAGTCATGCTAGATAAAAGAATTAATAAAAAAATTAACTAAGCATGCTAGTATTATATCTCACATTGATTTATAAAAAGGCAACTTATGGATATCAATGTGAGCTAGTAGCAAGACATCAAGAGAAACATGCTAGATTCTACAAATATAAACAATTTAAAGAGAATCGTTTAGCATATTACCAAAGTGGCTCTAGTGGCCACGCTTGTGTTGGTGCAATTGCTTGGAAGATAACCTTTGAGCTTTGTAACCACCAACACGGTCCTCGGTGCTATGTTCTGATATAAAAAGCTCCACCTACAATATTAGGTGAAGACTTTGGTATCCAAATAAACTTGGATCCATATTTGTTAGCTTTAGGGACCCATATACTATTTACTCTAGCATTGGTAGAAAAACTCCTACGAATAGGACAAGTTAAGCTCAAGTGTCCAATGCGAGAGCAATAGAAGCACCTAATACTAGTGTGTGCACATGTATCGGAATGAGTATGATTATGAACATGTGACATACTAGAATGATGAACTAGAGTGAGCATGCATGAATTTGATCTTAAGAATATCATGTTCTAATAACAAATCATTTTAGAAACAAGTAAGAGAATCAAATTTAGCATTTAAAGCATAATTCTCTTTTTTAAATAATTCAATTCTAGAAATAAAATCATCATTTTGTTTCTTTAAAGCGTCAATAGAAGAATTATGCAAATGAGATAACTCATGTGTTTGACTCTTGAGATCTTCTATGGATGATGAAAGAGATTTAATTTTCAAAATTAAAGCCTCATTCAAACTCTTTAAAGAAGCACAAGATGAGTTGTGAGACTCAAGTCTAAATAATAAATCATTGTTTTTATTTCTCAAAAACTCATTTGCTTCTTCTAAATGAACAACCTTTTCAAAAAGTTCTTCATTTGTAGAATGAAGGTTATCAAGAATCTCTAAGGATTGTTTATCCATGGCTTTCCACTTAGAGCATTTCTTGCATTTAGAAGAAACATGATTGTCTATGCTACTAGAGATATAACCCTCTTTATCGGAGGAGGAATAAGATGCCATAGAAAAATAACAAGGATCTACTCTAAGGATGTTAAGCCTAAAAATAGAGTCCTTGCTCTGATATCAATTGTAGGAACCCTAAGTGGGGTGAATAGGGTCAAGCTAACTAATCAAGCACCTAACATAAGCTAATGGGCAATTTAAAAATATAAATGCAAGAGAAGAAGCAAAACAATACTGATACCCGATGTATCCTGGTATCCTCCTAAGGGGCACTCCAGTCCCAGAACTCTCTCCGAATTTAATCCACTATTATCGTAAATAGTACAACGTGAGTTTTCATATGAAGGCTCACCAACTTCTTACACGGGAGCTTTAGTCCGAAGGCCTCTCCGACATCAACCGATAGTTTGGATACGAAGACTCTACAATTTCAACCGAGAGTTTGGATACGAAGACTCTCTAACTTCTACCGAGAGTTTGGATCCGAAGACTCTCCAACTTCAACCTTTCACAATAGGTTTTGATTTCCTTATATAACAAGATAAAGATCTTACTTTTTAACTCAATAACTCTAACATAATTTATGGATGGTAAATGAAAGCTTTGTAAAATTATTTGTGGATAGGCTTTGGTGGTTTAGAAATTTTTAGGCTCAAAGCATCAACCTTGAATGAAGGGGCTCAAGGCTATTTATAACCAAAGCATTAAAAAGAGCTCAAAGGTAACTTTTCAGTCAGCAAACGGTATACCGTCGGTAAGAATCGGTGTACCGTCGGTATACCGATCTGGAATGCAACGGCTAGAAATATAGCCGTTGGGATTATTAAATGTTCAAAATTCGACCATTGGATTTTCAAGGTTACTGAATCGTTATACCGTCGGTATAGACCGGTATACCGTCGGTATGCCGATTTTGTAGACAGAAACTTTCTGTGAACAAAAATCGGTATACCGTCGGTATAGACCGGTATACCGTCGGTATGCCGATTTTCATCCGAAAATGATCCTGGGCTAATTTCTACCCTAGCTTTCGATTTTGCCATCCATTTTTTGTGTTTACAATTATTCCTAAGACTCGTTACAGACTCCAGATATACTGTAGCAGGTGCAGGCTTCTTCAGAGTCTTGAAATGATGATGGCATGGCATGGCTTCTTTCAGATGTTGGCTTCTTCCTTGACATCAACTGTCCAAAGATATCCAGCGGAACACCCGAGTGCGTGGCTCCGGAGATGTCGTCGGGTGGTTCAGAGAAATCTTGTAGGATCCGTCGTCTTTGGCCCACCATGATTTCTTTATTACATATGTCCACACTGATCTTGCTTATTGCTTTTCTGCATGTACATGTTAGACGAACAAAGCAATATACATGTAACAAATATGATAAGATAAAGCACAGTAGGACAATGCTAAGTTTAAGTATAAGAGCTATAGTGATAGCATAAATATTAGTGAGATCATAATGTTAAACTTAATTGAATAACCATAATCAAAACATAGTTTTGATTTTGGTAACTCAATTAAATTTAAGATATATATAATAAAAACTCATATCACTAATATGTAAAATAATAAGCACATATCACCAAAGGTATAAGTATAAGTAGAAATGCTATAGTGATAGTATGAAGATTAGTGATAATAAAATGCTAAACTTAACAGATTAACCATATTCAAAAACATAATACAATTATTGGGCCAACAATAACTTACTATATACGGACTTACCATATATAGATATAGACCTTAATAATATATTTATACCAAAACTAGTCATATTGACTACTCTACTTAATATAACATATATAGTATTAAATGTACCTATAAAAATAATATATTATTAACATAAAAAATATCACTTTTAATTCTAAAAAGTATTTATAAATATTTTATAATAATAATTAATATATTTTATTCATTCAAAAATATGTGTACAAGTCTTGTATTGATTCTACATCAATACGCATAGAGTTGTTCCATGGTTTGGCTCCTAAAACGATAAATTCTTAATAAACATTAATTCTAAAAAATACTATTAATTATGTAAAAGTAGGTTTTTCTTATCAAAATATACACAACAATTATTTTATAATGGTATACGAAGTTTCAAATTAATTGGACATGTAGAACTCATAGATTTTGGTGTTTCGATAATACAAAAAAATGTCCAGATTTTTAATAAATAGCAAACAAAACTAAAATGCTGCAAAAGTATATGTGTTGGAAAGATTAAGAAGTCTAGTTTCTTATCGAAAATATATGGAAGGTCGAAGTGGCCCGAAAGTTGATGAAAATTGGCTCGTAACAGAACTGGTCTATTTTGGACACCTTTTCGTAGAACGAACACCCCGGCTAAATCGTTTGGAACTGTGCGGGTGGCCAATTGGACATGAAAATAGACACAAAAATCTTTCAAATAATTTTAGTTTTACGAAAAAAGTATGGTTGGAAAGTACATAAAATCCTAGATGCAAAATAGCGGTTTGTGCCTCGAGAATAGACTCTGCGACTGAGTCAAGAGAGACCTCTTGTCATGCCCCGATTTGGGGAATCATTTGCTTCACTTGGATTCACGTTGAATTGTTCGTCCTCGCTAAGACCTGATGTCATACAAGTCTGGAGTTGCACTTGTACAAGGCAAGAACATGCATTGTTGTGTCGTTTCAAAATATTTGAACGTGCACTGTTGTATCGTTTCGAAACTCTTCCGAAATTCTGTCTCGTAGTCATCCACTAACATGCTGCCCTGCTGGAGTGCTACAAACTTCTTCGCTTTTTGCCAACGAACAACTGGTGGAATGAATTGGGCAATAAAGGCCCGTTTGAAGGTCTTCCATGATACCTTTATTTCTGAACTATTACCGTAAAGTGTATGTCTCTGCGAATTCCACTATTCCTGGTCCTTGAGACAAAGTTGTATAGTAATATACTCCACCCTCTTACTGCCTTGTATGTCCAACATCCGAAAGTAGCCCTCCAATGTATTCAAGAAATCCATTACTTCATCCGGTTCTGCCCTTCTGTTGAACTCATTAAAGTCCGATAACTTAAAGCTTGACCTCTTTCGTGTCGACATTTTGTGCTTCTTCGCGGGCACTGTTACCGTCTCTGTCACTGCTGTAGGGCCTAAAAATCAAGTTGTGCCATGAATCTACTAACCAGTGATCAAGTTGCGCCCCAAAAATCAGGTTGCGCCACTGATATGAAGCCCAGAGAATAAACTGCACCGCTGAACAGGTTGCGCCATATATCAGACTGCGCCCAGTCCGATTGTGCCTAAATCTACGTGCCGTCTGATATTTAATAGCCATCATTACCTGATAACACTGACAACTGACACCATAGTGAACGAGGAAAATCTCTTCGAATCCCGTGAATTGTGCTGCTCGAGGGGAGTTGGTTGGCAGCTGTCCTGTACACTTTGTAAGTTGCGCCTAGGCACAATCGAGACAAAATCCTTAGTTGCGTCTAGGCGCAATCTGAATGACTTCTGCTCAAAAGCTGCCATGTTTCTAGGCACGGCTCAATCAGGCGCAGTTTTACTCATTGACTGAAGTTCGTACAACCTGATAAAGTTGAGACAATTTTTATTTCTAAAGAAGGATTATGTGGCGCAAATGCCACTAATCTCTCAAGACGTGTCTACTATCCTGTACACGACCATGCGCATCTCAATCACATGATGCCACACGTCGAAATACAGTTAGTACACAACTTATAACCGAATGAAAGTTGATGCAACATGAGGTTGGCGCAACCCAGTATGGCGCAATCCAGCTTCGCGCACATCAGAATAACTGCTAAAATAGTTATTTCCTGAACTCTATAAATATAGTTTCCAATTATTGTGAAAGCATTAGATACATACGCATAGAGATTAAGAACTCTTGTAAAATTGCTGCTGCATTCTCCAGAGGCTACAGTCTTCAAGTTCACATAGTCCAAGGGATAGAGTGATCGTCTTTTGATCAGATTCCTATAGTTGTACTTCCCCATAATTCATTGTACTTTGTACTATACTTTTACAAGTTTGGAATAAACTTTTTGTTTTTGCAAACAAAATAGCGACTCTGCTGCGGACGACTTTCTCCTCCGACGAGAAGGCGACAACTCAATGTGACACTGCGTCGATCGACAAGATGCAGAAGACTATGGTTGTTCAAGTCAACCAGACAGCCTACGAGAATATGATCAACGCCAAGAGCAATAAGCGTACTGTGGCTATCGCCAAGAACATGACTGTGTGGACTCCAAAATCTCCTGCAGTTGCTATTGCCCCGGTGCAACTTGAGTGTTCAGTGGCCAAGGCGCAATCCGCCTCAGTAGCTCCGGCACAGCCTGCTTCTGCTGCCACGGCACATTCCACTCTTCCTGCTGCCCGCGTGCAGTCTACTATCCATGTTGCTAGCAAGGCACCACCAGTAGCTCGTAGGACTATGGCACAATCCAAGCAATCAGTAACTCAGGCGCAGTCTGCTGCTTTGGCGCAACCCAAGGGAACTAGTCTTTTGTCTATTCCCTCTTCTAATTTTTAAGTTCTGAACTTGGAGAATCAATGTTCTAGTCCCAATACTAGACATAATAAAGGAAAGAGTCCTTTGATATTTCCTCAATGGGCTCAATCTGTGCCTAAAATGGTCTCACAACAGAACAAAGGGGAACGCTTCTTAGATAACCCTCTACAAAATAAAGGAAAGCACCCTTTAGTCTTTTCTCAAACTTCTCTGGTCTATGACTCAGAAGAAGACACATCAGATTCTATTCCTTTAAACAGAGGTCTTCGGATCTCTGATATCGAAAAAAATACTGATCAAAGAGGTATCTTACCCACCTTTATGGGGTCTGGTCAAAACCTTCCCACCTTGCAAATTTCAAGATATAAGCAAGAAAAATTGAGGGTATCACAAACAGAGACACCTGGATCAGAATTTTCTGATTTACGCGCTTATCTCAATAGGCGTCAACCAGTATCAACTTTGGTGAAACGTAAGAACCTTATGCCAAAGGCCAATCTATACCAGAAGCCAAAGTATGAAAAGAATGACCCAACCACTTATGCTAATGAGTTGAGTACATCTTTGCACACTCAGGGAACTAAACATCTGAAGAATAGGAGACATGTTCCTGACATCATTAAGGAATATGTTCCTCCGATTTCTTCTTGTCCTGTAATTGTAACTGATCTCCGGCCATGTCTTACACAAAGATGGAAGATTACAGGGATGTCTCCCTCACCTCCAAATCACGCTTCAGATCGCCACTGCCTTCATGAACTCGTCATCAACTGTTGTTGCCAATCGGCTCGACGAGCTGTCTTCGATCGTTTGAACTATGCTCCAACTCCTAAACATATAATAGAAGACGAAGAAGAGCTATTATATGCTTCTGTCAATATGACTTCTCAAGGCACTGGGGTAGGAAATGTCCAAGACGTAATGCATCCCGTAATCCCAGTTAGCAATATTTAGATCAGATTCATGCATTTAGTGAAGGTGTCATTCAATACACTAGATCAAGAAATCGACATTTAAACCAAGATGTCTTTAATCAAGAAGATCTTCCCATCACTCATGTAGGAGAGGACTCTTTTTCAGAGTTTGATACAGATAATAAAAGTTCTGAACAGACTATCTCATCAATAGCAGCAAGAGAAGTGACGGCATATACCATTACGGAAGATCAAGATGCCTCTACTTCAACTAGTCAAGAGCAACGAATTATTGCATTATAGGACAAATTGAAGACCATGGCAGAAATGGTTGCTAGCATGCACACTATAATCGTGGCTCAACATACAATGCCACTGATTGTAAATTCTGATATAAATCCTGAGCTTATAGCATCTTTTGTACCTGTTAGTCTGGGGGTACCACCTCCTCAGGTTGCCTCTGTGCCAATTCAAGCTGATCCCAGTCAGTCTGGTGCTGGGGGTGGTAATTACCACGCTGTTCCTCCTCATAACACTTCTAATCAGCCCATCAATTTCCAAACATAGGGGATGCTAATGAGACTGTAAAACTCTTACGCACTCAGTTTGAGGCCTTCAAGCAGAAGGATGGACTACAAAGACTGGGCATAAAGCAACCATATCCTATAGAGTGGAAGGAAGTTCTATTCCCTCCTAAATACAAGCTTTCCACCATTATGTTGTTTGATGGAAGTACCTCTCCAAGTCAGTATATCAATCATTTTAAGGTGATGACTGATCAATTACAGCCAAATGATGCTCTCCTTACCAGAGTGTTCGTCGGTTGTTTAGCTGGCGCAGCATACGACTGGTATCGTAGCTTGTCTGATGGCTGCATCACTTCTTTTGCTAGTTTCAAGCAAATGTTCTTAGAATAGTTTTACGAGGGAGTCAACCGACATGACAATGTCTGCTCTCATTAAGATTAAACAGAGGCACAATGAATCCACAGAGAGTTTTATTGAAAGATTCCGTCGAGAGGCACTCAAATACCTTTAGGAACTCCATCTGCTGTAATAATAGACACTTACAAATCAAACTTATTTCCTATTATCAGTACGTGGACAAGATCTATACAATTCCAGGATTGGCCTTCTTTTATTGTAAATGCAAAGGCGGCGGAGGTTAGTGCCGAAAAGTTCAAGCAGTTAGGAGTTCAAATGACTCATCCTAACCAAGATGAACATTCCACACCCGGGGGTAATAATCGCCAGAATAACTGCAAGAATAAAGAAACACTGGCCATCAATCTCAAGGACAAGGAGTCTTTGGCTGTCACCATTACTCAGACAGCACCCACTCCATCAACACCACCACAGAAGACAACTCGTCCAAAGAAAGAGTATTCATTCGATGAAGGTGATACTTTGAGCATCTTCGATTGCTTGATCAAAAGCAATAAGCTTCAACTTCCAGAGGCAAAACGGCCAAAAGAAGTGGGTAAAACCGATCACCCTAAATATTATGTTTATCACAGATTTATAGGGCATCCTACTAGAGCATGTTACGTGCTCAAATTCAAAATCCAGGAGTTGGTCAATTCTGGAGCAATTACTCTTCAGCAGGATGAGAAAACGGTGACTGCTAATGTGATTTCTCTATAATTCGGTGACTTTCCACCATAACTTGTACAAGATGGTGTTGTCCCCATTCTAAGGACTACTCTTGAGATCGTGAATCTCTCACCTCCTCAGAATGAAGGTCTTGTTCCACTATCGACTGATAGAGGAGAGATCATGTGGATTCATCCAGATCTGGTAGTAGAGTTTGAAATGCCTTCCTATTTTAAGCAAAAAAAGTACTCCAAAGTTAAATCTAAGAACTGCAACATGGTATCCTTTGGACCAGTAATAGAAGAAGAAATTCTAATGGGCACTAGATCTGGGAAATCCTTTCTTCGAGAATATCCCAAAAATCAAGAGAATCTTGTTCCATCTCCTAATGATGCTCCTACATCATCTTCTCCTGCTGAGAATATACCACCTATATCCCTGCCTGTGGTTGAACCATCTCATCCTAAACCAACATCAGCAGACAAGGGGAAGCAACCTGTTCGCTTTGACAAAGCACTGAAGAAGTCCTCATCTCTTGGACTTGAAAAGCCTTACAATTTTGACATATAGGCTCAATTGGCCAATACTCCAGCAAGATTGTCAATCTTTGAACTGTTACGGCTTTCAAAAGAAACTCGAGAGACGTTAAGTGAAGCCTTGATGCAGGCTGACACTTATCTTACTCTTCTCAAGAAGCCTGAAAAGGAGCCAGTCAGTTGTGAACATTGTCATAGTATATTCGAACTAACGCCCAATATTACTTTTACACAAGATGACATGTTATTAGAAGATAATCGTCATGAACGTCCTCTCTATTTCACGGGGTATGTGGACACCATGAAAGTCGATCGCATTCTGATTGACCCAGGGTCCGCACTTAGCATCATGCCAAAGTCTTTATGTCACGCCCCAGAACCAGAATACTGGAGAACGGGAGAATGACTCAGCCAGCTACGTATTACGGGTAGATGAATACCATATAATACGATCAATGCTGTCTAAAAGACGAGGGGGTGCATACTACATGAAAGTCTCACTATGGTCATTTCATATCTATTGTCTCAATCATTCAAATAAGAAACAGAAATAGAGAACATGTAAGATAAAGCAGTAAGGCTTCCCAAACGCTCAGTCAAAATGTTCTTGATATCTGGCTTTACAAAACATAGCCAGATGATGTAGCAAAGTGTACACAATTGTTATCAGCTGCAGTCTGACTTAATTACAATTATATAAAAGTAAGTACAAGACAATCCGACTAACATGTCCGTGCCAAACGGCAAGGTATTAAGTAAATAACAAAACGAGCGGGGAAGTAAGGAACCCACTCGAGTCCTCCTGCGATCATCCCTCTAGTATTGACCATCTTGGAGGTGGAAGTAATCTGAGTCCTCGGGGACCGGCTCTAAATCTGGTCATGCAAAACCAGAGAGGTTAGACCTCCAATGGCAAGTACCACAAGGAAGCACGATATGAGAAATTAAAACCAGTAATAAGAGAATATGATAAGTAGATCTCTGCTTGCCACGGGGATTCACATAACATCACGACACTTCGAACTAACCTCCAAACCAAATAAGGACAGAAGTTGGCCCGTCATGCCCTGACATTCTGATCATCTCAGTTAGGTAACAGAGTAGGTACAGTACACAAACAAATCAATTTAAACGGCCATGCAACTACTACGGCTTGCTACTGTGAGTTCCAAGTTATCCTGGAATTATGCATTAAAGGATTCCTCAGTTCTTACTATGTACAAGCAAGGCTAGTTTACCCAGTCAATCAATTACGCCAATCATGAATTAGACGAGTCCCAGCGGGACGCCCGTCATCAATATACAATATATAATAGATAATATAACCAGATACCGCTCCCTGCCCGTGTGGCAGATTTGTAGTATCTGTGGGGACCAACCGGCCTGTCGGGCACTACTAGTCCCCAGAGGACTGCCATGTAAGAACTCGGGAATCCATTCTCTCCATGCAATCATTATTTTATTTAACTTAATAGTCTCTACGTTGAGTGAAATCCCATGCCGTGGATCATGGTCATTCAAATGAGTACTTCTGTACAAGTACGATATGCCCAACTCTACAACGATACCCGTACGGTTAGGTTGTAGGTCTTACATAGCGTAATACAACAATCAAAACTAACCATGGAATAATCATGCCTTGACCATCAAGTACACATGCTGCTTTGGTAGAAAATAAATAAATAAATTAAAGCCTGCATGTGTGCCTGTATGTCAATATTCGGGATCGGCCAATCGATTATAATATTCTTGAAGCCAAGGAAAAGATCTACAAATTTCATGTTGGGAGTTGGAAGAAATTCTAGCCACAATTTCGTCAATTTGGACATATAACAGTCAGAACAACCAAAATAGGCATTTTGCGGCCTATTCTGCGACATGCATGCGGACTAACCGTGACATGCGGCTCATACGACATATGCGGCCCAACTGCGATACCATATGCGGCTCAACTGCGACATGCGCCTCATGCGGCTCAACTGCGATACCATATACGGCTCAACTGCGACAGGCGCCTCAACTGCGACACCATATGCGCCTACTGCGACATGTGCCTCATGCGGCTCAACTGCGACACCATATGCGCCTACTGCACATGCGCCTCATGCGATTCATTCGCGACATCATATGCGCCTACTGCGACATGCGCCTCATACGGCTCATTCGCGACATCATATGCGCCTACTGCGACATGCGCCTCATGCGGCTCATTCGCGACATCATATGCGCCTACTGCGACATGCACCTCATGCAGCTCATTCGCGACACCATATGCGCCTACTGCAATATGCTCCTCATGCGACTCATTCGCAATACCATATGCGCCTACTGCGACATGCTTCTCATGCTGCAGATGAATATAGGAACGAACAAAAATACTTTTGGCCATAACTTCCACAAAATAAATCGAAATCTAACTTTTCAAAAACCAAACTATAGTAGAATTAAATTCTCTACAACATGGAACCACTTATTTTCGAAAACAACAATGTTTGATAGATCAAAACCCTAAAATTCATATGAAAACCAAAACTTAAAACTTAGATCTACACCCAACCATACATGGAAATCAAGAACTTCAAGGCCTAAACTTGTAGAGGAAGAGAAGATGAACAACATGGACTAAAAATAAATGGGGATGCATAAAATTCCTCATGGTGTGCAAGATGTACTTGCCTCTCACAAGTGGGTTAGGGTTTTGGTGGAGGAGTAAATGTGAATGAATGAAGAAAGAGAATGAAAGAAGAAGTTTTATATCAAGGTCAAGTGGATCTCCACCATTCATTCTCTCCACCAAATCCAAGCCATCCATTCCCTTCCATGTTGAACCAAACCACACCAAGTTGGTTTACCATGAACCAAAATGAACCAAGAGCCAAGATAAAGCAGAAAAATAAAATACAAGAAAAATTAATAAGCGCAAAATTGAAGAATTTAAATACAGAACAAATACATGATAAATATTGAATAAATACATTCAAGAAGTACACGTATAAAATACTTATTCTGGGAACGGGGAGTGACATCTCTACCCTCCTTAGAAAAATTTCGTCCTCGGAATTTCAGATCCAAGCAGGACAGAAATGTCAGAGCTAGACTAATCTAAGTACAAGTAATTTGAGTAAGTAGCTATTCTACAATGTCAAATAGCAAGTAATATATCTATGTTTAACTATCGACGACACCAAGCAATTCTACTTATAAGGTGACAAGCATGAGGAGTTAAGACAATCAAGGTATATAGAGAGAGATATACCTTGTGAGTCAAACAGGTGCGGATACCGTGATCGGATATCATCCTCACGTTCCCACGTTGACTCTCCTAATGAGTGATGACCCCAAGCAACCCGGACAAGGCTAATTGTTCGGTTCTTGAGTATCTTCTCTCTTCGGTCTAAAATGGACACCGGCTACTCCTCGTAAAACAAGTTGGTACCAACAACCAACTCAGAATGATCAAGGATATGGCTAGAGTCCGATACATACCTTCGCAGCTGAGATACATGAAACATGTCATGCACCTCTCGTAACGAAGGTGGAAGGGACAGACGATAAGCAACATCGCCCACCCTATCAAGGATAACAAATGGTCCTACGTATCTCGGACTCAACTTCCTGCGAACGCCAAATCTAATGACCCCACGGGTAGGTGAGATCCGTAAGAACACGTGGTCCCCAACAGAAAACTCTAGCGGCCTACGATGCTGGTCCGCCCAATGACGATGTCGATCCTGCGCAACTCGAAGTCGCTCTCTAATTCTCTTAACCAATTCAACTGTCTGAATAATTATTTTCGGGCCTAACATCTTCCTTTCCCCGATATCATCCCATGCTAGTGGCGACCTACACTTCTTACCATATAGTGCTTCAAATGGCGCCATCTGGATACTGGCTTGATAACTGTTGTTATAAGAAAACTCAACTAAGTGCAGGTGGCTCTTCCAAGATCCTCCAAAATCTAGGGTGCAAGCTCACAACATATCTTCTAGGGTCTGAATTGTTCTTTCTGATTGCCCGTCTGTCTGGGGATGGTAAGACGTGCTAAATCTTAACTTGGTACCCAGACTATGATGTAAGCTCTTCCAGAAATGTGATGTAAAGTGGGTATCTCGGTCTGACACAATGCTGACGGGGACTCTATGCTGCCTGACTATCTGCTGCATATACAACTCTGCCAACTTTTCTGTAGATTTCCCTACTCTGAAAGGAAGAAAGTGTACCACCTTTGTAAGCCGATCTACTATCACCCAAATAGCATCTTTACCACTTGGTGATCTCGGTAAACGGTCAAAAAGTCCATTGTGATGTATTTCCACTTCCATTCCGGGATAGGTAGTGGTTGCAATAACCCAGCTGGCCTCTGCTGTTCTGCCTTCACTTGCTGACATACCAAGCAACGGAAAACAAATCTAGCTATCTCCCTCTTCATCCCGTTCCACCAGAAGTGCTGCTTGATATCTTGGTACATCTTGGTCCCTCTAGGGTGTATAGAATATTGAGAACTGTGAGCTTCTGTCATAACCTTCTGTCTGATATCTCCACCAGGCACACGTAGGCGTGATCCAAACCTAAGCGTACCATTTTCATGAATTTGCATCTCCTTTCTGAGTCCTGACTCACATTCTGCTCTAAGCTTCTGAATCCTTGGGTCCTGTGTCTGAGCTACCTTGATCCTGTCTACGAAGTCGGATTGAACTTGTAAACTTGTTAGAACTCCTATATCACTAGGAAGTATAACTTCGACGCCCATCTCCTGAAGGTCTTCTAAGATGTGCTTGTGCGTTGTCAGCATAAATGCGCCGCCTCTCCTGCTAAGAGCGTCTGCTACCACATTAGCCTTGCCTGGATGATACTGAAGCTCCACGTCATAATCCTTGATCAACTCCAACCATCTTCTCTGTGTCATGTTCAGCTCCTTCTGAGTAAAGATGTACCTCAGACTTTTATGATCTGTGTACATGTCTACTCGATCACCATATAAGTAATGCCTCCATAGCTTCAAAGCAAATACTACTGCCGCCAACTCCAAGTCATGAGTTGGGTAATTCTTCTCGTGGTCTCGAAGTTGCCTAGATGCGTATGCTATCACCTTCCCATGTTGCATTAGGACGCACCCAAGTCCTTTTCCTGACGCATCACAATATACTGTAAAACCTTCGGGTCCAACTGTCAATGTAAGAATAGGCGCTGATATCAACTTCTGCTTCAGATTCTCAAATAATGCCTGGCATTCTGCCGACCAGACGAATGGTACATCCTTCCGTGTCAAGCGGGTCATAGGTGCTGAAAGCCTTGCAAAGTCTGATACGAACCTTCTGTAATACCCTGCCAATCCCAAGAAACTCCGTACATCAGCTACGGTCTTGGGTACTGGCCAACTCTCTACTGCTTCTACCTTCTTGGGATCCACTGCTACTCCAGCTCCTGATATGATATGACCCAAAAATGAAATGTGATCCGACCAAAACTCATACTTGCTGAGCTTGGCATACAACTGGTTCTCTCTCAGAACCTGTAATACTTTCCTGAGGTGGTCTTCATGCTCCTCTTCACTGGCAGAATATACGAGAATGTCGTCAAGAAATACAACGACAAACTGATCTAAGTATAGCGTAAAGATGCGGTTCATCAAATCCATAAATATTGCTGGAGCATTGGTCAAACCAAACGACATTACTAAAAATTCATAATGCCCATACTTCGACCTGAATGCTGTCTTGGGAATATCCTCCTTCCGAACCCTCACTTAATGATAGCCTGAACGAAGATCTATCTTGGAGAAAACTCTAGCTTTGCTCAACTGATCAAACAAGTCGTCGATCCTGGGTAGTGGGTACTTATTCTTTACTGTCGCCGTGTTAAGCTTCCTGTAATCAGTGCACAATCTGGAGGACCCATCCTTCTTTCCCATAAGTACCACTGGTGCTGCCCAAGGTGATATGCTAGCTTGGATGAACTTCTTCTCCTTCAGTTCCTCTATGTGCTGATATACCTTGGCCTGCTCTGAATCCGCCATTCTGTAAACTCGATCTGATATCGGTTTAGTTCCAGGTGCCAATTCTATACTGAACTCAATATCTCTTACTGGCGGTAGCCCTAGAAGTTCTTCGGGAAATACGTCTAGAAATTCTTCAACTACCTTCGAAACTTGAACTTCTTCCATTGCCATTATTACTTCCTGCACTTGTTGAGTTGCCTCTGATCTGACTAAGGTGAATCTCTTCATGCCTGGAATATCAAAAAGATACACTCCCTCTACGACAATCTATCGTCGCATGACTGTCTTTCAGCCAGTCCATGCCTAAGATAACGTCGAAATTTCCAACAGAAAATTCTATCAACCGGGCGGGTAAGGAATGCCCGCAAACTACAACGCTACACGCTAGAATAACTCTACTATCTCCTACGAGCCCATTGCCAGTGAGTATATTCAACCTCCCAGAAAATGCCTCGAACTCTATTCCTAGCCGTGTCGCAAATTGTACAGATATAAATGAGTGTGATGCTCCTGAATCAAACAATGCTACTGCAGGATATGAGGCGACGAGAATGTTACCTGCCACAACATCTCCCGATGCTAATGCCTCCTCTAAGGACAGAGTGAATGCCTGCCCTCGACCTCCTTATTGGTTCCCATGTTGCGGCCTAGCCTGGTGCTGCTGCTAGCCCCTGCCTTGATAATGCTGGGGTGGTCTATGCTGGTGTTGCTGCATCGGCGGTCCCTGCTGCCGAAACATCTGAGCCTGTGGCATTAACGGACGCTGGGCCAATGGTCTCACTGCCACTGCGGGGCCTCGATACTGTCCTGCCCCTGGTGCTGGCAGAGCAGAAAACTGCTGTACTGGTCCTCCTGACCTCAAATTCATGGAACATGTGGTAACCCGATGATCTGGATTTCCACATATCAAACACAGTCCGTTTAATGCCCGACACACATCTCTAGTGTGCCCCATCTTCCCACAATAAGTGCAGCCCGCTGGGGGTTGCTGATTCTTCTTCTGTTGCTGCTGCTGCCTGGGTGGTGGTGCTGGCCCTCGCATTGCCACATCGTGAATACGAATGCCAAGGGATGGTGCTGTTGTTCGGGGCGCTGCTCCCCTTCTCCTTCAATCTGACTATGAGATCTCTTCTGACCTCCAGTCCTCACCGTGATCCTCTGGATGGTGATCTCATGCCTTCGGGTTGCCGTCAATACTTCATCAAAGGTCTGGTAATTGTGCCCCTCTATCAATTACAAGAGCTCAAGGTAAAACCCTTGCTGGAACCTCATAGCCCTCTGGCTCTCTGTTGCTACCATCTCTGGGGCAAACCTGCTCAATATGCAGAACTCCGCTGCATAGGCATCTGCCGTCTTACCGGCCTGCTTGAGGTTGATAAACTTCTGTTGTAGCTCAAACTGTGCCACAACCCCATAGTACTTCGTCTTGAATCTTGCGGTAAAATCATCCCAAGCAACAGGACGTCTGATGCCCACTTCCTCTGATTTCCACCGATCACGTGCGAGATCCTGAAGTAACAACTTTACTTGATCCACACGTTCTTCTGCTGGCACCTTAGCTGCTGTCAAAATAGCCTCAATATCCTTAAGCCATGCATCTGCTGAGATGGCATCCTCCATTCCTTCGAAACGGCGGGGGTTGAACTTGCAAAACCTGGCTGATGCTCCTGAATCTGTCCTCGTCCCTCTTTCCAAAGCCGTCTGCAATCTTTGGTTGAGTAATACGTTCTGCTCTTGCAACTGAGCGTGCATGCGCTGCTGGGCTAACATCTGATGTTGCTGAGTAGCCATCATCCCTCTCATGATCTCTAGAAGAGCCGGTGTGTCCATTTCCACAGGGGTAGGTAGAACTGTTGGTGGTGGTGGAACCTTCGAATACTGTGATCCAGCTGCTGCTTCCACTATTACTTCTTTTTGGATAGTCTCTTGTGTTAGTACCGGCCCTTGTTGCTGACCAACATGGTCAGGTTGTCCGTGTTGCTCTTGTTGTTGTTGTCCAGTCCTGGCAGATGCGGACGAAGTGCCCCTAAGAAAAGGGATAAAAGAACAATCAAACGATCGGACAGGAAAGATCAATAAAGTCAAAGGATACCGGAATGTCAAGCTAGAGTCGAGAGTAACGAATCATGAGATCAAGGGGGAACATGTGTGATTGAGACATCCTATAAATTAAAACACCCCACAAGTCTGAAATCAGACCTGCGTGGGCCATCACTAAAACCTTGTCACGCCCCAGAACCAGAATACTGGAGAGCGGAGGAATGACTCAGCCAGCTACGTATTACGGGTAGATGAATACCGTATAATACGATCAATGCTGTCTAAAAAACGAGGGGGTGCATACTACATGAAAGTCTCACTATGGTCATTTCACATCTATTGTCTCAATCATTCAAATAAGAAACAGAAATAGAGAACACGTAAGATAAAGCAGTAAGGCGTCCCAAATGCTCAGTCAAAATGTTCTTGATATCTGGCTTTACAAAACATAGCCAGATGATGTAACAAAGTGTACACAATTTAATAAGACGACTAGCCAGTCTCTTAGTTCCAACTAGAAACGCATGATCAATTATTAGTCAAGTAACAGTCGGGGTCAATTCGTGACGAGGCATAAAATTCAAATTAGTATTAAGCATGGTCGAGTCCATAACTAGTATAAAATAGTTGGTAACATATTCTTGAAGCCAAGAAAAAGATCTACAAATTTCATGTTGGAAGTTGGAAGAAATTCTAGCCACAATTTCGTCAATTTGGACATATAACAGTCAGAACAACCAAAATAGGCATTATGCGGCCTATTCTGCGACATGCATGCGGACTAACCGCGACATGCGGCTCATGCGGCATATGCGGCCCAACTGCGATACCAGATGCGGCTCAATTGCGACATGCGCCTCCTGCGGCTCAACTGCGACACCATATTCGCCTACTGCGACATGCGCCTCATGTGGCTCAACTGCGACACCATATGCGCCTACTGCGACATGCGCCTCATGCGGTTCATTCGCGACATCATATGCGTCTACTGCGACATGCGCCTCATGCGGTTCATTCGCGACATCATATGCGCCTACTGCGATATGCGCCTCATGCGGCTCATTCGCGACATCATATGCGCCTACTGCAACATACGCCTCATGCGGCTCATTCGCGACACCATATGCGCCTACTGCGACATGCTCCTCATGCGGCTCATTCGCGACACCATATGCGCCTACTGCGATATGCTCCTCATGCTGTAGATGAATATAGGAACGAACAAAAATACTTTTGGCCATAACTTCCACAAAATAAATCAAAATCTAACTTTTCAAAAACCAAACTTTAGTAGAATTAAATTCTCTACAACATGGAACCAGTTATTTTCGAAAACAATAATGTTTGATAGATAAAAAACCTAAAATTCATATGAAAACCAAAACTTAAAACTTAGATCTACACCCAACCATCCATGGAAATCAAGAACTTCAAGACCTAAACTTGTAGAGGAAGAGAAGATGAACAACGTGGACTAAAAATAAATGGGGATACATAAAATCCCTCATGGTGTGCAAGATGTACTTGCCTCTCACAAGTGGGTTAGGGTTTTGGTGGAGGAGTAAATGTGAATGAATGAAGAAAGAGAATGAAAGAAGAAGTTTTATATCAAGGTCAAGTGGATCTCCACCATTCATTCTCCACCAAATCCAAGCCATCCATTCCCTTCCATGTTGAACCAAACCACACCAAGTTGGTTTACCATGAACTGAAATAAACCAAGAGCCAAGATAAAGCAGAAAAATAAAATACAGAAAAAATTAATAAGCGCAAAATTGAAGAATTTAAATACAGAACAAATACATGATAAATATTGAATAAATACATTCAAGAAGTACACGTATAAAATACTTATTCTGGGAACGGGAAGTGACACTTTACTGGATGCTTTGAAGATCCCAGTGCATAAACTTTCTACAACTATCACTACCATCTTGGGGTTCAATCAAGGAAGAATTGAACCTTTGGGAAAGATAAGCCTAAAACTTCAAATTGACAATCTTCGTATAAAGCTAACTTTCTATGTTATCGATAATCATGGCTCATACAATACTTTGTTAGGAAGGCCATTCCTCCATGAACACAATATTGTACCTTCTACTCTCCACCAATGTTTCAAAAATATGGATGGTAATGGAGAAGTCCAAAAATAGGTTGCAGATCTGAATCCTTTCAAAGGAGTTAAAGCATACTACAACGATTCTCGCATGTCACGCCCCAGAACCCGAATACTGGAGAGCGGGGGAATGACTTAGCCAGCTACGTATTACGGGTAGATGAATACCGTATAATACGATCAATGCTGTCTAAAAGACGAGAGGGTGCATACTACATGAAAGTCTCACTATGGTCATTTCACATCTATTGTCTCAATCATTCAAATAAGAAACAGAAATAGAGAACATGTAAGATAAAGCAGTAAGGCATCCCAAACGCTCAGTCAAAATGTTCTTGATATCTGGCTTTACAAAACATAGCCAGATGATGTAGCAAAGTGTACACAATTGTTATCAGCTGCAGTCTGACTTAATTACACTTATGTAAAAGTAAGTACAAGACAATCCGACTAACATGTCGGTGCCAAACGGCAAGGTATTAAGTAAATAATAAAACGAGCGGGGAAGTAAGGAATCCACTCGAGTCCTCCTGCAATTATCCTTCTAGTATTGACCATCTTGGAGGTGGAAGTAAGCAGAGTCCTCGGGGACCGGCTCTAAATCTGGTCATGCAAAACCAGAGAGGTTAGACCTCTAATGCAAGTACCACAAGGAAGTACGATATGAGGAATTAAAACCAGTAATAAGAGAATATGATAAGTAGATCTCTGCTTGCCACGGGGATTCACATAACATCATGACACTTTGAACCAACCTCCCAACCAAACAAGGACAGAAGTTGGCCCGTCATGCCCTGACATTCTGATCATCTTAGTTAGGTAACAGAGTAGGTACAGTACACAAACAAATCAATTTAAACGACCATGCAACTACTACGTCTTGCTATTATGAGTTCCAAGTTATCCTGGAATTATGCAATATCACGCCCCAGAACCAGAATACTGGAGAGCGGGGGCATACATAGCCAGCTACGTATATTGAAATAGAATACATCTAAACTATACGGTCACGGCTGTCTAGATATGAGGGTTTACTACAAGCCAACGGTCTCTTATGGTGAAGCCTATTGTCTAAATCTCAAGCAAGTAATATGATCACAAGATGTTTGACCACTAAATATACAATAAAAGGCATCCCAAATATTATATATCAGCTGATCATGAAGCTAGTCGTACAAAATGCTGGGACTAGCAAGAGTTAAGTCATACATGATCAACCTTAGGATTTATTAATCATGTTTACAGCCCGTAGGCAGACAGTAAGTAAAGTGCATCGGGCTAACAGGTGCTCGTCGGCTAAACGTCTCAAAAGAATAACTTTACAATAGAGTGAGCGAAACAAAATAGAAAACCCACTCGTAGCCCGGGTTTCTTCTAGTCGCCACCATCGGACTGAAGGTTCGAAAGATCCTCGGGCGCTGCTCCGAAATCTGGCCACACAAAAGCAGCTGGGTCAAACCCTAGAAAGAACAAGTGCCACAAAGGAGGCCACGAAATAAGAACAAAAGCCAGCATATCAGAACATAAGAAAAGAAATGGAAGAAGGTACAAGTAAATAAAGAGTGCAACAGGACAATAAACGACTAGTGACGTGGGACCATTCCGGGAGCCAGGTTACAACCCTTAAACCAGACAAGGACCGAGGTTGTAACCATTCGCCTGAACAGTACTCTGTCTCTACCCATTTATTGTTTGAGATAAGTAAAACACGCATGTACAAGAGTAGCCAGGTACAGAGACTAGACAAGACATAGACAAGGCTGGACTCCATCCATTCACAAGCGACCAAGCAATTACTACGACTTACTACTTAACTAACTAGGGTTATCACAAGCCTTAATTACTAACAAGAAGCAAGTGAGAAATTTCCAGTCCCAAGCCCTGCAGACCATCTAGTTATCCTTTCGCGGGTTGAGAGTATGGTTGGGTACATCGCCCCTGAGACGATATACCCTTAGGTGACTTAGAGGGTGCAACACATGACAGTGCGCTGGAAATGTGCTCTACTCGTCGGCAAGCTACAAGTCCAATTAAGAGCGCCCAGATAACTAGATTTCCTGTGACTGGAAATTCTCCATGAACTATAGTTTGATCTAGTCATTAGCCTAATCCATATTCAGTATGAATCCCTGACCGTGGGAACGAGGGAGTCACGTCCTAGACATGATGTAAGACAAGACAAGTGGATTGCACAAGCAAGCAAGCAGGAACACCCACGGTGTCAAGTTGATTATACGAGTCAAGTTAGCCGTCGCAACAGCATCAAGATAAATTATGTCAGGGTACTTGTCAGGAGTGCGCCACGACGGGCCACTATCATGTCAGGTTGGTCATGTCAGGAGTGCACCACTACGGGTCACTGTCGTGTTATGCTAGTTCCTTGTCATACCATGCCACGTACAATAGTCATTCCTAACATATTAAGTAAAATCAAGTTCATGACAAAAGGCGTAAGGATATAAAATGGGTGTAAAATATCTAATAAAATGTCAATATACAGGGCTATAGAAGAGCCAAGCTTAAGGAAAAATAAAACCAATTCTCCATGATTGGACAGATTGCGCAAGGGTCCCTGGGGTCGGGTTGCGCAGGAGTCAAGTGCGCCAGGGGGCCAACTGCGCAGGAGTGAGCTGCGCAGAAGTCGGCTCGCGCTGAGCTGGTTGGCGCAGGGGTCAGATTGCCCATGAGTGAAGTGCGCGAAAGGGATGGCACATGGGTCAGATTGCGCATGAGTGGACTGCGCATGAGCAGACTGCGCAAGAGTCCCTGCGTGCTGGGGTTGAGCGCAGTTCACCATGGGGCAAGCTGCACGATCGGCGCTGCGCTAAAGAGCGCAGGCCGAGAGGAGGATGCGCAGTCCAGCACTGCGCTAAAGAGCGCAGGCTGCAGTCTGCTACTCCAGGCCGAGAGGAACTCTTCAAGAACACCAAAGTTCAAATCTTCATATCTTGGTCAAATCAAAACCAAATCTAGATTTTCAAAGGTCTAACTTGAGTAAAATTGAATTCTCTTCCACATGGAAGCATCAAAACCAACAAAAATCCAACCAAAATAGATCAAAACCATGTAAATCCGAAAATAGTTAAAACCTAGATCTAGAACAATGGAGACTCCAAATCACAAAATGTCAAGCACTAATGTTGATCACCATGGCCTAATCTAGCTAATAAACAAATAAAATGTGGTTCTCATGTGGTAGCAAGGTGCACTTGCCTATGGGTGGAGTGTTGTGTAGAGGAAGGAAGAAGAAAAAATTAATGGAGGAAAGTAATGAGGAGAGAGAGTGTTAGATGGGGATAATAAAGATGATGGGTTGAGGTGGAATGAGGGTTGAACATAGGCTAAAGTGTTCCAATGCATGTTAAACCAAACCAAACCAAATCAAACCAATTCTCCTCCACAAAATAAACCAAGCCAGGTAAAACCCAATTACGAGAACCAAAATCTGCAACTCAAGCCAATTACAAGTACATGCCAAAATCTGAGAAAATAAATACAGGTCTGAAATACATGCAAGCTTGACAAAATACGTATTCAGAATATGGGTGTTACATGCAATAAAGGATTCCTCAGTTCTTACTATGTACAAGCAAGGCTAGTTTATCCAGTCAATCAATTGCGCCAATCATGAATTAGACGAGTCCCAGCGGGACGCCCGGCATCAATATACAATATATAATAGATAATATAACCAGATACCGCTTCTTGCCCGTGTGGCAGATTTGCAGTATCTGTGGGGACCAACCGGCCTGTCGGGCACTACTAGTCCCAAGAGGGCTGCCATATAAGAACTTGGGAATCCATTCTCTCCATGCAATCATTATTTTATTTAACTTAATAGTCTCTACGTTGAGTGAAATCCCATGCCGTGGATCATGGTCATTCAAATGAGTACTTCCGTACAAGTACGATATGCCCAACTCTACAACGATACCCGTGCGGTTAGGTTGTAGGTCTTACATAGCGTAATACAACAATCAAAACTAACCACGAAATAATCATACCTTGACCATCAAGTACACATGCTGCTTTGGTAGAAAATAAATAAATAAATTGAAGCCTGCATGTGTGCCTATATGTCAATATTCGGGATCGGCCAATCGATTATAATAGTTCATAGTTAATATGAACGTGTCTCATTCATTCAATTTAATAAGACGACTAGCCAGTCTCTTAGTTCCAACTAGGAACGCATGATCAATTATTAGTCAAGTAACAGTCGGGGTCAATTCGTGACGAGGCATAAAAGTCAAATTAGTATTAAGCATGGTCGAGTCCATAACTAGTATAAAATATTTGGTAACATATTCTTGAAGCCAAGGAAAAGATCTACAAATTTTATGTTGGGAGTTGGAAGAAATTCTAGCCACAATTTCGTCAATTTGGACATATAACAGTCAGAACAACCAAAATAGGCATTATGCGGCCTATTCTGCGACATAAATGCGGACTAACCGCGACATGCGGCTCATGCGGCATATACGGCCCAACTGCGATACCATATGCGGCTCAACTGCGACATGTGCCTCATGCGGCTCAACTACGACATCATATGCGCCTACTGCGACATGCGCCTCATACGGCTCAACTGCGACACCATATGCGCCTACTGCGATATGCGTCTCATGCGGTTCATTTGCGACATCATATGCGCCTACTGCGACATGCGCCTCATGCGGTTCATTCGCGACATCATATACGCCTACTGTGACATGCGCCTCATGCGGCTCATTCGCGACACCATATGCGCCTACTGCGACATGCTCCTCATGCGGCTCATTCGCGACACCATATGCGCCTACTGCGACATGCTCCTCATGCGGCTCATTCGCGACACCATATGCGTCTACTGCGACATGTTCCTCATGCTGCAGATGAATATAGGAACGAACAAAAATACTTTTGGCCATAACTTAAACAAAATAAATCGAAATCTAACTTTTCAAAAACCAAACTTTAGTAGAAATAAATTCTCTACAACATGGAACCACTTATTTTCGAAAACAACAATGTTTGATAGATCAAAACCCTAAAATTCATATGAAAGCCAAAACTTAAAACTTAGATCTACACCCAACCATCCATGGAAATCAAGAACTTCAAGACCTAAACTTGTAGAGGAAGAGAAGATGAACAACATGGACTAAAAATAAATAGGGATGCATGAAATCCCTCATGGTGTACAAGATGTACTTGCCTCTCACAAGTGGGTTAGGGTTTTGGTGGAGGAGTAAATGTGAATGAATGAAAAAAGAGAATGAAAGAAGAAGTTTTATATCAAGGTCAAGTAGATCTCCACCATTCATTCTCTCCACCAAATCCAAGCCATCTATTCCCTTCTATGTTGAACCAAACCACACCAAGTTGGTTTACCATGAACCGAAATGAACCAAGAGCCAAGATAAAGCAGAAAAATAAAATACAGGAAATATTAATAAGCACGAAATTGAAGAATTTAAATACAGAACAAATATGTGATAAATATTGAATAAATACATTCAAGAAGTACACGTATAAAATACTTATTCTGGGAACGGGGAGTGACATCTCTACCCTCCTTAGAAAAATTCCGTCCTCGGAATTACAGATCCAAGCAGGACAGAAATGTCAGAGCTAGACTAATCTAAGTACAAGTAATTTGAGTAAGTAGCTATTCTACAATATTAAATAGCAAGTAATATATCTATGTTTAACTATCGACGACACCAAGCAATTCTACTTATAAGGTGACAAGCATGAGGAGTTAAGACAATCAAGGTATATAGAGAGAGATATACCTTGTGAGTCAAACAGGTGCGGATACCGTGATCGGATATCATCCTCACGTTCCCACGTTGACTCTCCTAATAAGTGATAACCCCAAGCAACCCGGACAAGGCTAATTGTTCGGTTCTTGAGTATCTTCTCTCTTCGGTCCAAAATGGACACCGGCTGCTCCTCGTAAGACAAGTTGGTACCAACAACCAACTCAGAATAATCAAGGATATGGCTGGAGTCCGATACATACCTTCGCAGCTGAGATACATGAAACACGTCATGCACCTCTCGTAACAAAGGTGGAAGGGACAGACGATAAGCAACATCGCCCACCCTATCAAGGATAACAAATGGTCCTACGTATCTCGGACTCAACTTCCTACGAACGCCAAATCTAATGACCCCACGGGCAGGTGAGATCCGCAAGAACACGTGGTCCCCAACAGAAAACTCTAGCAGCCTACGATGCTGGTCCGCCCAATGACGATGCCGATCCTGCGCAACTAGAAGTCGCTCTCTAATTCCCTTAACCAATTCAACTGTCTGAATAATTATTTCCGGGCCTAACATCTTCCTTTCCCCGATATCATCCCATGCTAGTGGCGACCTACACTTCTTACCATATAGTGCTTTAAATGGCGCCATCTGGATACTGGCTTGATAACTGTTGTTATAAGAAAACTCAACTAAGTGCAGGTGGCTCTCCCAAGATCCTCCAAAATCTAGGGTACAAGCTCGCAACATATCTTCTAGGGTCTGAATTGTTCTTTCTGATTGCCCGTCTGTCTGGGGATGGTAAGCCGTGCTAAATCTTAACTTGGTACCCAGAATATGATGTAAGCTCTTCCAGAAATGTGATGTAAAACGGGTATCTCGATCTGACACAATACTGACGGGGACTCCATGCTGCCTGACTATCTGCTGTATATACAACTCTGCCAATTTTTCTGTAGATTGCCCTACTCTGAAAGAAAGAAAGTGTGCCACCTTTGTAAGCCGATCTACTATCACCCAAATAGCATCTTTACCACTTGGTGATCTCGATAAACCGGTCACAAAGTCCATTGTGATGTGTTCCCACTTCCATTCCGGGATAGGAAGTGGTTACAATAACCCAGCTGGCCTCTGCTGTTCTGCCTTCACTTGCTGACATACCAAGCAACGGGAAACAAATCTAGCTATCTTCCTCTTCATCCCGTTCCACCAGAAGTGCTGCTTGATATCTTGGTACATCTTGGTCCCTCCAGGGTGTATAGAATATTGAGAACTATGAGCTTCTGTCATAACCTCCTGTCTGATATCTCCACTAGGCACACGTAGGCGTGATCCAAACCTAAGCATACCATCTTCATGAATTTGCATCACCTTTCTGAGTCCTGACTCACATTCTGCTCTAAGCTTCTGAATCCTTGGGTCCTGTGCCTGAGCTACCTTGATCCTGTCTACCAAGTCGGATTGAACTTGTAAACTTGTTAGAACTCCTACATCACTAGGAAGTATAACTTCGATGCCCATCTCCTGAAGGTCTTCTAAGATATGCTTCTGCGTTGTCAACATAAATGTGCCGCATCTCCTGCTAAGAGTGTCTGCTACCATATTAGCCTTGTCTGGATGGTACTGAAGCTCCACGTAATAATCCTTGATCAACTCCAACCATCTTCTCTGTTTCATGTTCAGCTCCTTCTGAGTAAAGATGTACCTCAGACTTTTATGATCTGTGTACATGTCTACTCGATCACCATATAAGTAATGCCTCCATAGCTTCAAAGCAAATACTACTGCCGCCAACTCCAAGTCATAAGTTGGATAATTCTTCTCGTGGTCTCGAAGTTGCCTAGATGCGTATGCTATCACCCTCCCATGTTGCATTAGGACGCACCCAAGTACTTTTCCTGACGCATCACAATATACTGTAAAACCTCCGGGTCCAACTGGCAATGTAAGAATAGGCGCTGATATCAACTTCTGCTTCAGATTCTCAAATAATGCCTGGCATTCTGCCGACCAGACGAATGGTACATCCTTCCGTGTCAAGCGGGTCATAGGTGCTGAAAGCCTTGCAAAGTCTGATACGAACCTTCTGTAATATCTTGCCAATCCTAAGAAACTCTGCACATCAGCTACGGTCTTGGATACTGGCCAACTCTTTACTGCTTCTACCTTCTTGGGATCCACTGCTACTCCAGCTCCTGATATGATATAACCCAAAAATGAAATGTGATCCGACCAAAACTCACACTTGCTGAGCTTGGCATACAACTGGTTCTCTCTCAGAACCTGTAACACTTTCCTGAGGTAGTCTTCATGCTCCTCTTCACTGGCAGAATATACGAGAACGTCGTCAAGAAATACAATGACAAACTGATCTAAGTATGGCATAAAGATGCGGTTCATCAAATCCATAAATATTGCTGGAGCATTGGTCAAACCAAACGGCATTACTAAGAATTCATAATGCCCATACTTCGACATGAATACTGTCTTGGGAATATCCTCCTTCCGAACCCTCACTTGATGATACCCTGAACGAAGATCTATCTTGGAGAAAACTCTAGCTTTGCTCAACTGATCAAACAAGTCGTCGATCCTGGGTAGTGGGTACTTGTTCTTTACTGTTGCCGCATTAAGCTTCCTGTAATCAATGCACAATCTGGAGGACCCATCCTTCTTTCCCACAAGTACCACTGGTGCTGCCCAAGGTGATATGCTAGCTTGGATGAACTTCTTCTCCTTTAGTTCCTCTATGTGCTGATATACCTTGGCCTGTTCCGAATCCGCCATTCTGTAAACTCGATCTGATATCGGTTTAGTTCCAGGTGCCAACTCTATACTGAACTCAATATCTCTTACTGGCGGTAGCCCTGGAAGTTCTTCGGGAAATACGTCTAGAAATTCTTCAACTACCTTCGGAACTTGAACTTCTTCCATTGCCGTTATTACTCCCTGCTCTTGTTGAGTTGCCTCTGATCTGACTAAGGTGAATCTCTTCATGCCTGGAATATCAAAAGATACACTCCCTCTACGATAATCTATCGTCACATGACTGTCTTTCAGCCAGTCCATGCCTAAGATAACGTCGAAATTTCCAACAGAAAATTCTATCAACCGGGCGGGTAAGGAATGCCCGCAAACTACAACGCTACACGCTAGAATAACTCTACTAACTCCTACGAGCCCATTGCCAGTGAGTATATTCAACCTTCCTGGCAATGCCTCGAACTCCATTCCTAGCCGTGTCGTAAATTGTGCAGATATAAATGAGTGTGATACTCCTGAATCAAACAATGCTACTGCGGGATATGAGGCGACGAGAATGTTACCTGCCACAACATCTCCCGATGCTAATGCCTCCTCTAAGGACAGAGTAAATTTCTGCCCTCGACCTCCTTATTGGTTCCCATGTTGCGGCTTAGCCTGGTGCTGCTGCTGGCCCCTGCCTTGATGATGCTAGGGTGGTCTATGCTGGTGTTGCTGCATCGGCGGTCCCTGCTGCCGAAACATCTGAGCCTATGGCATTAACGGACGCTGGGCCAATGGTCTCACTGCCACTGCAGGTCCTCGATACTGTCCTGTCCCTGGTGCTGGCAGAGCAGGAAACTGCTGTACTGGTCCTCCTGACCTCGAATTCATGGGACATGTAGTAACCCGATGATCTGGATTTCCACATATCAAACACAGTCCGTTCAATGCCCGACACACATCTCTAGTGTGTCCCAACTTCCCACAATAAGTACAGCCCGTTGGGGGTTGCTGATTTTTCTTCTGTTGCTGCTGCTGCCTGGGTGGTGGTGTTGGCCCTCGCATTGCCACATCGTGAATACGAATGCCAAGGGATGGTGCTGTTGTTCGGAGTGCTGCTCTCCCTCCTCCTTCAATCTGACTGTGAGATCTCTTCTGACCTCCAGTCCTCGCCGTGATCCTCTGGATGGTGATCTCATGCCTTCGGGTTGCCGTCAATACTTCATCAAAGGTCTGGTAATTGTGCCCCTCTATCAATTGCAAGAGCTCAAGGTGAAACCCTTGCTGGAACCTCATAGCCCTCTGGCTCTCTGTTGCTACCATCTCTGGGGCAAACCTGCTCAATCTGCAGAACTCCACTGCATAGGCATCTACCGTCTTGCCGGCCTGTTTGAGGTTGATAAACTTCTGTTGTAGCTCAAACTGCGCCACAACCCCATAGTACTTCGTCTTAAATCTTGCGGTAAAATCGTCCCAAGCAACAAGACGTCTGATGCCCACTTCCTCTGATTTCCACCAATCACGTGCGAGATCCTGAAGTAACAACTTCACTTGATCCACACGTTCTTCTGCTGGCACCTTAGCTGCTGTCAGAATAGCCTCAATATCCTTAAGCCATGCATCTGCTGAGATGGCATCCTCCGTTCCTTCGAAACGACGGGGGTTGAACTTGCAAAACCTGGCTGATGCTCCTGAATCTGTCCTCGCCCCTCTTTCCAAAGCTGTCTACAATCCTTGGTTGAGTAATACGTTCTGCTCTTGCAACTGAGCGTGCATGCGCTGCTGGGCTAACATCTGATGTTGCTGAGTAGCCATCATCCCTCTCATGATCTCTAGAAGAGCCGGTGTGTCCATTTCTGCAGGGGTAGGTGGAACTGTTGGTGGTGGTGGAACCTCCGAATACTGTGATCCAGCTGCTACTTCCACTATTACTTCTTCTTGGATAGTCTCTTGAGTTAGTACCGGCCCTTGTTGCTGACCAACATGGTCTGGTTGTCCGTGTTGCTCTTGTTGTTGTTGTCCAGTCCTGGCAAATGCGGACGAAGTGCCCCAATGAAAAGGGACAAAAGAACAATCAAACGATCGGACAGGAAAGATCAATGAAGTCAAAGTATATCGGAATGTCAAGCTAGAGTCGAGAGTAACGAATCATGAGATCAAGGGGGAACATGTGTGATTGAGACATCCTATAAATTAAAACACCCCACAAGTCTGAAATGAGACCTGCATGGGCCACCACTAAAACCTTGTCACGCCCCAGAACCAGAATACTGGAGAGCGGAGGAATGACTCAGCCAGCTACGTATTACGGATAGATGAATACCGTATAATACGATCAATGCTGTCTAAAAGACGAGGGGGTACATACTACATGAAAGTCTCATTATGGTCATTTCACATCTATTGTCTCAATCATTCAAATAAGAAACAGAAATAGAGAACATGTAAGATAAAGCAGTAAGCCGTCCCAAACGCTCAGTCAAAATGTTCTTGATATCTGGCTTTACAAAACATAGTCAGATGATGTAGCAAAGTGTACACAATTGTTATCAGCTGCAGTCTGACTTAATTACAATTATGTAAAAGTAAGTACAAGACAATCCGACTAACATGTCGGTGCCAAACGGTAAGGTATTAAGTAAATAACAAAACGAGCGGGAAAGTAAGGAACCCACTCGAGTCCTCCTGCGATCATCCCTCTAGTATTGACCATCTTAGAGGTGGAAGTAAGCTGAGTCCTCGGGGACCGGCTCTAAATCTGGTCATGCAAAACCAGAGAGGTTAGACCTCCAATGGCAAGTACCACAAGGAAGCACGATATGAGGAATTAAAACCAGTAATAAAAGAATATGATAAGTAGATCTCTGCTTGCCACGGGGATTCACATAACACCACGACACTTCGAACCAACCTCCCAACCAAACAAGGACAGAAGTTGGCCCGTCATGCCCTGACATTCTGATCATCTCAGTTAGGTAACAGAGTAGGTACAGTACACAAACAAATCAATTTAAACGGCCATGCAACTACTACGGCTTGCTACTGTGAGTTCAAAATTATCCTAGAATTATGCAATAAAGGATTCCTCAGTTCTTACTATGTACAAGCAAGGCTAGTTTACCCAGTCAATCAATTGTGACAATCATGAATTAGACGAGTCCCAGCGGGACGCCCGTCATCAATGTACAATATACAATAGATAATATAACCAGATACCGCTTCCTGCCCGTGTGGCAGATTTGCAGTATCTGTGGGGACCAACCGGCCTGTCGGGCACTACTAGTCCCAAGAGGGCTACCATGTAAGAACTCGAGAATCTATTCTCTCCATGCAATCATTATTTTATTTAACTTAATAGTCTCTACGTTGAGTGAAATCCCATGCCGTGGATCATGGTCATTCAAATAAGTACTTCCGTACAAGTACGATATGTCCAACTCTACAACGATACCTGTACGGTTAGGTTATAGGCCTTACATAGCGTAATGCAACAATCAAAACTAACTACGGAATAATCATGCCTTGACCATCAGGTACACATGCTGCTTTGGTAGAAAATAAATAAATAAATTGAAGCCTGCATGTGTGCCTGTATGTCAATATTCGGGATCGGCCAATCGATTATAATAGTTCATAGTTAATATGAACGTGTCTCATTCATTCAATTTAATAAGACGACTAGCCAGTCTCCTAGTTCCAACTAGGAACGCATGATCAATTATTAGTCAAGTAACAGTCGGGGTCAATTCGTGACGAGGCATAAAAGTCAAATTAGTATTAAGCATGGTCGAGTCCATAACTAGTATAAAATAGTTGGTAACATATTCTTAAAGCCAAGAAAAAGATCTACAAATTTTATGTTGGGAGTTGGAAGAAATTCTAGCCACAATTTTGTCAATTTGGACATATAACAGTCAGAACAACCAAAATAGGCAATATGCGGCCTATTCTGCGACATGCATGCGGACTAACCGCGACATGTGGCTCATGCGGCATATGCGGCCCAACTGCGATACCATATGCGGCTCAACTGTGACGTGTGCATCATGCGGCTCAACTGCGACACCATATGCGCCTACTGCGACATGCGCCTCATGCGGCTCAACTGCGACACCATATGCGCCTACTGCGACATGCGCCTCATGCGGTTCATTCGTGACATCATATGCGCCTACTGCGACATGCGCCTCATGCGGTTCATTCGCGACATCATATGCGCCTACTGCGACATGCGCCTTATGCGGCTCATTCGCGACATCATATACGCCTACTGCGACATGCGCCTCATGCGGCTCATTCGCGACACCATATGCGCCTACTGCGACATGCTCCTCATGCGGCTCATTCGCGATACCATATGCGCATACTGCGACATGCTCCTCATGCTGCAGATGAATATAGGAACGAACAAAAATACTTTTGGCCATAACTTCCACAAAATAAATCAAAATCTAACTTTACAAAAATCAAACTTTAGTAGAATTAAATTCTCTACAACATGGAACCACTTATTTTCGAAAACAACAATGTTTGATAGATCAAAACCCTAAAATTCATATGAAAACCAAAACTTAAAACTTAGATCTACACCCAACCATCCATGGAAATCAAGAACTTCAAGACCTAAACTTGTAGAGGAAGAGAAGATGAACAACATGGACTAAAAATAAATGGGGATGCATGAAATCCCTCATGGTGTGCAAGATGTACTTGCCTCTCACAAGTGGGTTAGGGTTTTGGTGCAGGAGTAAATGTGAATGAATGAAGAAAGAGAAATAAAGAAGAAGTTTTATATCAAGGTCAAGTGGATCTCCACCATTCATTCTCTCCACCAAATCCAAGCCATCCATTCTCTTTTATGTTGAACCAAACCACACCAAGTTGGTTTACCATGAACCGAAATGAACCAAGAGCCAAGATAAAGCAGAAAAATAAAATACAAGAAAAATTAATAAGCGCAAAATTGAAGAATTTAAATACAGAACAAATACATGATAAATATTGAATAAATACATTCAAGAAGTACACGTATAAAATACTTATTCTGGGAACGGGGAGTGACATCGCATGTACAAGGAGGAATTCATGAAGGTGGTACTTGTAGCCTCCCTTCCCAGAATTTTAAAATATTTTTTATTTATTTAATTGATTTTAACAGTGATTTTAGATTTTTTATAAATAATTATTTTGTAAATTATTACAGTAGATGATTTTAATCATAGTTGAGTTTTGAAATACAAGACAACTAGGAATCATGGCACGGGTAGTGTAGTAGCATGTTTGGACTAGTGTTTAGCCATGGTAGGGGAAGGCCGAGCCATGGTGATGTCCTAACTAGGAAAACCAGGCCAGGTTACGACTTAACCACTAGATAATTAAATTGTTATTTATTTTATGTTATTAAATATTAGGAGACCGGTTGTGCCAAACCAGTCTGGACTGGACCTGAACTGAGCCCAAGCCTATGTAGGCATCCAGTGTACACAAGATCCCATGTAGACATATTCTTGAGTAGAGGCAGTGCCGATTATGGGATATTATAATTCGTTATTGTTACTATTATTATTATATTTTTATTATCAATACTATTGAGATTATTATTATATAACATTATTTTATTATTATTGATTATATATAATATATTGTATTGCCTGTATAGAATTTGTGGTATAGTTATATATAAATATGTATAAACACCAGAGTATACATATATTGATTTGTAACTATATTCATAATTTATTATTATATATACATATGTATATGTGTATATATATATATATATATATATATATATATATATATATATATATATATATATATATATATATGTGTGTGTGTGTGTGTGTGTGTGTGTGTGTGTGTGTGTGTGTGTGTGTGTGTGTGCATGTGTATGTATATTATATTTATATGTATATGTGTATTTATATATAAATACATATTATATATATATGTATATGTGTATATATATATATATATATATATATATATATATATATATATATATATATATATATATATATATATATATATATATATATACACATAAATAAATATACGTATTTGTATACATAAAAAAAACAAAAAAAACATATATATATATATATATATATATATATATATATATATATATATATATATACATAGGTATTTATATGTGTGTACTTGTATATATAAATATATTATATACGTATGTGTATGTATATACAAATATATATTATATATGTATTTAAGTGTAGTGTATATATATATATATATATATATATATATATATATATATATATATATATATATATATATATATATATACAAGGTGTACAGGTGAATGTATATATATATATATATATATATATATATATATATATATATATATATATATATATATATATATATATATATATATATATATATATATATGGGTGATATATATAAATATTTTTGTGCTAAATAATATATTACCCAGCCCAGTGCAACTGAGAACAGACCGGCCTGCCCACGAGCCAGTGCAGCCTGAGCCCATTCCCAGCCGGCCCAGGGTCCCAGCACAATCTTCCCAGCCCAGCCCAACAAACCAACTCCCCATAGCTCTTTCCGAGCCCACCCCGACTGCTCTCAACCCAGCCGATTCCCCTACAGAACGCACACGCACATGATATATATCGAGAGAATGTCTCGTAAAAACCCTAAAACGAACAACCACCGCACCATCCTGCGCGCCCTGGGGGCCTCGATCGCGCGCCACCGCCGCAGGCCACCGCCGGCCGGAACGCGTGCGTGCGCGCACGGTGATGACAGCAGCGGTATACAGCGCCGAGCCATCTTCGCGATGACTTTCCGTCATATATGTAGAAGCATGGAATTTCAGAACCAGAAAGCCCATGCGCCAGACTATATGCGCCAGAGCGTAGACAAAGTACTTCACAAACAGCAAAAATAGGCATTGAAAGAAGGTTTTTTATTACATATAAAAGTCTATTACATGTCTAAGAAAAGATTGTACAAAAAAGAATTTCTACAAAGAAAGGATCCTAAGTCTACAGCCAGCAGCCATCATGCGCCCTCAAATAGGCGCAGCAATCACCATGCGCCCTCAGTCAGGCGCATCCCACCATGCGCCCTCAGCAAGGCGCATCCCTTTCAGCAGCTCAGTTATGTGCATCCTCAGTTATGTGCATCCCTTTGGCAGCTCAGTAATGTGCATCCCTTCAGCAGCCCAGTTATGTGCCGCTCTTCCAGCCAGGCTCACTGCCGTCTAAATGCTTCGACTAATAAAGCATTTATTGAGCAGAACGAGGGTGGCAATCAACCCTCTAGCTGGAGGAAGAGCTCCCCAAACCGAGGAAGAGAAAAGCACCACAAGCCAACCTGTGGCCAGGGGTGGTTTCGAAAGAGCCTCCAAAGGCGAAGGAAGACCGTAATCGAAACTGCGGCTAAAGGAGCAGCTTTCAACACAACCAGAATGGGCTACACCCATTTTGAAGGAAGAAAGCGCCACCAAAGCCGCAGCACCGCCTTTCCGATCTACGGCTCTTCCTGCATAACGAAGACGAGGCTCGAGCATCTCTATCTTTGGATGCAACAGGCACCTTCCGCCTGCCTCGGAAGCCCTCGACTCCAACTTTTGGATGTAATAGTCACCTTCAAGTGCATCAATGAAGACATTGTGTCGCATCTTCACCCTCGGGAGCATCTCATCAACAGAATGCTTCCGAGTAAACGAATTCATGTCGGAAGGACGTGAGAGAACGAGAAACAAACTCTCTGCATGCCACTATTTATAGGCCGGGCAAATCAAACCCATGCGCTAAGTGGATGGCTCTCCGAATTCCGTGCAACGAATTTGCATTAAATGGATGAACCGGACGCTTCAAATTCAGCTAAGTCAAAACAGCTATTTAAAGCACTCGAAGATCGTAACAGTCGAACCATTAAAGACGTGTCACGAAGCAGATGCGCCGGCCAGACCGCGCATCACACAGACGCGCCCTTCAATATCAAGCGCATCACACAGACGCGCCCTTCAGTACCAAGCACATCACAGGGATGCGCCTCCATGCGTCCCTATACGCCTAGTGGAACGCCAACCGACCCGCCCACTCAGCTGTCCATCGAATGTCACAAACATTAAATGCTGAACTGACAGAGTTGGCAGCACGCCTCCCGAAGTCTGAACAGTTCAGAAGATGAAGCATCGCCAACGTCAGCATCATCATTACTTTCCTCCGACGGCTACTGCCACGTGGCCACCCAACTGCTTGCATGCGCCTCTACAGCCATGCGTCCAAATCTGCATGCGCCTCAAAAGCCATACGTCTCAGACTTTTTACTGATCCCTAAAGATAGAAGGAAAGTCACCATTAAAGCTCTGCATGCGCCTCAAAAGCCATGCGCCTCAGACTGCTCTCTGATCCCAAAAGACAGGAGTTAAGTCACTTCTGAAGCCTCGCATGCGCCTCAAAAGCCATGCGCCCCGAATGGTTCGTGACTCCTAAAGGTTACGAGCCAAAGCCTCCTCACGTGCCAAATCCTAGGCGCATCCTACCAGATCATTCCCCACCAAATTAGAGATCTTCGGGCCATGGATCGATGACACGTGTCCTTTGACTCAACTCACCCAAGATCTCAGTAACAGATAGATCTTCTCCTCTGCTACGTGCCGGTCCACAACAGCAGTATGAAGAATTTAACCCATCGATCAGGGCACATCATTCATGCGTCTCCATCAGCAATCAACACGTGGCGTCCCCGCGTACAGGCGCATCCTACATGCATGCATGAGCAGCCAGCCTACAAAGCTATAAATAGAAGGATTATTTCTTTCTTCCAGACGTACACACCTACCTACCTACACATGGACAGAAGACACAACCACCAGAGAGGTAGATACAGACACTCAACGTCTTCCTCCTCTCAGTAAGCTCCAGCACCCAGAGCAATCCAGACCTTCAGAGAACCGATAACCGTCGTCAGATCGTCAACAGAGTCAACGTATTACCACTCACTCCATCAGCACAAGGGACCCAGATAAACAAAAGTGTACTCCTAGGACTATATCTAAGTCCTATATTGTAATACTGTTCTGTTTGTATTAAAATTTGCAATCAAAGAATTTTAATGGCAAACAAGCTGGCGACTCTGCTGGAGACCTCTTTCTCCTCCACCGAGAAAGTTGTGTCGTAATCCGACGACGTGAAGGTGGGCTCCTCCCACAAGACGATGGTCGTACGCCTCAATCTACAGGTGTATGAGGAGTTCATCTCTGAAGGCAGTGCGAGTCCTTCGAAGCGGCTGCTGAAGCCGAAGAAGACCCGCCGAGTCTGGGTGCACAAGGTCGACGCCTCGGGTACCACAATCGAAGGGGATGTGCCGATCCAGCCTTCCCTTCCTGTTGACGTCCTCAGCAACCAAGATGCGCCCTTTGGTGCAGCACATCTCTCGGAGAAACGTGCGGCTAACCACGTTCCCCAGCCATCTCCCTATCAGGCGAAGAAGATGCGTCGACGGAGCAGGGGCGCAGCCAATGCCCCGCATATCACCTCTGATGCGCCACAGAAGGTCTCTGCCTTTGACAGACTCACTCGCTGTAATGGCAAGGAGAATTTAGATTCTGAGTACTATGCTCCCCAGCGGACTGGTACAAAGAAATCCAAGGCAGCACGGGCTATGCACCCCAAACGTGCTATGCCAGCAGCAAGCCAGAAGCATGCGCTCACAATCATGCATGCTGTTGATGGTAAGTTGTACAAGGTCGACTCGAGTGCTGCGGCGCCAGAAATGAGCCAACCTTCAAAGTCCTTATCTCGCTTGGGCGCATCTATTGCGTGCACAACCAAGTCGAGTAAGGCAAATCCAGTGGTCTTGAACTCCCGCGCCTCCTCTGGTTGTGCGTCTGAGGTCCGTTCAAGTCACTTCAAATGCTGTGGTTCCCCCACTACTGATCGAGATGCCTGTTTGGTATTAGATCAGGGGGCGCAACACTCACTTGACCACCCCGGTGCTTGGCCTTGCCATGCGCCTGAAGGGGGTGTGAAGCTGGCACTCTCCTCCAACGATCTGCGTAACATGATCACTCACAAACACCGATCAGGAAAGTTGACTGACAAGTACGATGCGTCTCTCACATGGCATACTTGTGCTGTGGTCACCATCAACTACTGTTGCAAAGCGGCAGTCCCACCAAGGCAGTCGGTGTTCCAGCGGTTGCAATCATCGACAGAAGAAGAGCCAAGGGTTGTTTCATGCAACGTAATCTTCAACTCCTCGTCAGTCCGAAAGGCGACTGGCAGCTCCTTTTCCTCGTCCAAAAGCCAGCCGAGGAAAACCAAGACAGCTGTCGCATCCTCCGGAGTGTTCGAAGGCACTCGGAGGAGGAAGAAGATCTTGGAAGAGGCTGGGGGTAGTCAGACCCTTGTCGAGTCCGAAGACGAGGGTGTCCAAAGCACATTTAGGACGGATCCTGTCAGCCTCCCAGAAGATGAGGATATCCCCCAGAACATAGCTGGAGGTAGTCTAGCATCTGCGGACCCGAGTTCCGGAGACGCATAGGCCCCTCAAGACGGAGCTGAGGGTAATCAGGCCCTTGCAGATGCGTCCGTGGTGAATGTTCTCCCGAACATAGCCGGGGGTAGCCAAGACGAGGCTCCAGAAGAGGCAACTCCCCCACAAGAGAGTGAGGCCGAGAGTGAAGCCTCAACCCATCCATCCACTCCCGACCGCGTCATGACAGTAAACGTGACTGGGGCTTATATCGAGTCTGATACGCCACCAACAGACCTCGTCCAGTGCATGGATACCCTGGAGGGAGGACTCAAAACCCTCTCTGCCTTCATGCAAACACTGACTCAAGCAGTATTTGAGATACGGTCTGCTTTGGCGAAGACACCTTCTACCGGTCCCGACCCAGGGGCCAATGGAGAATCGAGTGTACCCCTTCAACGGGTATCCTCGGACATAGATCACCATGAAGCACCTCGGACGTCGGAGCCCTCAAATGCTCAACTCCCGGTGGTACCACCTTCTCCGACTCCTAGCTCCACAAAAGACGTGGTCGAGATGATCAGGGACTTGCACGAGCGCTTTGAGTCCAAGACAAGCAAGAGGAGCGCCAAAAGATGGGCATCCCCTAACCTTATCCCCTCGAATGAAATAATGTGGTTTATCCTCCTAAGTATAAACCACAAACACTGACGCCATACGACGGAAAGGACTCTCCACGTCGCTGTCTGACGTATTTCCAGTCTCAGACGGGACATCTTCCGAAGGAGGACGTACTACTTACTAGCATATTTGTTGGGGCACTGAAAGGAGTGGCGTACGACTGGTACTGCAGCCTCCCCGATAATTCAATATCTTCCTTCGATGACCTGACGTGCCTTTTTCTCGACCGTTTCTACGACGGCGGAAAGGACATGACAATGGCGTCCCTTATAGAGATACGCCAGAAGGAGAAAAAACAGTTCGAGTGTTCATCGAACGCTTCCGACAGGCCTTCTTCAGACTGCCTCCGGGCATGCCAGAACATGCACTTCTCTCCTTCTGCAGCATGAATATGCTGCCTGCAGTCAAACTCTGGCTCAACTCTACTCCTTCTCCCGACTGGATTTTATCGCAGGAGTGGAGGAAGTCTTGGTCTCCCCCGATCAGCTGGTCATTCAGCGTGCTTACTCCCTTTCAAAGCCGTGCTCCAACAATGTTGCCGAGTACAACGCGCTCATTATGGGACTCCAGCTGGCGCAACAGCTGGGGGCGAATCATCTGGAAGCCTACGGCGACTCAAAACTCATCGTAAACCAGATCAGAAGACAATACGAGGTTCGCCATGAAGATTTGATCCCCTACCATGAAGTTGCATTGAACATCATTTCAAACTTCATCGGGTTCTTCATCGAACATATACCTCGTCTACAAAATCTAGAGGCTGATGCTCTGGCCGGCCTCGCAGCCTCATTAGCGGCACCCCTCGGGACTCAATACTATGTCACGGTAGTGGGTCGAGACCTGGTCTGCCCTAAAAATAACCTGTGCTCACAAGTGGCCCATGCCATATCAACGAGTGCTGGTGTTAATGTCCGAGACTGGAGATTCCCGTTCATCGACTTCGCTGTCTAAGAAATTCTCCCAGAGGACCCGAAAGAAGTCGTCTCAGTCAGGAGGCGCTCCCTTCGATTCTACTACGATACGGCTACTAAAATGCTGTACCGACGCTCCTACGATGGACTTCTCCTTCGATGTTTGTCCAACGAAGAAGCAGCCGAAGCCCTTCGAGAAGCTCACGATGGAACCTACGGGGTCCACCAACCTGGTCCTAAGTTGCAGGACCGACTGCGACGCATGGGCTACTACTGGCCAACCATGGCCGCTGACGCTGTCGAATATGCTAAGAAGTGCCATGCGTGCCAGCTTCACGCAGACTTCATTCATACACCGTCAGAACCACTACATCCTACAGTCGCCTCCTGGCCCTTCAAAGCTTAGGGCATGGACATTGTGGGACCGATCACCCCTCCTTCATCGAGAGGGCACCGCTTCATCCTAGCAATCACCGACTACTTCTCCAAATGGACAAAAACAGTTCCGCTGGTAGAAGTAAAAAGCTCCAGGGTGATCAGCTTCATCAAGCACCACGTCATCTACCGTTTTAGAGTACCCCGGAGGATCATCCACGACAATGGTCCTCAGTTCATTAGCCATGTTTTCAGCAGATTCTGTGACAAGAATCGCATTCAAAATGTGGCATCAACCGCCTACAATCTGGCAGCAAACGGATTGGTCGAGGCGTTCAACAAAACTATCGTCAGGCTACTCAAAAAGGTCGTGTCATCAAACAAATGCGACTAGGACGAAAAGCTCGGCGAATGACTTTGGGCCTACCGCACAACGGTACGGACCCCGACAGGCAACACACCATTCTCCTTGATCTACGGGAGCGAAGCGGTACTGCCTCTCGAGATCCAGTTACCCTCACTCCGCGTAGCAATCACAAACCAACTCACAGAAGAGGACAATCAACGTCGTCGTCTGCGGGAATTGGAGGCACTTGACGAAAAGCGTCTCCTAGCTCAACAGCGCATCGAACTCTACCAAGCCCGTATATCACAGGCTTTCAACAAGAAGGTCAAGCAGAGGACTTTCCAAGTTGGCGACCTGGTTCTGGCAATCAGGAGGCCGATGGTGTTGACTCACAAGACACCAGGAAAGTTTGAGCCCAAATGGGAAGGACCTTTCATCATAGAGACGGTATACTCAAACGGTGCTTACCGCCTCGCCAAATCCAATAGGGACTTGTTCATGATGCCCATCAACGGCAAGTTCCTAAAAAAGTACTACTCTTGACATCTTTCAGACATGTGCTTCCACCCGGGGATCTGTGGACCCAATCATCAGTACTCACAGACAATTCCCGTTCACAAATTCATACGCTTCCGGAACCCAGCTGTTCCGTTGCATCCTCCAGTAGAAGGACAACCACGTCCACATCACCTCTGAGTTGCCCTCCTACATCCTACAAAGCAGAATCTTACATCCCATAAGACTACGCTACCCACCATGTTTATCACGTCCACATTACCTCTGAGTAAACATCCCGTACAGACAACTCTTGCGTTGTCGTACATTGATCGCAGAACTTCCACGTCCACATTACCTCTGAGTAGTTTCGCGTGTCCCCCAGGATCATTCCTACCACGTCCATAACACCTCTGAGTAGGGAGATTCCACCACTTGAATCCCATATTTTCCATGTCCACATCACCTCTAAGCAAACAAGAGGGTTCTTTCAAACTTATTATCTGTACCTAAAAACCAAGGTGCGCAAAAGATAATAGGTCCACACAAATCATCAAGTTCATGACAGCAAAAATGAACACATCACAAAAAACTTTATATTCTTTATTTTTAATAGAGAGTAAAAGTTTACAACCCCAGCAAGAGTTGCAAAAAAAATACAAAAAAGAAGAGACTACAATCCCTAAATATCCCCAGGGTTGGCTGAAAGCTCTTCAATCCGACGCCTCAAGTCTGCCGTTCGAGTCTCCACTGTCGCCAGGACTCGACGTTCAGCTTCTTGACGCATCGCTTCAATAGCCTCAGAAAAAGTATTATTTTTATGCTTCTCATCCAGCTGCTGTCGCTGCTGAGCCAAAGTAAGAGCCCGGTGGGTGAAAGCTGCTTCCTTCTTCTTGAATGCTATGTGTTCAGCCTGGACACGTTCGGCGTCTAATAGAAGTCGGGCTCGTTGGTCCTCAAGGCGGCGGATCTGGGCGTCAATCTCCGTGATATTAGCGTCCAATACAGCTCGTGTCTCCACTGTCTTCCGCGTAGACTGAGACAACCGCTCTACTGCAGCTTCAGTCTCAGCCACTTCACGTTCCCAGACACTCACAGTGGCCTGATAGAAAGACTCAATCTCGGCGATCAGCTTCTCCTTCTCCGTATCTATCAGGAAGGAGAGGTCATTTCACTGGATGTACTGTAATTTGGAAAGCCGCTGGTCCAACTCAGCCACCGAGGCTTCCAGAATGTCGGCCATATGATCGTGGCCCTGGTGAATACGGATCAGGTTGATATGAGGCAATGCCAGAGTTCTTGCCGTCATAAAGCTCCCGTTGGCATCCATCACCCCCCTCTGCAGTATTTTATACACTATCTCGACGATGAATTTCACGTATTCATCTTTATCCGCCAGCACCTGCGGCGTCATGGCAGGAGTCGGAGGAGCTGCTCTAGTTAGCGAACCGAAAGAAGATCCGTCGACGTCAATCCGCGAGACTGGATCCTCGGCATCAACAGGCCCTTCATCAACAGGGGTTTGACTACTAACCCGAGGAGCCACAGGAACAGAAGAAGACGAAACAGGGGTCGAGATAGTACCCCAAGTAGAAGGAGCAACAGAGGGTTCCATCACACCCTTATCCTTCCCAAACTCGAAAGAACCACCGACGTCAGCGGCCACCTCTTCAGCCCCCAACATCCTATCAACAGCCAGTACCTCCTCTGGTAGAACGGAAAGATTAACACTTGCCTCCTGACTCGTCCCTGAAGTCAGGACCGTCAGACGAGTCTACACATCAAATCCCTCTACAGGGACAGGATTTGTTGCTACCCCCTGATCGGTAGCCACCTCAGCTTCCGCCGCTGAGTCTGGGGTAGAGCTCGGCAATGATGCAGCCGACCTCCCCTCATCATGACAAGGAGGGGAATCAACCCTCTCCTCCGTTCCAATCATATCTGTTGCCCCCGCAACAGACTCTTGCAACTCTGGAGCAACGTCATCTGAAGACGACGAACTCCACTCCACTTCATCATCACGAGGCCTTGTGTCTGCTGGACCCTCAGCGTCCAAGGCTTCCACGACAGCTGGTACCGTTCCGGAAGTGGCTGCAACCTCCGCATCTCTTTTAACAAAGTCTGGAGATACTAAAACCTCTGCAGGAACATCTTCCGGATTCTCCTCCAATGGAGACATTACCATCGGAGGAATACGCTCGTCAGAAGAGCTTGCCACCTCCTTCGTTTTACTGATACCCGATTTCGAAACACGGGTCCTCTTCTTCGGTGATCCCTATAAGAAGAAAAGCACAAGTCACCAAAATGACAAGATGAGCCAAAATTACAGAGGACTCTTTACCTCGGCAAGAGCTGATTCCACTGGCGTTACAGACGGCATTCCCGTAGCCTTTGGAGTCATGGCTTTTCTTGGCCTTTTTGGTACAGACGAACCAGCTTCTGCGTCAGCCCGTCTCTTCCCAACAGAAGAATCTCTCACTGATGCTGCAGCAGCAGCCCAATATCCTGCCAATTCCGGTGGACGATATGACCGAGCCACTATCAACATATTCGCCGTGGCCTCCAGCTGAGTTTCAATGATGAAACTAGTCTCCCTATTATAACCGGAAGACACAGTATTCATTGTGCAATACAGCTTAGCTGTCGAATACAGGATCTGTGGCCGAGGGATGCGAACGGGCGTAGTAAACTGAACACCAGTACACCCGGTATTATAATATTGCCAGCCCCAGGCTCCATCTAGCAAACTCCCGACGAACCCCAGATTGTTACTGGGATTCTGTAGCATTAGCTGGGTATAGCCAAACTGGCGAGCAAACTGGCTGGGCAGATACGGCTCCAGATAACACCTATTCTGGTTCCGGTAGACCAAGTGAGAAGGCCGAATACTTTGCAACCAACGAAAACCCATTTCGGCAGAGTAATCGCATCTTCACCTGAGTCGTCTAAATCTTGGTCAGCCTCGAAATCTTTAAAGATGGGGCCGACCTTGACGACCTCCCACCCCTGAAGGTAGGACAAAACTCTCCGGCAAACGGGGACGCCAGTGCGTGACCACTTCCTCTTGTAGAAGCGACGGATAAAGGCATCACTTTCAACATGATCGTCCTCCAGACCTGGACTCATCACGTTCGGATGATGCAGAATCAACCATCCCATAAGATAATGGAATGGTAGTTCGGCTCGGGGAAAGTTGTCATTTCTTCCTCTCCCATGGATCACATCATCAGCAAAGGTCCTCAAACCCCGCAACAGGTTACACACTATCGCGGGGAGGAGAGCTAAAGGACGTCCAAAGGCCAATTTCACGACGGACAAAATGAGGTTCCGGTGTACCCTCTCTACTGCACCAGATCCGCCCACAAACACACAATCCCGGAGCCATATCATCAAGTATGCCGTCAGCACCGCCTTAGACGACATCCGGTGCGCACAGTGCCAGAAGCAACTATACGCGTTCTTGCCGCTCTCATTAGAACGAGGGGTCCTCTCGTCCAGCTGGCTTATTTCAGAAGTCACTTCTGCGGGTTTCAACCCTTGCGGAGTCGTAAACCGGATCCTCGAGGAATCCACCAAATCCTGTTTGAAGACGTAATCCCTCCAAGCAGTCACGTGAGGCTGGGTCTTGCCTTTGTCCTTCCGGTACATCAGATAATGATGGCTTGCCACCTCTTTGAAAACAGCCATCATCTCCGGGTCCTTATTTCCCAGAACCTGGATCTCTTCATTTGAGGGGAAATATTCCTCGTACGGTTCCGAGCCCCAATGAAGCTTGGATACTTCGTACATCTCATGAAGAGCTAACCCCAACTCCTCCACCGGAGTAAAGAAGGTGCCAGTCTGGGCATTGAACAATTCCAAGAGTACAAGGAACATAGGATTATTGAGGTCTACGCCAGCCTGCGTGGCACGGATAGCAGCTGTCAGCCCAATCTCCTTAAGCTCAGCCTTGAACTTCGAAAGCACCCAAATGGTCAACTCGTCCCACTTCGGCATGTGATGACACCAACCTTCAACCCTAAAGCCACCTTTCGGATACGTGACCCTCGATGTCAGCATCCGACTTGCAAAGGTTGAGGCACTAAAGGCAAAAGTGTCATTAGAGACTTCACTGTAGAGGCTCCCAGGACGCAAAGTTCGGTAACTAAACGAGGGATGTGAAGCGGCTAGAGTATCCCTCTGATTTGAGGTAGCATCAATCGAAAGAGCACCTCCCAAGGCCCCTCCTTGAGAAGGAGTAAGCTCCCATGGCATCCTTCTCTTGGAAGCTAAACGATAGAAGGCCGTCAGCGACAACTGGCGGTCAAGTTGTCGCATGTACAGCACCATGCCTTTTACAGAGAAGAACCAGTCTTCTCTGACCTTCAGTATCTTCGCCTCAGTGGAGATCAGGCGGTCACCGAACAAAAAGGCAGGTTTTAAGAAGGTCACATCCTCGGATTCAGCAGATTTCAGTTTTTCGCTCTCCATCATACTCTGAAGGAAAATCGACAACTAGTTCTGGATCTGCAGCACTCTCTCAGGGGGTTGATTCTGTAAGATAGCATCCTTCGTAGGGTTGATAACCGCCTCGTCAAAATCAACTCCCATTTGACAAAGGAAAGCATCCAGAAGGACCTTATTCAGCAAAGGAATTATCATCGACACTGGCACAACGAAAATAAAAAGTCAGGCAAAAAGAAAAAGTGTGTCAAAGCAACCTGGCGCATCATCAGGGCGTCAACCCATGTGCCTCAGTAAAAGCTTCGACGCATCATCAGGGTGTAAACCCATGCGCATCAGCAGAGGCTTCGGCCCATCATCAGGGTATAAACCCATGCGCGTCAGCAGAGGCTTCGGCGCATCATCAGGGTATAAACCCATGCGCGTCAGCAGTTAAAACCTCGGTGCATGATAAAGGTCTAAACCTATGCACGTCGGCGGGACAAAACCTCGGCGCATCTATACGCGTCGGCAGCAGAGAGTTAGGGCACGCCAACTCAGCCGCATGATCCAAAGTTTGTCTGAACAAAGAAAATAGTGGAAGAAAAGACATCCACCCGTCATCGCGGGTCGAACGTCGGCCGGAGTCACAATGGTGACAGGAGCATCCTCCTCGACAAATTCCACAGCAGCCTCTACAGGCTCTTTTCCTTTGCCTCGTCTAGCACCGCCGCGAGGAGTCTTGGAAGCCATTCTTTGGGAGAAGAAAGTTAGGGTTTTGAGGAAGAACTCTAAAAAGCAAAAGCAAAGAGAAGAAGAACTCTCTCTCTCCATCTCTCGCCTATTTATAGGCTTGGTCGCACGCGTGAACCGATGAAGTGTGACCTCAGCCGTCGCCTCGGGTTCTATGAAGAGATAACCGCAAATAAAACCAAAAAGATCATCATTAATCTTTCTTGGTTATCGAGGCATTATCATTTGTATTAACTGAGCGGAGCATGCGCCCCATCACTGATGCGCGGAGTATCTATGTGCCCCGACAGTCGTGCGCCTCTACCACCATGCTTCTTATTTAAAGTATTCTAAAACTTATCCAAAAGTTTTAAAAACTTTGAAGGGGGTCTTGTAGAAGTATGGAATTTCAGAACCAGAAAGCCCATGCACCAGACTATATGCGCCAGAGCGTAGACAAAGTACTTCACAAACAACAAAAATAGGCATTGAAAGAAGACTTTTTATTACATATAAAAGTCTATTACATGTCTAAGAAAAGATTGTACAAAGTAGAATTTCTACAAAGAAAGGATCCTAAGTCTACAGCCAGCAGCCATCATGCGCCCTCAAATAGGCGCAGCAATCACCATGCGCCCTCAGTCAGGCGCTTCCCACCATGCGCCCTCAGCAAGGCGTATCCCTTTCAGCAGCTCAGTTATGTGCATCCTCAGTTATGTGCATCCCTTTGGCAGCTCAGTTATGTGCAACCCTTCAGCAGCCCAGTTATGTGCCGCTCTTCCAGCCAGGCTCACCGCCGTCTAAATGCTTCGACTAATGAAGCATTTATTGACCAGAACGAGGGTGGCAATCAACCCGCTAGCTGGAGGAAGAGCTCCCCAAACCGAGGAAGGGAAAAGCACCACAAGCCAACCTGTGGCCAGGAGAGGTTTCGAAAGAGCCTCCAAAGACGAAGGAAGACCGTAATCGAAACTGCGACTAAAGGAGCAGCTTTCAACACAACCAGAATGGGCTACACCCATTTTGAAGGAAGAAAGAGCCACCAAAGCCGCAGCACCGCCATTTCGATCTACGGCTCTTCCTGCACAACGAAGACGAGGCTCGAGCATCTCTATCTTTGGATGCAACAGGCACCTTCCGCCTGCCTCGGAAGCCCTCGACTCCGACTTTTGGATGTAACAGTCACCTTCAAGTGCATCAATGAAGACATTGCGTCGCATCTTCACCCTCGGGAGCATCTCATCAACAGAATGCATCCGAGTAAACGAATTCATGTCGGAAGGACGTAAGAGAACGAGAAACAAACTCTCTCCATGCCACTATTTATAGGCCGGGCAAATCAAACCCATGTGCCAAGTGGATGGCTCTCCAAATTCCGTGCAACGAATTTGCATTAAATGGATGAACCGGACGCTTCGAATTCAGCTAAGTCAAAACAGCTATTTAAAGCACTTAAAGATCGTAACGGTCGCACCATTAAAGATGTGTCACGAAGCAGATGCGCCGGCCAGACCGTGCATCACACAGACACGCCCTTCAACATCAAGCGTATCACACAGATGCGTCCTTCAGTACCAAGCACATCACAGGGATGCGCCCCCATGCGTCCCTATACGCCTAGTGGAACGCCAACCACGCGCCCACTCAGCTGTCCATCGAATGTCACAAACATTAAATACTGAACTGACAGAGTTGGCAGCACGCCTCCCGAAGTCTGAACAGTTTAGAAGATGAAGCGTCGCCAACGTCACCATCATCATTACTTTCCTCCGACGGCTACTGCCACGTGGCCACCCAACTGCTTGCATGTGCCTCTACAGCCATGCGCCCAAATCTGCATGCGCCTCAAAAGCCATGCGTCTCAGACTTTTCACTGATCCCTAAAGACAGAAGGAAAGTCACCATTAAAGCTCTGCATGCGCCTCAAAAGCCATGCGCCTCAGACTGCTCTCTGATCCCGAAAGACAGGAGTTAAGTCACTTCTGAAGCCTCGCATGCGCCTCAAAAGCCATGCGCCCCGAATGGTTCGTGACTCCTAAAGGTTACGAGCCAAAGCCTCCTTGTGTGCCAAATCCTAGGTGCATCCTACCAGATCATTCCCCACCAAATCAGAGATCTCCGAGCCATGGGTCGATGACACGTGTCCTTTGACTCGACTCACCCAAGATCTCAGCAACAGAAAGATCTTCTCCTCTGCTACGTGCCGGTCCACAACAGCAGTATGAAAAATTCAATCCCTCGATCCGGGCGCATCGTTCATGCGCCTCCATCAGCAATCAACACGTGGCGTCCCCGCGTACAGGCGCATCCTACATGCGCGCATGAGCAGCCAGCCTGCAAAGCTATAAATAGAGGGATCATTTCCTTCTTCCAGACGTACACACCTACCTACCTACACACGGACAGAACACACAACCACCAGAGAGGCAGATACAGACACTCAACGTCTTCCTCCACTCAGCAAGCTCCAGCACCCAGAGCAATCTAGACCTTCAGAGAACCGATAACCGTCGTCAGATCGTCAACGGAGTCAACGCATTACCACTCACTCCAACAGCACAAGGGACCCAGATAAACAAAAGTGTACTCCTAGGACTACATCTAAGTCCTATATTGTAACACTGTTCTGTTTGTATTAAAATTTGCAATCAAAGAATTTTAATGGCAAACAGTATATACGCGATCGTTTCGTGAGCCGATTTCTCGGGTATGTTCCCAATATATACGAGATTATTTCCTTTCTATTAGAACGAATTTAGATGGTTTATATTGGCTGTTAAATCGAGTTGAAATCGACGAAAAACCTGTTTCGAAAACAGGACAACACCCAACCCCGATCCGAACTTTGGAAGGCAGATTTCCACAAATCCGTAGAGAAACTTAGAAATCTATTTGAATAAGGTTTTAGACTATATAACCAGGATTTCAACCCTTCTTTTACTTTCTGTTTTAAACAAATATCGACTCAGTTATTTGGTTTCGAAAATCATCAAAATCCTATTTATAAAACAGTAGAAATATTAAAAAACTCATCCATACGACGTACATCCCGTCATTCCGGGCAATGTGGTCGCAAACCGAAAGCATCAAAAGGTGCATAACGGCTTCGTGGACGTGTGGGCTTTGACGGAATTCAAATTGGTCATGTGTGCACGACGAATTTGATGCGTATCCGTCGAAATTCACCGTATCGGCCTCTGTGCAAGTTTCTCAATTACTTCGTGCACGCTTGTCAGATAGAGACAAAACTTGCGCCATCAGGACCGTATCGCTTTTTTGGTCCTGTATGCCAAGTTTGGTCCGATTCTGAGACAGTTGATCGGATCGCCGTTTCGCGGGCCCCACGATCCGATTCAACAGGCGATTTTGTGCACGGCCCACCGGAATCCAAAATTGGACATATCTTTGGGTTCGTATCATCAAAACGAATCCATAGATATGTAGTTTGATGACTTTAGAGACCATTGACTTTGGCACACTTTTCGGTCTAAAATGGGTCCAACAACGGACACGGTTTTTGCCCAAAATTATCGTTTTGCCCCTGTGTCCAGAATTTGACTTAAGAACAGGCAATCCTAGCTAATTTGACTATTCTGAGAATGTTGGTAATGTTTGTTTTAGCTTTTGGAGACAGTTGTAAGGATTTGGACTTCATGATTTGGCAGTATACCATAGCCTTGACAGCGTTTACGTATTCGAGTCGGGCTGGAGTCCGATTGATGCGTAGCTGGCTTGCTCACGAGCTCGCGTCCGAAAAGCGAGTACAGATTGTGACAGTATTAGCAATGGACATAGATGAATAACAGAAAAGTGTACCGAATGATTCTCTGGTGATTCCGGTCAAAGGACGTACCACTTGTCCTCAGTCTTCCAAACTACTGAATATCTATCTTCCTTCCCATGAGAAGTAGCCCAAGGGTGATAGTTAGTGTAATGCCCCGCTCCGCATGGTGCATTAAGCTGAGTCGTTGACTCGAAGAGTTGCGTTGACCCGATTACGTATCGATGCGAATCGATACAAAGTGTTAAGTTGTCCCGAGCAATGCATCAAACTAAGTCGATACGAAGAGTTGCCTTGTCCCAAAGAATGCATCGAGTGAATCGATGCGAAGCGTCGCGTTGCCAGAAAGGATAAGTGCGTTGAGACGGCTCGAAGATTCTAAGAAATCGAATCGGCCAATACACGATGCAAGAAAAGACGACAAATGTGCGCAGTTGCACGATACTTACAAAAGTTGGCGTCGTTGCGACGAAGAGAACAATTGTGGCAAGGATGTGACATAATTGTCGATGCGGCATGGTGCCTTTGAAATGTTCGTGGCCTTCGGGCGTTCGTTGAGGACAATGGGGCATTGTGCCAATTGAAATAGAGATAAACGAACTTGCTTGGTTGTATGAAAGATAAGATACATTGCATGGTCAAATGGACTTAAAGACGTATTGCCTGTGCACGGGTGTTATCTTCCCTTAAACGTTGAATACCAGGGAGCTGGGACCGTTCGGCCTAGGAGGGACTGCGATAAAATCGTTATTGTTGGTGCACTTCATTTAGATGGGTAGCGACTTTCTAGTGAATGTGATAGGCCACTTACCCGAGTATTTCGGGGGTCCTCTGATTGTTTGGTTAGCAATCGCAACGGAGTGATCATCGTCTTACATATTCGATTCGATAAATATAAGTCCATTCTAGCCCGAAAAGCTAGTGACCTTCATATAGTTAAGGGCGATGGGTTGAAAGTGCAAGGTATGTATCGTGCGCATATAGACCCTGAATAGAGGGCACTTATAACATGACAGGGAAAGCTGATAGGCGTATTCACCTTGCTCGGTGCAAGGGCGAGTGCGTCGACTTGGTAAGAAGTCGCGCCACGAAACAACACGGGATTGCTATTGGTTGCCTGTTTACTTACACGAATTGAATAACATGCTTGCCATGATAACATGCGTTACAGTCTTCGAATATGCCATGAACTCATCCTAAGGAGAACATAGAAAGAGAACTAAATTAAATGTTTGCATGAATCAATACAATACTAAATGTCGGTTTGTTAAGTGGGCCTTTGATCAGTACAGCGAGGACGAAAGTACCAATCCCCCACTAGTTTGCTAGCAGGTTCAGGGATTGGTCTGCTCGAGGCGGAGCTTCGCTTGAACGCGTCGAGGCTTGGAATGCCGAAGCGTATTGAAGCGCACGATCGTATTGACGCTCGGTTATGCAACAAGATTGATGCGGCCGAGATATAGAATGCATGACGTATGGAACGGTGAAATCCTTTATGGGCAAGAGAGAACCTGAGTGTTGTAGCCAATCTGGCAAATTTCGTTGGGCTATCGAAACCTTTGTAATCGTATTTCGAACATCAATAAAAGAGAATTATTTCGTATACTCTGTATTACTTTGTTGTTAATGTTCAACTCAAAGATAACGATTTGAGAACTTGTCATCTTGCCTTGTACGAGCGCAACTCCAGGCTCGTGCGGCATCATGCCCCCTGCGAGGACGATGATTCGGGTGATTCCGGGTCGAGGCGTGATAAATTGGTATCAAAGCTCTAGGCTCAATTTTCTCTGGATGCTTGCTTTATTACAATTCCAAAGAGTTGCCCACCACCAATCGAAATCACTCTTGACTCTACTCGATGCCGCACTGGATGTTCCATATAATAAGTCTAATACCAATCATGTAATTTTGCTGCGTGTTGTTTTGGAAATTACATATTGTTTGTTGGAAAAGTCGTGAAAGGTTTGTTGCTGCATGTGCAACAAGTTGCGAGATATAAATTCAAAGATTTGTTGCTGCGGATGCAACACGTCGTGAATTGAAATTTGAGATGTTCGTTGTTTGCAACGATCGATATGAGAAATGTTGGTTGCATCGATACAATGAAAGTCGTGGAATGTTGCTGCAGCAATTGCCACGCGTTGATTGTAAATGATGCGTTGAAAAGAAAATAAAAGTTGATATGGAATGTGTCGGACGGATTCACATATTGATTTTAAATGTTCATTGCGATAAAAAGTGATAAGTCAATATCGAATGTGTTGAACAGATTTGGGCATTGACTTTAAATGTCGGGAGTAAATCGTTGCATGAGGTGCGATAAATATCGGAAATAAATTGTTGTACGATGTGCAATGCGTATTGAAAGTAAATTGTTGCACGTGGTACAACACATATCAAAGTGAAATCGTTGCACGAAGTGCGACGAATATTGAGAATGAATTGTTGTACGAGATGCAACGAAAGAAAACAAAAGTTATAAAATCGAGAAACGAAATCGGTTCAGTTGCGCACCGGGCTTGTGTTGGCAAATAAAAACATTGGCTGAGTTGTTTCAGATTTGATTTAATCAGAGTTACGATTGTGATCAAGCATGATCTCTGCGAAAATCGTGAGTCGGAAGTGATCGTTGGTTCGTAAAGAGTACGTTACGACGGAAGTGACTTGATTCTAGGTGGTATATGGCCTACCACCGATGCAATGAATGGCTCGATTCTGAGTGGTATATACAATACCACTAGTACGACGAATTGCATCGACGCATTGTGAGAATTGCGGACGATTTGTCCGCAACGAATGGGATAGCACCGAGACTCGATTGAGAATTTGTATGATGGCATGTTGATGCAAGTGTTCTTTGATGATCGGTTAGAACAGTAAGGCAGGACTTGTAACATTGAATGATACGTCGATTGAAAATTTATTTGTCGTTCGAATGACGGGAGCTAGCGAAACGATTATGCCTTGAGGCAACAATTGGATCGACGAGATAGGAAACTCGAAACGTTGAAATCGAACCGCACGACTTGCGAGCTCGATGAAAATATTGGGCGATACAAATTATAATCGAATCGTATAACTTGCGATTTCGATAGAAATGTTAGCTGATGCAATGTGAAATCGAATCGCACGACTTACGATCTCGATAAGAAATATTGGGCGAGATGAAATGTAATCTTATCGCACGATGTGCGACTTCGGTAAAAAAGTTGGTTGACGCGAGTAATCGTACCTAAGAAATAGTTGGTTACGTTACGGCGAAACTCATTTGAGTACGAATAAAAAACACGCGAAACATAGAGGGCGAAATCGTATGACTTGAGGATTCGATATTGGATAATCGGTAACTCAGTTACGCGATCAAAGTATAGTAGAATACGGCAAATCGGAGAACGAGTTGATGTGTATGGAAAAGTTCGTTGCGAACTTGGATGTATGCGATGCGAGTTAAGTTGACGTTTAAAACAGATTCAAGTTGACCCTTATGTTATCGAAATGGATACGGCGTATCGAGATCGATATGTAAGGAAACGTAGACGATGTAAGAATACAAAATAGAGTGTGCCCCGTGCTATGAAATTTTGTAAGTAACGATACAAAAATGAATCGAACTAGTTAATCATGAACTTTGTGATTGATCAGAGATAAGACTATAAGTCATCGACGATTGCTCGATACGTATGGCATCTCATGTGTCGACCGCGAAATAAGATAGACACGAATTCGATACGAGTAGATGTTTCGTAAATTGCAGAATCATCGACGGTAGTGTATGACTTTACTCGGAGGATAGTTGCGCATCAGTTGTGCCGATAGAAATGGTTATGTACGAATTTGGATAGTCGCATAGAATTCGTCGGATCGTAATTTGTCTCCGAAATAAGATATAGCATGATTCGTAATAAACTGTCCTTCGGTGATGATCCACAATTATCAAGCGTAGCTTCAGGGCAGCTGACCCTAGAAGACTTGACCGCCAAATCAAATTGAATGTTGCCGACCATAAGATGACCCATGCGATATCGCATATAAAAATGCATCGATAACAAATATAGTGTGACGCATGTTGACGATAAGTCTAGGCGATCGAGATTGTTGGAACAATTTTCGATTGAGAATGATGTAGCTTGTTTTGAGTAATTGTCGAATGAATGCTTGAATGGTTATGTTGGTCGACGATCGAACTAAAAATTCACCAACGGACTTGGTGATTCGAATAGGTGATTGCGAGAATCGTGCTATGCACGAGAGAGAACGATAAGAGAATGACTTACGAGTTATGTCTTTAGATTTGATTCACATTGCAATTGAGCTTGTGTGAATCAAAATTATGTTCGATGTTACGAGACGAATAAGTTGGGAATTTGGCTAGTGAATTTTTACTCGTTTGGAATCGAATGTAAAGTACATCGTAAAGACTTTCATGTCAAGGCGATCGTTGTCTTGAGCACCGTCGCCTTGATGTAAACTGTTATGTCGGATAGATTATAGCCTTTGCGCAATGTCAATTTAAAGTTGCGTCGGAAGGATTTGAGCATGGTGTCTAGTAAGTCACCTAGAGGACGTAGTCCTGAATGTTGATGCTTTTGCAAGTCAACAAAAGAGAATCATCTCGAGATAGGATATGAAGTGAAATATCGGAAATCGTTGGATAGTGACACCGAACTCAAGGTGTTGCGGAGACTCGTTGTGATCGGATGTACGATGGCTTGACGCGACGCGTAGAATTGATAGTCCCAATTAAACATACAAAGTGAGAAATGCGGTTTTTGAATTGCATTGTGTGCCTTGACTTTTGTTGGAGGATCGCGTATGTATCAATATGCATATGCAATAGAATTACGAGAACTTATGCTAGAGCCTAAGTCCGATCGAGAGTACGAGATGGCAAGTAATTGAGAATAAGAAGTTACATGTTAGCGTTGTTCCGATATCCTACAACTGAGCTTGGCTAAAATGCTTATATTGGTGGGACGCCTAAAATATGTGTATAATTTCAAACTAAGTTGTACGATCCAAATGGTAGTGAGACGAGATCGTGGAACGATCTAATGAAACCCTTGAAAATTTAGTATTGGTTTCGGTTCAGGACGAACCTTGTTTTGCGTGGTATATTATGTAATGCTCTGCTCCGCACGGTACATTATGCTGAGTCATTGACTCGAAGAGTTGCGTTGACCCAATTACGTATCGATACGAATCGATACAAAGTATTAAGTTGTCCCGAGCAATGCATCAAACTAAGTCGATACGAAGAGTTGCCTTGTCCCAAAGAATGTATCGAGTGAATCGATACGAAGCACCGCGTTGCCTCGAAGGATAAGTGCGTTGAGACGCTCGAAGATTCTAAGAAATCGAATCGACCAAGGCGCAAGTCCGAATCGTTGCAAGTATTGATTTTAGTTGGTTTCATGTGCAGGCTATACGTTTATGCTGAAATATTAGAGGTCGGTCTTTTGCCTTATTCAGTAAGGGGTTCGCGAAAGCAAATCATTGCCTTGCGACAGACTGAAGCGTTGGCACGGTAAGCCAATATGGACGTATAATTCAATGAATTATGAAGTGCTTGAATGGCTAAGTCAGGAGAGTCGTCCGTGCAACAAAGTTATGAAATCGAGCCGCAACGGCTCGGCGAAACGACAAGGCACATTGATTCAAGGTGGGAGGACATTGACTCTGTTTCCTACCCCATCATGCTTAAGTAAAATACATATCATTGTATGCTGAGTTAACCTATCAACGCCACGGGCGTGGCTCGATAGAGAGATAAACATAGTGCGTGTCGAACACTAGATAGAACAATTAAAATGAATCATACGGCAGACGTACGAGTCGCTATGGAACATTGAATGTCACAAAGGCGAGCGCCTCGGTGCGCAAGCCATAAGAACATGAGATAACTGTATCGACGAGTGCCCCAGTGCATAAGTCATTCTGTGCCCCCGTGCACGAGTTAGCATGCTAGAACATTGAAAGACTATATCGGTGTGAGTGCCTCAGAGCACGAGCGATAGAACATTAAATACCTTGTCGAGGCGTGCCTCAGTTGCACGAGTCGGAAGGATGGAACATAAATATAACGCATTGAATACTAAGGCATAGAATATAGGAAACACGGCTTCGAGGCGTGTATTGAATGCACGATGCAAAAAAAGACGACAAATGTGTGCAGTTGCACGATACTTACAAAAGATGGCATCGTCGCAACGAGGAGAACAATTGTGGCATGGATGTGACATAACTATCAATGCGGCATGGTGCCTTTGAAATATTTGTGGCCTTCGGGCGTTCGTTGAGGACATTGGAGCGTTGTGCCAATTGAAATAGAGATAAGCGAACTTGCTTGGTTGTATGAAAGATAAGATACATTGCATGGTCAAAGGGACTTAAAGACGTATTGCCCGTGCACGGGTGTTATCTTCCCTAAAACATTGAATACCAGGGAGCTGGGACCGTTCGGCCAAGGGAGGACTGCGATAAAATTGATATTGTTGGTGCACTTCATTTAGACGGGTAGCGACTTTCTAGTGAATGTAATAGGCCACTTACTCGAGTATTTCGGGGTCCTCTGATTGTTTGGTTAGCAACCGCAATGGAGTGATCATCGTCTTACATATTCGATTCGATAAATATAAGTCCATTCTAGCCCGGAAAGCTAGTGACCTTCATATAGTTAAGGGCGATGGGTTGAAAGTGCAAGGTATGTATCATGCACATATAGACCCTGAATAGAGGGCACTTATAACATGACAGGGAAAGATGATAGGCGTATTCACCTTGCTCGGTGCAAGGGCGAGTGCGTCGACTTGGTAAGAAGTCATGCCATAAAACAACATGGGATTGCTATTGGTTGTCTGTTTACTTACACGAATTGAATAACATGCTTGCCATGATAACATGCGTTACAGTCTTCGAATATGCCATGAACTCATCCTAAGGAGAACATAGAAAGAGAACTAAATTAAATTTTTGCATGAATCAATACAATACTAAATGTCGGTTTGTTAAGTGGGCTTTTGATCAGTACAGCGACGACGAAAGTACTAATCCCCCACTAGTTTTCTAGCAGGTTCAGGGATTGGTCTGCTCGAGGCGGATCTTCGCTTGAACGCGTCGAGGCTTGGAATGTCGAAGCGTATTGAAGCGCACGATCGTATTGACGCTCGGTTATGCAACAAGATTGATGCGACCGAGATATAGAAGGCATGATGTATGGAACGGTGAAATCCTTTATGGGCAAGAGAGAACCTGAGTGTTATAGCCAATCTGACAAATTTCGTTGGGCTATCGAAACCTTTGTAATCGTATTTCGAACATCAATAAAAGAGAATTGTTTCGTATACTTTGTATTCCTTTCGTTGTTAATGTTCAACTCAAAGATAACGATTTGAGAACTTGTCATCTTGCCTTGCACGAGCGCAACTCCAGGCTCGTGCGACATTATGCCCCCTGCGAGCACGATGATTCGGGTGATTTCGGGTCGGGAAGGAGGCCCTGATCCTTCATGATTAAATACATAGTTTGCCAACAGTTCAAACATCTTATTGTCTGAACTCACAAGAAACTTGCAAGCATCCATCCTCAATGCCTCTTCTTCGGCAGTCTTCCCAGGCTCCACTAGCTTGGAAATCAAGTCCTCTCCTGGTGCAGGAGCAGTTGAACCTTCACCCCTTTCTTTCTGAGGAGGCACTGGAGGTTCAGCAGGAGGCGTCTCGGTCTTTCCTTCAATCTTCGGAGTGAGCGAATCTTTTGAAGATATTTTGTACAGAAAGAAAAGAAAGTGACGATATCTACGAAAGTTTTGTTCTATTTATAGACAGAATAATTAGACAATCAACATCGAGAACCGATGCGACTTTTTGAAAGAAACCCAACTGTTCGTTCATTTATAACTGTTCGTTCATTTTCCTTTCTTTAAAAAACCGACATGATGGTTCATTCATTTATTCTCTTTCTCGAAAGTTGCAGTAATTGTTCGGTGTCTTTATCTCGAGAATTAAAGTGACTGTTCACTTTTTCTAAATAAGAGTTCGCATTCTTTATACTTCAGAATTCTGTATTTACACTGGCAACTTGTCATCTCTACATTTCTCCTAAATTCTATTTTCATTATCAACACGTCAAAATTAGATCATAAAAGAAGAGAAAATTATTCTTTCTTCCTTCTTTAAAAATATAGATACATCTAAATTTTTATTCTAAATATAACATGATGGTCTATTACATCTTTGGATCTTCTTATTTGTTGGTGCCAGTTCCTTGTCGTCTCGACCTGAAGCAACGAGCCAGACAATGGAATCAACTCTGGTCTTCTTTTTCAGAAATACGAGAGGAGAACCACAGAGTACAGCAGCCCAAAGATGAGCTGCTGTCAATACAACTGGTGGAGAGAAGATGGCCCGCCAGGGAAAATAGGAACGAGATCACCCTTGTGATACGATTCCTAATTCTGTCTCTCCACCATCCAACTCTCATGTGTATAGGCTCTTCCTATCATCTGAAGAAGACCCTTCTGGAACACGGAGAGTCCTGAGCTGTCTGATTTGAGTGTTAGAATCACATGAGTTGCCTGATATGGGTGTCAAAAGAATGTTCTCCATAGCATCCAAGTCACCGATGCCAGTTTTGAAGAAGCTTGCCAACCAAACTTCTGCAAATATGAACAAAGAAGGAAAAGTCAGATCTATCAAAACTGTGCACGCATCAACAGTGTGCGCCGACTAACAGGCGCATATCAGCAATGTGCGCCTATTCTCAGAATCTCAGAAGCATATCAGCAATATGCGCCTATTCTCAGAAGCTCAAACGCATCAACAGTGTGCGTCTATTCTCAGAAACACAGGCACATCTCAACAATATGCGCTGATAAACAGGCGCGTGTCAAAACAACATACCGATCAACATGCACATATCAGTAGTGCGTACCTCTGATTAAAGCTAAGCACTGGACCATAGTGCGCGTCTATTATTAGAAATATTTAGCACATATTAACGAAGTCTACAACATACAGATCAGTATTTATCTTCAAAAGTGGCACAAAAGAGAAAATTATATATATACTATTGATCCTTTGTTGAGACTTACCAATTTATGAAGGCACAGTAGCATCAGGACGAAGTGGTGCAAGTGAACTTACAAATAGTAAAACCTTGTGTGAAATCATTTGTTTTGAGAAAGTATGAATGGCTCTTTCGTTTCTGATGTCCTTTTAAAGGGGTTAAAGATGAAACAGGCACGTCATTCTAGGAGCCTTTTTTTTGGAAAAGAACTAAACAATAGGTGATGGAAACCATATGATGACTGCCATGTGTCCCTCAACGAAAAAGTAAGCGTTTGAATCAGCTGAAGGAACGCATCTACGTGCACTATTTGAAATCACAGCCACACAATGTATCAGAAATTTTAGATTTCATAAAAGTTGGGTGGACCCCTACAGACAAGGACACAAAAAAGAGAACAAAAGTTGTTATACAAAAACATTATTCCTTTTTTTTGTCTTTATCGGCCTGACGAAGAGCGACATCCAGTTCTTGTATGTTGCGGATTCCCGAGCGACGTATTAGATTAAGGAATCCCTCCGAATCGCCGCACTCTTCAGAGGATAGCCTACCACTCGAGCGATTAAAGATAGTTGGGGTTAACCCAAAGCAGTCTAGAAAGTTCGTCGCCCTCAGTGCCGGGTCAGCCTCCAGCAAATAAGTCGAAGGCATGACGTCGGGTTTTGCTTCAAGAGACTTGATGTTGGTGACAGCATTGGCCTCTGTCTCATTCTTAGACGCCATCAGAATTACAGAAGTGAAGAATAAAGTATGAAAATTAGCCCCTACATATATATCACTAAATTGACTCTTCATATTCCTCATAGGAAACTGAAAATTGGGAAGACGAAGAGGAGATTGAATGTTTTCGAGAAAGAAATTTGATTTTGATGACCCGACATTGACTGGCGCAACTTGACTCCGTCAATACTTTTATAAAGTTCAAAGTATTTCAAAAAAATGTTAAAATATTTTTAAGTTTTGAAAACTTTGAAGGGGGTCTTGTAGGGCCTAAAAATCAAGTTGTGCCATGAATCTGCTAACCAGTGATCAAGTTGTGCCCCAAAAATCAGGTTGTGCCACTGATATGAAGCCCAGAGAATGAACAGCGTCGCTGAACAGGTTGCGCCATATATCAGACTGTACCCAGTTCGATTGTGCCAAAATCTACGTGGTGTCTAACATTTAATAGCCATCATTACCTGACAACACTGACAATTGACACCACAGTGAACGAGGAAAATCTCTTCGAATCCCATGAATTGTGCTGCTCGAGGGGAGTTGGTTGACAGCAGTCCTGTACACTTTGTAAGTTGTGCCTAGGCACAATTCAGACGAAATCCTTAGTTGCGCCAAGGAACAATCTGAATGGCTTCTGCTCAAAAGTTGTCACGTGTATAGGCGCGGCTCAATCAAGCGTAGTTTTACTCATTTACTGAAGTTCTCGCAACCTGATAAAGTTGAGATAATTTTCATTTCTAAAGCAGGATGACGTGGCGCACATGCCACTAATCTCTCAAGACGTGTCTACTATCCTGTACACGACCACGCGCATCTCAATCACATGATGCCATGAGTTTAAATATAGTTAGTACACGACTTATAACCGAATGAAAGTTGGCGCAACAGGAGGTTGGTGCAACAGGAGGTTGGCGCAACCTAGTTTGGCGCAATCCAGCTTCGCGTACATCAGAATAACTGCTAAAATAGTTATTTCCTAAACTCTATAAATAGAGTTTCCAATCATTGTGAAAGCATCAGATACATACGCACAGAGATCAAGAACTCTTGCAAAATTGCTGTTGCATTCTCCAGAGGCTACAGTCTTCAAGTTCACATAGTCCAAGGGATAGAGTGATCGTCTTCTGATCAGATTCCTATAGTTGTACTTCCCCTGAATTTATTGTACTTTGTACTTACAAGTTTGGAATAAACTTTTTGTTTTTACAAACAGCCGCGGCCATTGCAGAAATATTGTGATCGGTCGTTAGCTTGGTGAAAATCTCAGTCAGATTGTCCATGTGTTTCTGTTGAGTATCTAGTTGCTCCTGGAACTAGTATTGGAGTTGCTTCTGAAGCTCGCAATGTTGAGCCTCGCTCTGCTTCCTTTGAGCCTCCATTAGTTTCATCAATTTCTCTATTGGGTCAGATGATGAGGTCATCTTTGAGCCGTCACCCTTGGTGATTCTATAAAAAAATAATTCCATTAGCACTCATAAATTATTTATGGGCTTATTGTATGGAACCTTATTTCATGCCAGCACTATCGACACCATCAACCGAGAAAATTTGTATCAAGACTTCCATTTGGGTACGTCCAGCCTAAGCCGCAGTATCGACGGTAGAACGCTGTCCTAGGTCACAACATTTAACAATATAATGCTAACAGTTTATACTCCCCGAATGGGGGTGACATAGCAGTAAGTAAACTCAATCACAACTAAGGAAGAAGAAGCACGATATGATATAGAACTCAAAGAAAATATATATGATCTGAAGAGTCTAAGATAACATCTCAGCAAATATCCAGAATACAAGTCTCAACTACTGAATATGAAAGAATATATACAACCCAGATCTCAAAGACAGAAATAAAGTCTAACTAAACTAGTCCCAAGACAACATGAGTAAGATAAAGCCTAACTAAGCTAGTTTAGGCAATAGGGGGATGTCATCAGCTAGAGCTGGGTCCTCCTGAGAGTCCAGCTCACAAGTGTCGTCTAGGGCTGCCCCGTAGAAGGTATCCACACAGGCCTCCTCCTCGTCCTCTGTAATATTTTCAATAGGTCCAGTCAGGACAGGAGCGAGCACAATACATCTCAACAGATCATAGCAGGTTAGAAAATATAAACATACAGTAAAGTAAGATACATGAACTGAAGAAAATATAGTATGTAAACAGAGAGAGAACTGTAATAGAAATATCTACTACAAATAGAGTACTAACAGTAGCTAGTGAATCAGAGTACAATATAGACATGTAAATGGCATAGGAGATTCTGATGCTACACAACTTGGATAATATTCACATGTCTACTTCTACTCTCCCCTACTTCTACTCCCCCGTACCCCCAATCAATACACAAGGATCCAGCTAGGTTATGTTATGATTCTATGCAATGGCCCACAAGGGGTGTTACATGGTAGGCCCATAAATGGGTGATTCTGGGAATGCCCATAAATGGGAGATTCAAGGAGACTCTGTGATCATGAGAGTACATGTCACAAGTGATCAATGAACCAAGAAGTATAGTGATACACAATGTAAGTAAAACGCACAGAACATGTAATATCCGATGCTCCTGAAGGATAACATCTCAAGAAGGGATCCATATAGTACTAATCCGTGTGACCAACATGACAGTATCAAGTAAAGTAATTTAAAGCAGGAAAATAATTCTAAACAGGATATGAAATGATCAGAAAATGTACTCGCCTGGTATCTGAGTGTCCAAAATGAAAGTACTGTCCGAGGAGTGGTGTCTGGCTCCTATTTAGAACAGCACAAGTCATAACATGTCCAGAATGGTAAAATAAAGTTCTACTATGCATTCTAGATGATTCTAGGTCAATCTAGACCAAAGTCAACTCTGGTCAACCCTAGAAGTCAAACTAGGTCAACTATGGTCAAACTAGGTCTAACAAGTCTAAACTAGTCTAACTAGTCTATTCTAGGCCTAATCAAGACTAAACAAGTCTAACTAAGCTCTCACTAGTCTAACAAACACACCATAGGCCAATACCACACATATATATATATATGTATATATATATCACTATTCACACACACACACACATATATATATATATATATATATATATATATATATATATATATATATATATATATATATATATATATATATATATATATATATATATATATATATATATATATATTGAATATATATATATATATTTATATATATATATATATATATATATTCAAAATATATATATATATATATATATATATATATATATATATATATATATATATATAATAGGAATATGCCTAGCACATTAGCTATTGCACATAGAAATACCCATTACATCCTACATTACCATCTACACATAGGCTAGTATAACTATTTACCCACACACACACACACACACACACACACACATACATATATATATATATATATATATATATAAAATTGTACATACACATAGATTAGGAAATATCTATATACATATATACATATAGAGGATACATAAATGTGTGTGTGGATATATATGTGTAGACATGTGTGTGTGTGTGCGCAGGAATTCATGAGATTGTGTGTTAGAGTGTTAACAGAAAACCCAAGACAGGAAACAATGTGCAGGAATACATGTGTATAGGCTAACTGTGAGGGAAAAGTGTATGTATGAATATATATGCAGGTTATTGACAGTGTCTACTAGGGAACATCCCATAGACTGTGCTAAAGTCTAATTAACATCTCCATGTGTGTGTGTCTTCTAATATGTGACAGGAATGTGCTTTTCTGTGTATGTGTTACAATGTGACAGGAATGTGTTCTCAGTTATGGGAAAACATGAAAACAGTGTGTTATCAGTTAACAGTGCAAAAATGTGAAAGGAAACCAATCCAGTTTGAAAATGGGAAAGGAAAATCAGTTCCCAGGTTTACTATTCCATGGTGTGTGGCATGAACACATGGGTGTTATACAGGAGGCCATGTGAACCTGTGAGTGAGTGTAAGTACATGTTTTAGATAGGTGTGGTACATGAATACTGGTTTACAATCTCAGGAACTCAGTTTAACAGTGTGACAGTGAGATATAGGAGAAATCAGTGTATGTGTACATGTACATATAATCCCAGTTCTCTCAATACAACCATTCACATCTACCACAACCTAATCATTTGATTTAATACCATTCAACCATCAAAACTGAGAATACTCAGTTACTAAATCAGTGTCTAATCTAAAATGAAATCAGTCAACCAAGTAAAGTACCCATCGATTTATTGAAACCCAACTCGACCTCAATTATTCCATTCTAATACTTAATTTACACTAACAGAGATTTGGAAATGTTAGGATATAATTTAGCATACAATTAATCACTAATTAACATGATTTAAACATAGGAAAAGAAGAACAGTGTATTCACTGATACACTGATGTATCAGTCGACTATGCATTCCAAACCACATTCGATTTCCCAATCAATTATAACAATTCATGAAGAATATAAGATAGGTAATAATTTGTGGTTATTAGTAGGTAACATACAACCCAAATTGGTGTCCTAAAACAGGACACACGAGTGTCCAAACCATCTCACACGCACGTACGAGCCTGGCACGAGCTCGCGTAACCAGTACGCGTGTCCGCACGTACCCGACACGCATCCTTAGGACACGAAACCTCGGGGGAGTCATGACAGACACTGTCTCTTGCTTCACGTCCAGCCACACGTGTCCACGTGCTCTGTGCACTGAGCACGAGCACGCTGGTAGCAGGGGAAGGCTACCTACGCGCGCGCGTGGTTCACCCAGCGTGTGCACGTGTCCAAAGCGACACGACACGACACCAAAAACACCCCAGTCGACCATAAACGTGTAAGCCACCTCAAAACTCAACTTCCTATTCAAACACTTTTCCAAATATCGATCGAAATGCCCACTGTGGCATTTCGTCGAACACCTGCACACAACACTGATACGTGTCCGATACGGACACGTACCAGACACAAAATTGGACAAACTCTATTCCTATAGAACCAGGACACCTAGGGCTAGGTGTTTACGCAAAGAAATCCTAATTTTAATGGGGGAATAGGATTTTACCTATGTGTGTTCTTCAACACAAAAGCTTCTTCAAAAGGGGATCTCCAAAAGCCACCCAACTTCTCCAAATTGATTCAATCCTGTGATTTGACTCCACAAATAGTAGAAGAACAATGATTAGAATATTATGGAATAAATTCCAATGAAAATAGAGCTCTATTGATTAATCTATGGAGAAAAGAAGTGTAGGCTCACCTTGTTCTTAGGAAAAATGATGAACTATTAAAAAGAGGCACAACTTTCTACAATAATATTATATAGGCAAGGGGAGGGGTCTATGGCCGACCACTAGGCTAGGGTTTAGGGTTTTTAGGATGCATCCTAGGGCTAGCAATAAATCAAGGCTAATGAGTGGCCTAAAATCTAGGGCTCTTTCCTATTTAAGTTGCAACCACTCTACTTAGCTAAACATGACGCAACCCACTTTCCCATACTAACTAATTCTCAATTTGGCTAACTAGGCTAGCTATGGCTAATCTAGGTTAGGTCCAATCTAGGTTAGGCTAACCAAAACCACATGGCAATAAATAAACTAGTATTTAAATCACACCATTCAAATAAATCATTTTAAATTCCTAATAAAATATATTAAATTCAATTTATTCAAAAATGACAAAAATATCCTCAAACTAGAAATGTGGTAGTGACAAATCTACCCTCCTTGAAAGAATTTTATCCTCGAAATTGAAAGGCGAAATACAACTGATGAGAAGGATAGAAAGTATACCTCACGGTCCAAAAAGATAGGGGTATTGCTCGCGCATCTCATCCTCCCGCTCCCAGGTAGACTCTCCTCGAGAATGATGCCTCCATGCGACGCGAACCAAAGGTATCACTTGGTTCCTTAGTACCTTCTCCCGTCGATCCAGAATCTCCACTGGCTGCTCTGGATAGCTGAGAGAAGGTCCAACCTCAATCTCCGAATGATCAAGCACATGGCTACGGTCAGCCACGTACCGTCTCAACTGTGATACATGGAATACGTTGTGGACCCCCACTAGTACAGGTGGCAAGTCTAGCCTGTATGCCACGTCATCGACTCACCCGCTGATAACGAAAGGGCCGATGAAGCGCGGGCTAAGCTTCCCGCCTCCACCAAAACGTATTGTACCACGAGTTGGAGATATCCTCAAGAAAACCTGGTCTCCAACCTAATCACAAGCAAGGTCTCAATTTATTTATGATAAACAAATATGATCAATCAAAACACAAACAATCAAACCTAAATCTAATCCTACTCTAGTCTGTACCTCAAACTCCAAGGGCCTCCGGTGGCTATTGGCCCAGTGCCGATATCTGTCCTGTGCCACGCGAAGTCTGTCCCTGATGAGCTTCACCTTCTCGGCTGCGTCAACAACCATCTCTGGCCCCATAAAGCTCGCTCACCAACATCATCCCAAGATAAGGGTGTACGACACCTACGCCCGTACAGAGCCTCGAAAGGTGATATCTCAATGCTGGCCTGGAAATCGTTGTTGTAAGCAAACTCCACCAAATGTGGATGATCCTCCCAGGAACCTCCAAAGTCCAAGACGCAGGTCCGTAGCATATTCTCAAGTGTCTGAATAGTCCTCTCTGACTGTCCGTCCGTCTGGGGGTGGTATGCAGTACTAAACTTGAGCTGAGTGCCCAAGCTAATCTGCAGACTCCTCCAGAAATAGAAAGTAAAGCGACTATCCCGATTCGAGACGATGCTGACCGGAACCCCGTGAATCCTAACTATCTGTCGTATATACATCTCTGCAAGCCTCTCTGTAGATGTACCCACCTTGAATGGCAAGAAGTAGGCCAATTTGGTCAACCTGTCAACGATGACCCAAATCGCGTCTTTTCCTCCTGGTGTACGCGGTAATCCTGGTACTAAATCTATAGTGATATGCTCCCACTTCCAATCGAGAATGGATAGCGGCTGAAATAATCCACCGGGCCTCTGCCTCTCCGCCTTGACCTGCTAACAGACCAAGCACCTAGCTACGAAGCGAGCAACCTCCCGCTTCATCCCGGACCACCAAACATGCTCTCTCAGATCTCGGTACATCTTGTTAGCACCAGGGTGTATAGAGTACTGAGATCTGTAGGCCTCCTGTAAAACCTGCTCCCTGAGCTCTCCGATGGGCACATATAACCTGGAACCGTACCTCAAGGCACCATCCTCTGCAAGAGAAAACTCTCCATCCACCAATCCTGTTCGAACCTGCTCTCGAAGACACCGCAGAGCAACGTCCTTAAACTGTGTCGTCTTGATCCTTTCCATCAAGTCCGACTGAATCTGCATGCCCCACATCTGCATTTGCACTCCGGGCACGATCACCTTAATCCCCAGGCTCTCCAAATCAGCAAGCAAGTAACGGTCCATGGTCAAACACATGGCTGTCGGATACCTACTCAAGGCATCGGCAACCACGTTGGCCTTTCCTGGGTGATACTGAAGTAGGATGTCAAAGTCCTTCATCAACTCTAGCCATCTGCGCTGCCTCATGTTCAGCTCCTTCTGAGTGAACATATACTTTAAGCTCTTGTGATCTGTAAAAATCTCCATGCTCTCTCCATACATGTAGTGCTTCTACAATTTCAGAGCAAAAATTACTGCTGCCAGCTCCAGGTCATGGGTAGGGTAGTTCTTCTCATGGGGACGTAATTGCCTGGAAACATAGGCAATCACCTTCCCATGCTGTTGTAAGATACAACCCAGCCCCTTCCTTGAAGCGTCACTATAAATAGTGAATCCCCCTGATCCTGAAGGCAATGTCAGAATCAGAGCTGTCGTAAGCTGCTTCTTCAACTCATCAAAAGCTGTCTGACACTCCTCTGACCAAACATACTCAGCATCCTTTCGGGTCAACCTAGTCAACAGCTCTGCAACTCGGGAGAAATCCTGCCCAAATCTCCGATAATACCCTGCCAGTCCCAGAAAACTCCTGATCTCTGCCACTGAAGTCGGCGCTGCCCATGCCTTAACTGCTACGATCTTCTTGGGGTCAACTGAGATACCATCTCCAGTCACCACATGCCCCAAAAAGTCCACCCGGTCCAAGAAAAACTCACACTTGGAGAGCTTCCCATAAAGCTGCTCCTTCCTGAGAGTCTCCAGCACTATCCTCAAGTGCTCCTCGTGCTCCTTCTCAGTCTTGGAATATACCAAGATGTCGTCAATGAACACCACCACAAAATGATCCAGGTACTGGTGGAACACCTTGTTCATTTGGTTCATAAACACTGCTGGTGCATTGGTTAGCCCAAACGGCATAACCAAAAACTCAAACTGCCCGTACCGCATCCTGAAAGCGGTCTTAGAAATATCCTCCCCTTTCACCTTCACCTGGTGATATCCTGACCTCAGATCAATCTTGGAAAATACCCAAGCTCCGCTCAACTGGTCAAAAAGATCGTCGATCCGCGGCAGTGGGTTTCAATTCTTGATCGTGAGGTTGTTGAGTGCCCTATAGTCAATACACATCCGTACTGACCCATCCTTCTTTGGCACAAATAATACTGGTACACCCCATGGCGACGAACTCGAACGGATGAAGCCTTTGTCCTGCAGCTCATCCACTTGCTTCTTCAGCCCAACCAACTCGCTGTTGTTCACCCGATAGACATGCTGAGAGATAGGTTCTGCTCCGGGAACCAAGTCTATCGAGAACTCAATATTTCTGTCTGGTGGTAATCCAGGCAACTCCTCTGGAAAAACATCCATATACTCTGCTATCAAGGGGTGTGGAATCGTCTGCTCCTCAACCGAGACTCCGTAGAAAACTCTGCTGCTCTGCTCCGCCTGACGTCTAGAGTACTCAAACTCTGGCTCCCCTGGCACTCTGAAAAGAACTCTACCCCCTCTGCAATCAATGCTGGCATGGTACCTGCTCAACCAATCCATACCGAGTACTATATCGTAGTTCGACAATGGCATTACGAGCAGGCTCACCTCTAACTCACGGCCTCCCAAAACAACACTCTGACCCTTACAAATATCACTCACGAGGATAATGCCACCTCCAGTCGTGATCTTGTAAGTCCTAGGCAACGATTCAGCTATGATACCGTGTCTAATCGCAAAAGATACTGATATGAAGCTATACGAAGCACCGGAATCGAATAATGCAAAAGCTAGACTGGAGTCGAGAAGAACCGAACCTGCGATCAGCTCTCTTATCACCTCTGCATCTTCGGCCGCCATGGCAAAAGATCGTCCCTGCTAGCCTTCCCTGGCCTGCTGCTGGTGCTGGACGAACCTCTGCTGCTGTGTCGGCAGGGCTGGTCCCCTCTGCTGGCCTACTGGAGCTCTGACTGCTGCTCTCTGAGCTGCTCGTCCCATGCGACACTCCCTTATCTGGTGGTCTACTGAACCATACACTAGGCACTGGCCCAGCCTCTTCCGGTACTCATTGAAGACATGCCCAAGCTTCTTGCAGTAAGCACAAGTGATAACCTGTCTCTGGCCCTGCTGGTGCTGTCTCGGCTGCTGCTGCTGGTGAACTGGCCTCTGCTGGATCGGCTGCGACTGGGGCTGGAACTGCCTCGGCTGCTGGTGCTGAAAGTGGGGCCTCTTGTCCTAGCCTCCACTGCTGCTGCCCCCAACTGGGTCTCGCCCCCTCTTGAGCCTAAGCTCAAGATCATCCTCAGCCAATAAGGCTCCCGTCAGAATCTCCTCAAAAGTGGCATCCCTGTTGCCCTTGGTCAAGGACTTGACTTCCTTGACCAGACCCTTCCGGAACCTCTGGACCTTCGCCGTCTCGCTCAATCCCTCTACGAATCTGTCGAGGCGGCCGAACTCCCCAGCGTACTACTCTACTGATAGGCTCCCCTGAACTAGGCTCTCGAACTGCGACTCCAAGGCTCGGAGCGCTGAATCTGGAAAGAACTTCTTCTTGAAGAAGCCCTTGAACTCCTCCCAGGTCTATCCAGCTACCCCCACCCTGGGGTCTGACTGATACCAGGTGCGAGCAAGATCTCGCATCCGGCTAGCTGCTGCCTCTATCTGGAGATCTGTTGGTATCCGGGCCAGGCGGAAGATCTCCTCTATATGCCCGATCCACTCGTCAGCATATAGAATCTCCTCTGTCCCCAGAAAATCTCTGGGGCTCATCTTCTGGAACTGTTCTATCCCAGGTGTCCTCGGCTGCTGAACCACTGGTCGGGCTACGACTGTCGTAAGGGCCAACTCCATGCCCCTGTCATATCGGGCCTGCTGCCGGTCCATAAACTACTGGAAGTAGGAGAACATCTGTGCCGCTTCCACGTATCCTGTAGGCGGCGGCTACTGGAAAGGCATCCCTGCGATGATTGGGTCCTGCCTCCGAGCCGGTGGAGGCATACCCTCTGCTGCTGCTGCTGAAGCCCCAATACGAGCAGAGGTGGCAGGAGCTGCAGTCTCCTATCTCTGCTGAACTGACTGAGAGGTAGCAGACCCCTCTACACATCCCCATGAATGGTATGCTGCGACCGCGTCTCCACCATCCTGAAGACAGACCAACAAGAGTATCAATTTCTGAGAAAGAAGCGATATAACAAAGGCGGACAGTTAAAATTCAAAAGAATCAGTTGACAATAAGAATTTAGATGGCAATAAAAGAGTTTTTCCTAATCTGATTGAGTACCTTGAAAACTAATGTCCTATATCCTACTGCAGGCTGTAGTGATACTCGGGTTCGAATACCACTACACCTCTAGTCTAGACCTGCATGGGCCACCACTAAAAACGTGTCACGACCCGCACCCTATAGTAAGGGCACGAAAAGTGGGTACGTCCAGCCTACACCGCAATGTCGGCGGTAGAACGCTGTCCTAGGTCACAATATCTGACAATATAATGCTAACAGCTTATACTCCCCGAATGGGGGTGACATAGCAGTAAGTAAACTCAATCACAACTAAGAAAGAAGAAGCACGATATGATATAGAACTCAAAGAAAATACAGATGATCAGAAGAGTCTAAGATAATATCTCAGCAAATATCCAGAATACAAGTCTCAACTACTGAATATGAAAGAATATATACAACCCAGATCTCAAAGACAGAAATAAAGTCTAACTAAACAAATCCCAGGACAACATGAGTAAGATAAAGCCTAACTAAGCTAGTCTAGGCAATAGGGGTGATGTCATCAGCTAGAGCTGGGTCCTCCTGAGAGTCTAGCTCACAAGTGTCGTCTAGGGCTGCCCCGTAGAAGGTATCCACACAGGCCTCCTTATCGTCCTCTGTAATATTTTCAACAGGTCCAGTCAGGACAGGAGCGAGCACAATACATCTCAACCGATCATAGCAGGTTAGAAAATATAAACATGCAGTAAAGTAAGATACATGAACTAAAAAAAATACAGTATGTAAACAGAGAGAGAACTGTAATAGAAATATCTACTATAAATAGAGAACTAATAGTGGCTAGTGAGTCAGAGTACAATATAGACATGTAAATGGCATAGGAGATTCTGATGCTACACTACTTGGATAATATTCACATGTCTACTTCTACTCCTCCGTACCCCCAATCAATACACAAGGATCCAGCCATGTTATGTTATGATTCCATGCAATGGCCCACAAGGGGTGATACATGGTAGGCCCATAAATGGATAATTCTGGGAATGCCCATAAATGGGAGATTCAAGGAGACTCTGTGATCATGAGAGTACATGTCACAAGTGATCAATGAACCAAGAAGCATAGGGATACATAATGTATGTGAAACGCACAGAATATGTAATATTCGATGCTCCTAAAGGATAACATCTCAAGAAGGGATCCATATAGTACTAATTCGTGTGACCAACGTGACAGTATCAAGTAAAGTAATTTAAAGCAGGAAAGTAATTCTAAATAGGATATAAAATGATCAGAGAATGTACTCGCCTGGTATTTGAGTGTCCAAGATGAAAGTACTGTCCGAGGAGTGGTGTCTGGCTCCTATTTAGAACAGCACAAGTCATAACATGTCTAGAATGATAAAATGATGTTCTACTATGCATTCTACATGATTCTAGGTCAATCTAGACCAAAGTCAACTCTTGGTCAACTCTGGTCAACCCTAGAAGTCAAACTAGGTCAACTATGGTCAAACTAGGTCTAACAAGTCTAAACTAGTCTAACTTGTCTATTCTAGGCCTAATCAAGACTAAACAAGTCTAACTAAGCTCTCACTAGTCTAACAAACACACCATAGGCCAAAACCACATATATATCACTATTCACACATAAGAATATATATATCTATCTATATATACAATAGGAATATTGTCACGACCCGCACCCTAGAGTAAGGGTACGAGAACGTAACAACGCCCAGCCTACGCCGCAGTGTCGGCGGTAGAACGCTGTCCTAGGTCAATCATCTAACAATATAAAAGTACCTGTACAGTTTATACTCTCCGAATGGAGGTAACATTACAACATGCTGTCTCAATCACATCTAAGGTAGAAGAATGAAGAACAGATAAATAGACAGTAACTCAAAGAGAACAGTAGAATAGATGAAATAAGTCCAAGTGTCTAGGATAACATAACATCAGAATGTCAACTCATAATACAATAAGTCTAAGAGTCTATACATCTCCACATCTCAAAATACAACTCAGAATGTGAGACAAAAAGTAAATATAGAAAAGACTGCCTAGACTAAACTGGTCTAGACTACTGGGGCAATATCCTCAGCTGCAGGTGGATCCTGCTGAGGGTCCACAACATAAGTATCATCTAGTCCTGCTCCATAATAGGTAGACACCAGGGCCTCATCCTCATCCTCTGTAATATTTTCAACAGGTCCAATCAGGACGGGAACGAGCACAATACATCTCACGCAGTGCATATCAGGTTAGGAAATACGATACAGGCAATAGAGTAAGATACATGAACTGCTGAAAGGAATATATGCTGTAAAAGAGATAGCTGTAATGAAATATCTACTGTATATAGAGAACTGTAGTGACTAGTGATGTAGAGCACAAGATAGGCATGTGAATGGCTAGAATTTATATATGACTATACTACTGAGTTTGTACATGACTACACTACTTTGGAATTATTCACATGTCCACTTCTACTCCCCCGTACCCCAATCAATACACAAGGATCTATACAAGTTACGTTATTGTACATGATATCACATGGGGCCCATGAAAGGGTGCACATGATAGTATACATGAGAGCTCAGTAAACATGAGAGTACATGATCACATGAGTGTACATGAATAATGGAAGCATATGAGTACATGATGATAGTGAAACACACATAACATGAAGTACCCGATGCTCCCGAGGGGGATAACATCTCATGTAAAGATCCATATAGTACCAATCCGTGTTACAATGTGACAGCAACAAGTAAAGTAATCTAGAGCGAGAAGTAAAGCCTGAACAAGTATGAAACGGTCAGAGAATGTACTCGCCTGATAACTGAATGTCTGAAGAGGATATACTGCCTGAGGAGAGGTGTGTGGCTCCTAGTCAGAGCAATATAAGTCAAAATGTATCCACAATGATAAAAAAAGTATACAATGCATACTACATGATTCTAGGTCAACTGGTCAAAAGTCAACTCTTAGTCAACTCTAATAGTTAAACTAAGTCACAGGAAGTCATACTAGGTCAAATAAGGTCAAACAAGTTTAATCTAGGTTAAAGTCAACTCTAAGTCAAAGCTAGGTCAACATTAGTTAACTAGTTAGGGTTTTAGTCAAACTAGTCAAACTAGTTGATTTAGGTCATTCCTAGTCATTTCTAGGTGAACTAGGTCAACCTTGACCTATAGTTGACTTTGGTCAACTTTCAGTCAACAATGGTTTTTGGGTCATTAGGGCTAACCCCAACCATAGGCCAATAACCTTGGCCATAGGCCATAGTCTAGGTTTTAAATATAACCTATAACTAAAGTCATATATATATATATGTATATATCTACATATATAGATATACACTATCCCTATACCCAAAATGCATAACATATATATATACAACCACATACATATATATATATATATATATATATATATATATATATATATATATATATATATATATATATATATATATATTGACCTAAAGTAACCTAACACAAATATACATATAAATATATATCATATAGGTATACACATATATATAAACTCATATATATATATATACTCTATATATATATACTCTATATATATAGAAACATAGAGAGAGAGTGAGACAATGAGAGAGAGAGTGTGAGAGACTGTGAAAGAGAGGGGGGGTCTGGACAGTAGGCAGGGGGGAGGGTTCCAGGAAACTGGAACCACTATGGCTCCCAACACACACACACTATATAACATATATACATACATATGTATATACATATATAACTATACACACACACCCAAAACTCCCCAAAATCGACCCACACTCACAATTACATGTATACTACACATATACTCACTAGAATACACTAGTCTAATACATAATCATTAATAAAATCGAATCAAAATTCGATTTTCAAAAACCTAGAAATAATCTCAAAACTGTGACAGTGCACAGTTGCACTCGAGAGGGGTAATTCGAATAACACAACCTAATCGGGCTAAGACTCGATACTAACGGTTGGTAACTAACCGCCCATAAATACTCTAGTGTCCTACATACCTGACACGACACCCCGACACGGATTTATGTGTCCAAACACTCAAAAACATGGCTCGGGTAAATTCCTGATACACCCACGCGTGCACAGCGTCGTGCACGCGTGCAGTTCACTCTAGGGCACGACACACGTGTCTAGAAGTCTCGTGCACGTGTGGGTAGGTTCGCCTAGGGTTGGTCTAGGGTTTAGGTAGCCTGTCTCGTGTCCACGTGTCCTCAGGACACGGCACAAACTCTGTATCAGTCGAAGAAAATTGACTGATACTCAGTGTTCTGCACCGCGTCGTGCATGGGTTCTCGTGTCTCGTGGACACGACACGAGCCACGTGGGGCCTCGTGCTCATGTCTACGTGTAGCCCACGTGTTGGGCTACACAATCGTGTCACCACGAGGTGTCATTGTGTCGTGTCCGTGCGACACGAGACACTCGAAGTTGGTGTCTGTGCGTGTGTGCGCTGACAGCCCGTGTCCAGTGCGAGTGAGATTTCTCACTCGACACGACACGAGGCGACACCAAATTTTGGGGGCATGTGCGCAGACAATGCCCCCTCGTGTCCACCAATTTTCCCGTGTCCTAGTGTCGTGTGTAGGGAGAACCAAGGGGGTGGTAGCAGGGGATTTCAGTGCACTGTGCAGTGTGTCCAGTGTGAGTGAAACTGAGAGCTTCGTGTCCAGATTTTGGACACGACACAACCCAACTTGTGCTCAGTGTTTAGGGTTAGGTTTAGGGTTAGCTAGGCTAGGTTTTGGTTCAAAAAGTTTTGGAAACAGTGTGTATATATCAATGTGACAGTGAGCTAAAAAAAACAGTAAAATACAATGAAATAAATTAGGATACGTGTCCGATACGACACCAAACAATTCCTAGATTTCACCAAACTTTACCCACAGCTAGGTTATAACTATATGCATGCAATAATGAAGAAAAAAGAAGTATATTAGCTAGGTTTAGATATATTTACCTCTTGATGTGGTTTTCTTGAAAAAAACACCCAAATGAGGAGTGTGTGTCCCCTAGCTTGATGAGTCCTTGCTTGATGAAACTTGGATAACTATTCTCCCTAGGCTTCCTCAGAATACTAGTGTCCTAATGCAAGAAACTAGAGGTCCAAAGCTTGAGAAATGACAAGGTTATGGCTATGTGAAGTGGAAGGGTTTTTCTTGGTTTTTCAAGAGTTCTTTTCTCATGAAACTTGAACTCTTGAACTAAGTGTTTAACTATATAGGAGAGAGGGGGCAAGGGCTGTCATGGGGTGTCCTTGGCCGGCCACACCATGGCAAGGTGGTGGGTTCAAGACTTCTAGGCTAAGCATAGACTTTGTTGCCAAAGTCTTGATATTTTGCACAATTCAAGCAAAATATCATTAAAGGTAAAATTAGATATTTTCCATTTCTTTGACCAATGAAAAATATCACTCTTAGCCATTCTAGGTTAGTAGCTAACCTATGGATTAGGGTAATTAGGTTAGGGATTAGCAAGTCACTAATCTAAAAGTCCATGAATAGTAAAATCTCACTAATCCTACTAAATTCCAAATAAATTCCTAAAAATTACCAAAATACCCCTATGGCTAAAAATCACTAAAATGATATTCTAAGCCTATGGTCAAGCTCTCATGGTCATGGCAACTTCTAGGTTAGAGAAAACTAGGGTTTACACTAAGGTTTACTAACAAAGTCACAAAGTCATAAGTCATGACTTAGCATGACTTAGAAAATGGTTTAATCTAACTAAAATCACCAGAAAATCATACCATGACTAAAATACCACTAATAAATAATAAAAATAATAAATTTTCAAAAATCCCCAATTTTCATAAACAGGGTGTTACAAGTCTACCCACCTTAGAAGAATTTCGTCCTCGAAATTTAGATGGTCGTACTCCTTCTAGGTCAAACCTCCAATAATCAAGGACGAAGCCACTACCTAGGCAACATACAAGGTCAACAAGCAAAATATGGGTAGTAGACCTATACTGGGTCATGTCCCAAAAATTGGCTGGCAGTTTCAGGTCATAAGGTGTCCTGAATTCAAATCGAAGCCAAAAGTAACTCCATGGGGTAAATCAGGATGAAGTCTTGGGTCAGAAAAATCGTACTAAGAAAATGAAGCACACAATGGTATGCCTGAGTGGGACACTAAGGTCATGGGTGTAGTATGTCATGTCTAGGTTACGTATGTGAAGTCAGTTTTGAGAAAACAACTAGTCTTGTGCTCCAAATTTAAAAGTCACGGTAACGTGTCTACGGTGATCATAATTTAGAGTGGGGAAGGTCTATGGCCTAAATTGAACCAAAATCATGATGAATAGTGGTACGAGGGGGACAGGTTAAATGGACAGTCTGTGGTCTCATCTTGGTGCACTAGTCATTCTAGATCAATACTGTCCTATGGTATCAAAACGTACAAGCAATCTAAGGTGTCCTAATTGGGATGGTAAGGGAACAACAATCATCAAGGCTATAGGCCGTCTACCATCCTATATGAAAATTGGTTATCAACAAGTAAGAAATCATTAAAGTTACCATTCCATAAAAAGAAAATTGAAAATTTAGGTACAACAATCACAAATAGATTTTAGTTTTGACACGATCTAAGTTGATCAATTTCAGGATAAATCAAGACTTGGGCAAGATAGAAAATCAATGAAATCGAGTATGAGCACGAGCATCCAATGATGAAGATCCAGGTCATGATTAAAGTTAATTCAACTGGATACGAATACGAGGTTCATAGGCGATGAAATAATTCCAAGAAGAATTGTCAAGGCTGTTGCGGATAAGATTCTAGGGCAAGTTTAATTATGTCTCCATCTGCGTAGATTAATATATGAAGAAGCGAACCAAAACGCAATAGGTTGATCAGACCATCATGCGCCGGTTCTGATTAGATAATATGTTAGTGGGTGTACACCCAATAAAATATATCATGATCAAGCTCGAAAGGATAAGCTTGTAAAACTTAAGGATAAATTTATAGCAGAAGATATAAGTAAGGGTGGAAATGATGAAAGAAGATACATAGTCCAAAATCCTTAACCAATCGGGTCAAGCTTTCAAGGTAAGGTACAAGGTTAAGTATTTGAGGGTTTAAGCAGAACACCATCACATGCCAGGTCGAAAGAATTGAGCCAAGGTGGATCTCTAATTAAAATAAGAACCAATTTGGTATCATGGTAGAGGTTATAGTTTAGCCATTTGACCAGAAAATCATGTCAAGAAAATAGAGTACAAGGAGACGGGTTTTAGTGGGACATGGAATACCTATATGAAGGTAGGCTAGTCTAGGTCTTACATGTGAAGTTTGTTGGGAGGTAACAGCTAGTATTATACTCCGAATATCTAAGTCACGGTAAAGGACGTCCAAGGATCTAGAATAGAAGTGGGAGTTCGAGACGTGATAATTGATGCAAAAAAAATTGAAGAAGATCAAATTAACCAATGAAATAAAATTAATCAGGAATCCAGTAAATAATTTAGGAACACAGTCCTAGGGATGGATAGGCTACTAGATGAATATAGTTAGGGTTCGATCAAATCAAAGGTCAAGGTTAGAAGGTCTCAATAAGTCTTGATTTGAGGAAATGTCGAGTAAGTCAGGTTTGGGATACAGTCACATAGTTTGGTAGAAGGAGCTGAGCAAGATGCAAAATAGAGGGGACAGTTCTTTTCAATGAAAAGCAATTAGCAAGAGGATTAGATGGCAAGAAACAGATAAGAGTTTTCTCATAAATGTGATTGAGTACCTTAAAATAAAAGATATTAATCTAACACTAAGAAATTAAAATCAACAACTACAAAAAAAAAATTTCAAAATCATCAACTAACACCAGGATTCAAAGTTCTACAGTGAATCCTCCAAAATCAAATTTAATCAAGGGAAAAGGAGTTTAAATCGTAATTTCAAATGAGATTCTCAAGGGTCATCCCAGGAATCTCTCAAAGTATCCTAGCAGTGATTGAGTATCCACTCTCTCTAAGCCTATTCCTCAAATCCTATCGCAGGCTGTAGTGATACTCTAGTTCGAATACCACTACATAAACTCGACCTGCACGGGCCACCACTAAAAACGTGTCACGACCCGCACCCTAGAGTAAGGGCACGAGAACGTAACAACGCCCAGCCTACGCCGCAGTGTCGGCGGTAGAACGCTGTCCTAGGTCAATCATCTAACAATATAAAAGTACCTGTACAGTTTATACTCTCCGAATGGAGGTAACATTACAACATGCTGTCTCAATCACATCTAAGATAGAGGAATGAAGAACAGATAAATAGACAGTAACTCAAAGAGAACAGTAGAATAGATGAAATAAGTCCAAGTGTCTAGGATAACATAACATCAGAATGTCAACTCATAATACAATAAGTCTAAGAGTCTATACATCTCCACATCTCAAAATACAACTCAGAATGTGAGACAAAAAGTAAATATAGAAAAGACTGCCTAGACTAAACTGGTCTAGACTACTGGGGCAATATCCTCAGCTGCAGGTGGATCCTGCTGAGGGTCCACAACATAAGTATCATCTAGTCCTGCTCCATAATAGGTAGACACCAGGGCCTCATCCTCATCCTCTGTAATATTTTCAACAGGTCCAATCAGGACGGGAACGAGCACAATACATCTCACGCAGTGCATATCAGGTTAGGAAATACGATACAGGCAATAGAGTAAGATACATGAACTGCTGAAAGGAATATATGCTGTAAAAGAGATAGCTGTAATGAAATATCTACTGTATATAGAGAACTGTAGTGACTAGTGATGTAGAGCACAAGATAGGCATGTGAATGGCTAGAATTTATACATGACTATACTACTGAGTTTGTACATGACTACACTACTTTGGAATTATTCACATGTCCACTTCTACTCCCCCGTACCCCAATCAATACACAAGGATCTATACAAGTTACGTTATTGTACATGATATCACATGGGGCCCATGAAAGGGTGCACATGATAGTATACATGAGAGCTCAGTAAACATGAGAGTACATGATCACATGAGTGTACATGAATAATGGAAGCATATGAGTACATGATGATAGTGAAACACACATAACATGAAGTACCCGATGCTCCCGAGGGGGATAACATCTCATGTAAAGATCCATATAGTACCAATCCGTGTTACAATGTGACAGCAACAAGTAAAGTAATCTAGAGCGAGAAGTAAAGCCTGAACAAGTATGAAACGGTCAGAAAATGTACTCGCCTGATAACTGAATGTCTGAAGAGGATATACTGCCTGAGGAGAGGTGTGTGGCTCCTAGTCAGAGCAATATAAGTCACAATGTATCCACAATGATAAAAATAAAGTATACAATGCATACTACATGATTCTAGGTCAACTGGTCAAAAGTCAACTCTTAGTCAACTCTAATAGTTAAACTAAGTCACAGGAAGTCATACTAGGTCAAATAAGGTCAAACAAGTTTAATCTAGGTTAAAGTCAACTCTAAGTCAAAGCTAGGTCAACATTAGTTAACTAGTTAGGGTTTTAGTCAAACTAGTCAAACTAGTTGATTTAGGTCATTCCTAGTCATTTCTAGGTGAACTAGGTCAACCTTGACCTATAGTTGACTTTGGTCAACTTTCAGTCAACAATGGTTTTTGGGTCATTAGGGCTAACCCCAACCATAGGCCAATAACCTTGGCCATAGGCCATAGTCTAGGTTTTAAATATAACCTATAACTAAAGTCATATATATATATGTATATATCTACATATATAGATATACACTATCCCTATACCCAAAAATGCATAACATATATATATACAACCACATACATATATATATATATATATATATATATATATATATATATATATATATATATATATATATATATATATATATATATTGACCTAAAGTAACCTAACACAAATATACATATAAATATATATCATATAGGTATACACATATATATAAACTCATATATATATATATACTCTATATATATACTCTATATATATATACTCTATATATATAGAAACATAGAGAGAGAGTGAGACAATGAGAGAGAGAGTGTGAGAGACTGTGAAAGAGAGGGGGGGTCTGGACAGTAGGCAGGGGGGAGGGTTCCAGGAAACTGGAACCACTATGGCTCCCAACACACACACACTATATAACATATATACATACATATGTATATACATATATAACTATACACACACACCCAAAACTCCCCAAAATCGACCCACACTCACAATTACATGTATACTACACATATACTCACTAGAATACACTAGTCTAATACATAATCATTAATAAAATCGAATCAAAATTCGATTTTCAAAAACCTGGAAATAATCTCAAAACTGTGACAGTGCACAGTTGCACTCGAGAGGGGTAATTCGAATAACACAACCTAATCGGGCTAAGACTCGATACTAACGGTTGGTAACTAACCCCCCATAAATACTCTAGTGTCCTACATACCTGACACGACACCCCGACACGGATTTATGTGTCCAAACACTCAAAAACATGGCTCGGGTAAATTCCTGATACACCCACGCGTGCACAGCGTCGTGCACGCGTGCAGTTCACTCTAGGGCACGACACACGTGTCTAGAAGTCTCGTGCACGTGTGGGTAGGTTCGCCTAGGGTTGGTCTAGGGTTTAGGTAGCCTGTCTCGTGTCCACGTGTCCTCAGGACACGGCACAAACTCTGTATCAGTCGAAGAAAATTGACTGATACTCAGTGTTCTGCACCGCGTCGTGCATGGGTTCTCGTGTCTCGTGGACACGACACGAGCCACGTGGGGCCTCGTGCTCATGTCCACGTGTAGCCCACGTGTTGGGCTACACAATCGTGTCACCACGAGGTGTCATTGTGTCGTGTCCGTGCGACACGAGACACTCGAAGTTGGTGTCTGTGCGTGTGTGCGCTGACAGCCCGTGTCCAGTGCGAGTGAGATTTCTCACTCGACACGACACGAGGCGACACCAAATTTTGGGGGCATGTGCGCAGACAATGCCCCCTCGTGTCCACCAATTTTCCCGTGTCCTAGTGTCGTGTGTAGGGAGAACCAAGGGGGTGGTAGCAGGGGATTTCAGTGCACTGTGCAGTGTGTCCAGTGTGAGTGAAACTGAGAGCTTCGTGTCCAGATTTTGGACACGACACAACCCAACTTGTGCTCAGTGTTTAGGGTTAGGTTTAGGGTTAGCTAGGCTAGGTTTTGGTTCAAAAAGTTTTGGAAACAGTGTGTATATATCAATGTGACAGTGAGCTAAAAAAAACAGTAAAATACAATGAAATAAATTAGGATACGTGTCCGATACGACACCAAACAATTCCTAGATTTCACCAAACTTTACCCACAGCTAGGTTATAACTATATGCATGCAATAATGAAGAAAAAAAGAAGTATATTAGCTAGGTTTAGATATATTTACCTCTTGATGTGGTTTTCTTGAAAAAAATACCCAAATGAGGAGTGTGTGTCCCCTAGCTTGATGAGTCCTTGCTTGATGAAACTTGGATAACTATTCTCCCTAGGCTTCCTCAGAATACTAGTGTCCTAATGCAAGAAACTAGAGGTCCAAAGCTTGAGAAATGACAAGGTTATGGCTATGTGAAGTGGAAGGGTTTTTCTTGGTTTTTCAAGAGTTCTTTTCTCATGAAACTTGAACTCTTGAACTAAGTGTTTAACTATATAGGAGAGAGGGGGCAAGGGCTGTCATGGGGTGTCCTTGGGGTGTCCTTGGCCGGCCACACCATGGCAAGGTGGTGGGTTCAAGACTTCTAGGCTAAGCATAGACTTTGTTGCCAAAGTCTTGATATTTTGCACAATTCAAGCAAAATATCATTAAAGGTAAAATTAGATATTTTCCATTTCTTTGACCAATGAAAAATATCACTCTTAGCCATTCTAGGTTAGTAGCTAACCTATGGATTAGGGTAATTAGGTTAGGGATTAGCAAGTCACTAATCTAAAAGTCCATGAATAGTAAAATCTCACTAATCCTACTAAATTCCAAATAAATTCCTAAAAATTACCAAAATACCCCTATGGCTAAAAATCACTAAAATGATATTCTAAGCCTATGGTCAAGCTCTCATGGTCATGGCAACTTCTAGGTTAGAGAAAACTAGGGTTTACACTAAGGTTTACTAACAAAGTCACAAAGTCATAAGTCATGACTTAGCATGACTTAGAAAATGGTTTAATCTAACTAAAATCACCAGAAAATCATACCATGACTAAAATACCACTAATAAATAATAAAAATAATAAATTTTCAAAAATCCCCAATTTTCATAAACAGGGTGTTACAAATATGCCTAGCACATTAGCTATTACACATAGAAATACCCATTACATCCTACACTACCATCTACACATAGGCTAGTATAACTATTTACCCCCCCCCCCCCACATATATATATAATTGCACATACACATAGATTAGGAAATATCTATATACATATATACATATAGAGGATACATAAATGTGTGTGTGGATATATATGTGTAGACGTGTGTGTGTGTGTAGGAATTCAAGAGATTGTGTGTTAGAGTGTTAACAGAAATCCCAAGACAGGAAACAATGTGCAGGAATACATGTGTATAGGCTAACTGTGAGGGAAAAGTGTGTGTGTGTGTGTGAATATATATGCAGGTTATTGACAGTGTCTACTAGGGAACATCCCATAGACTGTGCTAAAGTCTAATTAACATCTCCATGTGTGTGTGTCTTCTAATATGTGACAGGAATGTGCTTTTGTGTGTATGTGTTACAATGTGACAGGAATGTGTTCTCAGTTATGGAAAAACGTGAAAACAGTGTGTTATCAGTTAACAGTGCAAAAATGTGAAAGGAAACCAATCCAGTTTGAAAATGGGAAAGGAAAATCAGTTCCCAGGTTCCCTATTCCATGGTGTGTGGCATGAATGCATGGGTGTTATACAGGAGGCCATGTGAACCTGTGAGTGAGTATAAGTACATGTTTTAGATAGGTGTGGTACATGAATATTGGTTTACAATCTTAGGAACTCAGTTTAATAGTGTGACAGTGAGATATGGGAGAAATCAGTGTATGTGTACATGTACATATAATCCCAGTTCTCTCAATACAACCATTCACATCTACCACAACCTAATCATTTGATTTAATCCCATTCAACCATCAAAACTGAGAATACTCAGTTACTAAATCAGTGTCTAATCTAAAATGAAATCAGTCAACCATGTAAAGTACCAATCGATTTATTGAAACACAACTCGACCTCAATTATTCCATTCTAATACTTAATTTATATTAATAGAGATTTAGAAATGTTAGGATATAATTTAGCATACAATTAATCACTAATTAACAGGATTTAAACATAGGAAAAGAAGAACAGTGTATTCACTGATACACTGCTGTATCAGTCGACTATGCATTCCAAACCACATTCGATTTCCCAATCAATTATAACAATTCATGAAGAATATAAGATAGGTAGTAATTTGTGGTTATTAGTAGGTAATATACAACCCAAATTGGTGTCCTAAAATAGGACACACGAGTGTCCAAACCATCTCACACGCACGCACGAGCCTGGCACGTGCTCGCGTGACCAGTGCACGTGTCCGCACGTACCCGACACGCATCCTTAGGACACGAAACCTCGGGGGTATCATGACAGACACTGCCCCTTGCTTCACGTCCAGCCATACGTGTCCACGTGCTCTGTGCACTGAGCACGAGCACGCTGGTAGCAGGGAAAGGCTACCCGCGCGCGCGTGGTGCACCCCGCGTGTGCACGTGTCCAAAGCGACACGACACGACACAGAAAACACCCCAGTCGACCATAAATGTGTAAGCCACCTCAAAAATCAACTTCCTATTCAAACACTTTTCCAAATATCGATCGAAATGCCCACTGTGGCATTTCGTCGAATACCTGCGCACAACACTGATACGTGTCCGATACGGACACGCACAGGACACGAAATTGGACAAACTCGATTCCTATAGAACCAGGACACCTAGGACTAGGTGTTTATGCAAAAAAAATCCTAATTTTAATAGGGGAATAGGATTTTACCTATGTGTGTTCTTCAACACAAAAGCTTCTTCAAAAGGGGATCTCCAAAAGCCACCCAACTTCTCCAAATTGATTCAATCCTGTGATTTGACTCCAAAATAGTAGGAGAACAGTGATTAGAATATTATGGAAGAAATTCCAATGAAAATAGAGCTCTATTGATTAATCTATGGAGAAAAGAAGTGTAGGCTTACCTTGTTCTTAGAAAAAATGATGAACTATTGAAGAGGGACAACTTTCTAAAATGATATTATATAGACAAGGGGGAGGGGTCTATGGCCGGCCACTAGGCTAGGGTTTAGGGTTTTTAGGATGCGTCCTAGGGCTAGCAATAAATTAAGGCTAATGAGTGGCCTAAAATCTAGGGCTCTTTCCTAGTTAAGTTGCAACCACTCTACTTAGCTAGACATGACTCAACCCACTATCCCATACTAACTAATTCTCAATGTGGCTAACTAAGCTAGCTATGACTAATCTAGGTTAGGTCCAATCTAGGTTAGGCTAACCAAAATCACATGGCAATAAATAAACTAGTATTTAAATCACACCATTCAAATAAATTATTTTAAATTCCTAATAAAATATATTAAATTCAATTTATTCAAAAATGATAAAAATACCCTTAAACTAGAAATGTGGTAGTGACAAATCTACCCTCCTTGAAAGAATTTCATCCTCAAAATTGAAAGGCGAAATGCAACTGATGAGAAGGATAGAAAGTATACCTCACGTCCAAAAAGATAGGGGTATCGCTCGCGCATCTCATCCTCCCGCTCCCAGGTAGACTCTCCTGGAGAATGATGCCTCCATGCAACGCGAACCAAAGGTATCACCTGGTTCCTTAGTACCTTCTTCCGTCGATCCAGAATCTTCACTGGCTGCTCTGGATAGCTGAGAGAAGGTCCAAACTCAATCTCCACTGGCTGCTCGTAAATATTTTTGATGGTTTTTATGACTTGTGTTTTCGAACTTCGCATTCATATCGAACTCCTTAAATAACATAGTATTCTAATCAGTTGCTTATGTGATTGCAGGTGATCGCGTAGGCGACGTCTAAGCACAGCCAATCAGTCCCTCGCCTGAAGCCAATACTAAGATGAGTGGCTGACCTCTTCGCCTCAACTCTCTGTTTCAAATCAATCATGAAACACAAAATCAATGCTTGTCGCCATAGTGTAGAATCAATAAATTGAGACACGATTCTTCATGAAATACTTGCTAAAGAAAACAAGAAATGACTGCATCAAATTGACTAATTTACTCATTAAATGTAAGTTTCACACCAAAAAGGAAAAATATAAGGTTTTAGAAAAGAGAAAATTATTTCAAGAACTGCAAAAACGGTCATTAGACAACTTGTTGACAAGGTGTAGTTTCCTCGAACGGTTGCCTAGGCCAAGGAACCGATTCGGCCCGGGAGGAAAGAGTATAACTATGCCAGCAGGACTGGTACGAGTGATTCGAGAACTTTCGAGTTGGGCTTGCTACCCACCGCGAATGGATCGTCGTCTAACACAGTTATAGTCCATGATGGCTTGAAATTGCCAATGATCTTCACACCCTTTTACTGCTTGAACTAACACACGTGACACGGGATGAATATGATAACTGCTTAATGTATACAATTTCACATGCTTGCCTCAAAATATGTTAATATGCAAATCGATTAGGATGGTTAGAAAGATCACCAAATAGCTAACATGTTTCATAAAACTGCTGGAACCAAATGCAGAGCTTGGGTTTAATTAGCCACTCGCCATACAAGTGATCGTACTAACCCTCGCTCTTCACAGGTGCCAGGAATTAAGAAGAATGCGCCAACTGAACAGGGCAACATTCGTGTTTTGAAGCTTCGACCGCGCGTCGAAGACCCCCGCTGCTCGACTTTTGAAGACTCTTTACAACAGTCCAAGAAATATGCCTCGGCAACCCTCGCATCCAGGTGGCTATAATACTTTTGTTATAAATGAGGGCTATATGTATGGAACGGCTATGTCATCGGCCCTCCTTTTGTAATCGAGTCATGTTGTAAAGCCCGCACGACACGATTGTAATAGAGTCTGTAATAATGTCTATTATCAATAAAATACAAAGTTTTTCTGTCTTAATTTGTTGTTCAATTTGTCTGCACCCTCTCTAGGATGTTGTGTTTCGGATTACCTTATGACTATGCCTTATGCGATCGCAACCTAAGTTCGCACGGCATCACTTTCAGGAGACGACTATTGATTCTTCAGAATCGGGGCGTAATATAATAGTATCAGAGCACGGCTTTACATTCTTAGCCTCCAGTCTCGAGTCTTAAACCGTTGACCTCATGTCAATGAGATGAGTTGTTCCATATGCTGAACCCAAGACATTTTCTGAAACTAACGAGAGTTGTCTTTTTCCGCAGGAGTTGCGGGACCTCGGGCAGAGGGCGAAGCGAGCGCTTCCAGCGGCTCGAGTAGTTCCGAAGTCGAGCCTTCTGTCAACCCAATGGGGAGGATGCCTACGGAAGCTAGACCTTCCGGCAGTCCTATGGAGCGGATGTTGT